>JALDNG010000095.1:112500-505000 GCA_024349245.1 Neodontobutis hainanensis
TTGCTGCCTCTAACCTGATTAAGGAGAGGAGAGGTGGCGGAAGAGAAGGGGTGCTAGGAGACCTGATCAACACAACCGTGAGCGCTTCCAAGGCAAGAAGAAGAAGAAGTAGTAAGAAAGAAAGAGAGAGAGAGAGAATTACAAGAGGACGGCTGGTGAAAGAAGCCTCTTAAATCTGGGAGCTTGGAATTAGAGCCACAGAAACTGCAAAGAGGAAGCCCGCAAAACCACAGTAAGTAAATTAGGAGGCTGTGGCTGGAAAAATGTGTAATGAAGCTATGGGTGGGGGGGAAGGGATTTGTGGTCATGGAAGTGCTTTATATACTGTACCTTAATGGATTGATTTCCTGTCTGTAAGACTGTTGAATTTCTACATCCACCGTTACCTCACCTTCTTACCTCTGCCTTTAAAAAACAAAAAAATAAGCCGTAAATATAATTCTGTGCAGCCCAATAGAAACTCTCTCCTTCCACAGTTTCTCTCCTTTTTCCTTTCCTTTGTTGCATCTTAAATAACTTTCCTGTTGCAGATAAAGATGCCTGCCAATGGAAACCTGCCCTTGAAGCTGCAGTTTGGTCTGATAAACCATGAGGGTCGTTACCTCACTGCTGAGAGCTTTGGCTTCAAGGTAAAGTCTTATCCCAAGATCTGTTTTGACAAATCACTTTCAACTCTTGGTATCTCTTTCTAATAAGCAGCAGACAACAAAAATGTGTCCAGCACTCAAACGCCATCTCTACCTCAACTAGCCTCCTCCAGTTTTCTTCCTTTTTAAATGTAAATTTTAGTCTCTTAAAAACATACAGACCATGCAACCAAAGGATTAATCTATGCTGTGAACCATTGGAAAACATGCATCTGTTCTCTGTGTTTTTGTCCATACTTTTTGAATTAAGTTGCCAACAGGTAACAATATTTTTATGATTTTACACAACTTAAAAGTGAATAAATAATTAGGACAACTGCTTGATTACCTTTGGTTGAAAAGTCCTCCATGTCTTTGTCTTATAGGTGAATGCGTCAGCTCCCAGCCTGAAAAAGAAGCAGGTCTGGACTCTGGAGCAGGACTCCCAGGACTCTCAGGTAGTCTACTTGCGCAGTCACCTGGGCCGTTACCTGGCCTCTGACAAAGATGGCAAGGTGACCTGTGAGGCCGATGGGCACAACTCAAACTCCCGTTTCCTGATTGTGGCCCAGTCAGACGGTCGCTGGGCTCTACAGTCCGAGCCGCACTTACGCTTCTTTGGGGGCTCTCATGACTACCTGTCCTGCTTTGCACAGTTCATCAGTGACCCAGAGTTGTGGGCAGTGCATTTGGCTTTACATCCGCAGGCCAACTTGCTGTCAGTGGCCCGCAAACGTTATGCCCACCTCTCTATGGAAGATGGGGAGATTGCAGTGGATAAGAACATTCCCTGGGGTGTGGCGGCACTCCTCACCTTGGTCTACATGGACGGAAAGTACTGCCTAAAGACCTGTGACAGCCGCTTTCTCAGCAATGATGGCAAGCTCCTGACGCAGAGTGGTAGAGCCACAGCGTACACATTAGAGTTTAAGTGTGGGAAGCTTGCTTTTAAAGACTCTGAGGGGAAGTACTTGTCTCCTATGGGGCCTACTGGTACACTAAGGTCTGGACGCTGCTCCAAACCGGGCAAAGACGAGCTGTTTGACTTAGAAGAGAGCCATCCACAGGTGGTTCTGACAGCAGCTAATGGCCGATATGTCTCCATAAGACAAGGTAGGAAATGCAAACAACAATCAATTGCATCCAAAAACCTTCTTGTGTCAAATGACCTTGGGCACGGCTGAGAGTAATCACACAAGCCATTAGAAAATTCAGCTGACCTATACTCATACATAATGAAGTAAAAGGGTTACTACAGCTTACGGCTACTATCAGCCCTTATGTACAAAACCAATACAGCTCCAGAAGCCCAAGCTAACAATTTACAGGAAGCACATCAACAAACTGGCTGCTCTCAACTGATTACAGTCGGATAGTGCATTCATTGCAATTATGGGTAATGTAGCAAATCCACATGACTTTACATTCGGGTGTGGATCTCTCAATAAAAACCACAAAGTCACTTTATCTGGTATACTAGGAAACAAAAGTGCAGTTTTTATTGTCAAATTGCAGAAACTTTTGCAGAAAAATACCAATTCAAAAATATAGTTTAAAACTACAACATAAATTGTACATTCACTTACTAGGTGGGATATACGTATACTGAAAACTGCAAGTCACAACACATTATTTATCATATTTTGGTGACGTAAATATTCCTTATTTTCACTCAAATGTTTATCTTACCAGTTAGTGATAATAGTGTTAACATTCTGCAGTAGTGCCCCTGGGCTTATGGAAACAGCTGCTTGTAAGCTCCATGCCACAGAGCAATGCTTTGTTGGTACTATAGTATGTGTATGAGCTGTAGGAGAGCGTTATTTGATCAGATTGCAGGCATGGTGGCAAAATAGCACGCTGATGGATTACACCTGCTCCGCTCAAGCTTCAAAGTTATTTTGTCTCAAAAACAAAGGCTTGCTTGTATGGACAGGATAAAAACAGGACCATTTGAAATAGAGGAGTTCACATTTCATCTAAAATAGAAATGCCTTGCAGAAGTTTCCGTTGGTCAATATGGTTGAGTGGTCTGATTTGAGACTGGATTTGGGCGGATTAGTACACATCAAGACTGCTTGTCAGCATACTTGGCCATGACACCCATCTGTAGGCTGCAGATTCTTGTCTGCCGGGTCGTGTTACTACAGCGTTAGGTCCTGTAACAGAATCTGTTCGTGCTCATTGTTCCTGGTAAACATTGGGAGCTGCTGGCAGAAATCGAATGATGGGAAACTCTGGAAGATAATTAATTGAATGAATAGAGATATAAACTTGAGTTAAATCACACATAATCTTCATGAATGTACACATTTAGTGCTCCCACCACATATACATCGCACATCACGTTTTTTCAGTTCCTCCGACTCCGGCTTTGTTCCTTTCTCTTCATACACTTCCTCAGTGCAAACAATAGCTTTATCTTTCTTCAATACACTCGCCTACACACAACCATACTGTCCTGCTGCGGTGAGTGGTGAGGTGAGGTGTGATGAATTATTAATGTAGTTGGCCCCTGTTCCTGGAAGGCTAGAGGGAGTCTGCTTTCAGAAACCCTAGCTGCCTCTCACCTGGGGCCAAAGCTTCTGCCCCACTGAGTCTCCTAATCTAACCCACTAACTCTGGCCTCTGTCTGAGGGATGCTGCAAATCAAGAAAATGCACTAAGGGAAAAGCTAAAGGTTGCAATAACAAAAAAACTTTGATTAAAGGGGAATGTGGAAGCAGAGGAAAAGGGAGGATACATGTGTAGGCGGTATAGGGCTAGACAACAAATATGCACATGTGAAAACATCTCAAACAGGTGTGTTTTTCATCATCCAAACTGTCCTGTGTGTCTTTGTTTATGAATGACCAATGTTTAGCACACAGTTAGCCACTGTGCAAGCGTATAAAGTAAGTAGAAATGTAGCAGCTTTGTTAGACAGAACAAATAGGATACAAGATAAAAGGCTACATGGTTGAAAGTGTGTGTAAAGCTACAAAGCAACTCACTGCTTTGAATTCCATGCAACGTACATTTTGGCGCTTTTGTCAGCGTTAGCAGCTCTTCTAGCTGTCATCACATTGCTTGCCACCTCCCTGTGTTCTTCAAACCCAAGTGGTGCCCTCTGCCCTAAAACCGAAAAAGAGCTGATAGTCCAAAGACACAAACGTTCCATTAACACGCGTGGGCTCACATACACATGCAGTGCACAGATAGCATGAATGCATGGACAGACACAGGCAGCCAAGGAATGAGGAAGATGAGCATAAAATAAATAAAAGATTAATGAAAAAAACCCCAGCTGTAGTTGTGAAAGGGTGATGGAATTGGGGAAAAGAAAGAGAAAGAAGAAAATGAAGGACGGGGGATAGTGGCATCAGCTATCCATTAATAATGGATGTCAGAGCCATGCATGGTTGATGGATTAGTTAGGCCTGCTCCACTTGCAAGCTGCAGGTAGGACAGCACCAGCAAGTGAGGCTGGTCCTGGGTCTGCTTCGAACTGTAGCAGCACTGACTCAGTACAGATGTATGGGTATCTGTGATCACGGGAGGTTCCTGACAACGTCTTATTTTGTATGCTTGACCAACCAGTGTTTCAAAGATGGTCATCAACATACCTATTGATATCCTCGGATTGCAAGCTTGAATTTCAGTGTATCCAATCTCTGTCTCCCTGTCCCTCGTTCCTCTCTCTTCCTGCGTCCTTCTCTCCTTCCTGCGTCTCCCCTTCTCTCATCTGTCAGAGAAGCAGCAGCGGGGTCCCAGCTGAGCCCTGTCTGAAGATCATTTCTGGGTTGAATTAGTGTGAAATGGACACGTGGAATAGGTAGACAAAGCATGACATTGAATGGGGATGAGACAGAATGAGAGTGATAAGCCCCCAGGCATAAGTGCAGAATGGGGGAAGGCCCGGATTTATGCTTCAAATGCACTGGAGATCAATGATACTTTAACCAGTCATACAATCTTATGATCACAACTTTATCAGGTGTGAATAAGATGTGATTAAAGCGTCCCGCTGGCTTAGTTACCATGACATCTTTGTCACGCGTTTGTTTCAATGTTTCTTTCTCAATTTAAAACAAATGCAGCTGAGACATCTGATAGTAAATGGAAGCAGAACTGTGAGCTTTCTGTTTTTTGTTTTTGTTTGTTTGTTTGTTTCAATGCCGAGCCTGTTGAAAGGATTTTTGTGTGTTCTTGCATGTGGGATCATTTTAATTTAGGCGACATATGACAAGGCAGATACTATATTGTTAGATTGTACAAGCTAGTAACTGTTGTTAGGCCTTAAGGATAAAATGCTTTCCAAGTCAGAGCTTCCAATATTTAAAATAAAAGGTTTAATAACTTGCTAGCATACCATAGCACATACACCTCTTTCTGTGTAGCTCCAGGTACTCCACAGCTTCTAAAAGATCAAGATTACAAATACATACTGCTGTTTTCCCTACAAATACTTCCTACTTATTTGGAAGTGGTCTGTATAAAACCTAACATTGGTTTGCATTTATCTCCGGGGCAGGACTTTGACTCCCATTGTTGAAATTTTATCTATGATATACAAGTCTTCTTGTTTATTCATACAAGACCACTGAACCTGTAGAGCCCATATAGGCTGAGAATATAGCTTGTTCACCCAATTTGTCCTTATTCATGGCTCCGCAGGCTTAAGGGTTGAGAGGGGCGGGTAATTATCTGTACATCCCGCTAAGTGTGACCACCAAATCCTCTAGTCTTTTCCTGTTTTTTTTCCATCAGCCTTTTATTGAGAGGGATTGGACTGCTAGTACTCGAAAGCTGATTATATGAAGGCCCTGCTGTGAAGAGGACAGATAGACCAAGGCCAGAGGTGGGGTGACTGGGGGGAACGTTGGGGCTGGGGGGTCAGGGGGAAAAGAGGAATGCAGAGGAGGAGGACCAGCCAAAAAACAGGAAAATACACAGTTATTGGAGGATTAAAACTATGGATATGGTGTGATCCACTGAATTTTAGAATGAAGTCTGGGCATTATGTCTTTTGGAGGTTTAGCACTGTTCTTTTATTATAATTGGAGATCGTCCTTGCAAAAGTCAAACTCGAGACAAATTAAAAAAATTTCCCCCCAAAAAATCTCTGTAATCAGTGAAAATGTATTAGCCCTAGAGAAGATAGAACAATGCCAAGTTAGATCAAGGGCCCAGTATGATACAAAACCACTTAAAAAAGACCTAACATCCGTGGATCAGACATGATTATCAAGTTGTTCATGCTGGGCCAATCTAAACACGACCATACAACCTCATTAGTGTGCTCTTGTGTTTGTTTAGTACTTTGGAAAAAGATACTTGAACTAAATTAGTTCAGACACAAGCATTTTTGCAAATGGTAACGTTTTAAGGCTGCATATTTATTGTTTGGGGATATATAATGTGAGTTCATACACAAGCCTATATCGTAAGTGAAAAAAACAATCCATCTTAATAACTAAAGACGTCAAACTAAACAAAAACAAAAGCTCTTAATGATTGTACCCACTAAAGTTTAATGCTCCATAATTAATGGCAGGATACTTCTACTCTGTCTCTACTAGGAGTAAGTCTTGCCGCCAATCAGGAAGATGAGACGGACATGGAGACATTTCAGATGGAGATAGATAAGGAAACCAAAAAGTGTACGTTCCGCACCAGCCAAGGCAATTACTGGGCTCTGGTGGCCCATGGAGGAATCCAGAGCACGGCCGCAGAAGTGTGAGTTAGAATATCCATTATACGAGTTGTTCCAGTACATGTACACCATACATTTAACTAATTCAAATTTTCTCAAAATGATAAACTGTAGGTCAGCAAGCACAATGTTTTCAGTGGAGTGGCTTGGCCAGAAGGTGGCACTGAAAGCCAACAATGGAAAATATGTCTGCACTAAGAAGAATGGTCAGCTGCTTGCAGTCAGTGACTCAGTGGGTAAGTTTCTGCTTGTTAATTTTGTCTTGTACTCACCGTTCTCACTGTTCTGCTGCTGTGGTCATTTGTCAGGTGAGGATGAACTGCTTTCTATAAAACTGATCAACCGGCCCATGCTGATCCTGAGAGGACAAAATGGTTTCATCTGCCACCACAAGAACTCTAACACACTGGACGCCAGCAGATCTATATATGACATTTTCACACTGCAATATAGCAACATGTCATACCATATTAAAGGTTAGAAAACGTCACTCAAACATGTACAGACTAAATCTAATATGCCCAAATTTAGTGCAACTGACTTGTGTATGTGTCACATTTGGATGATTACAGGTGTGACTGGCAAGTACTGGTATGTGAACAGTTCCCTAGTGGTGTGCTCAGATGGTGAAGTCCCTGAGGATTTCTTCATCGAGCTTTTGGAGCGTGGCCGTCTTGCAATCCGTGGCAAAAATGGCAAGTACCTACGCGGAGACCCAGGAGGCATACTGAAGGGAGACGGACTTGCGATAAACAGCTCTGTCCTGTGGGAGTATTAATCAAGAACTTAAGGTCAACAACCCTCAAGAAGAGCCATGACGAGGTGCTAGGATGAAGATTTTGAGACAAAGGACAGCAGTTTACTAACAAGGTCAAGCCTTAGATGAGTTAACTTTCTTTTTAAACTCAGTCATTCCAAGAAACAGCAGACCCCTGAAGGGAAAGTGCAAGGACAAGACCTTAACACGAAGCCAAGGAAAATCTTGAGGAACTTTAAAATGTCAGTATTTTTGTCAAAAGAAAATAAGCGTGACGACTTTTGTGTTGTTCTATTTTGTTCAATAAAATGTAGTCATAGATCCCATTGCTGCATGAACCTATAAGAACAAAGAAAAGCAGTTTACCTTGTCTAATATTTCACTGCATCATTGACCTACAACTATCCTCTTTCTTCTCACCTGTATCATGTATTACAACTGGTGTAATGACACTTGTCAGCACTCCGGTCAGAAGTACAGTGAATTAGGGTGCCATTTGAGAACCATACAGTTACCGGAACAAGTGAGGTCACCATTGAACGGCATTCATCAAAGCTGCACTGCTGTCCGGGGAGTCTTTATAGCAGCAAATAAGCTTGGGTTACTAGTCGTCACCTGGAGAAAAAATAAAAACTGTAATAGGGTTCTTCCAAATTGCTACTTTTATTAGTGGTACGCAACAGAGAAAAAAAATACAGTTTGCATTGGGTGATGATCCATAATTAGGAGTTTTACAGGTCAAAAAGAAATGATGTTCCGCTATTGTTATCAATGCATTTGCCTTAGAGATTATATTTGAGTGGGTGTATGAAACTGTATATGTAAGGTTACACCTAAGTTTTCACATCTGAGCTATAGAAAAAAACTAACAAAAAAAAAAAACAATCAAAAACTAAATCAGGTCTCGTCATTGTTCAGAGCTACATTTGACATATGTAGCACCTACAGCACTTAAGAACTGCAGCACGTGCGAAAGAGCTATAACACTTACACATCCAGCAAATCAAAACACATGAAGGCCAAGTTAAAGTACAGACAGTAGTTTGTATTTTATTCAATTGTGAACTATTTTGTGGTTTTAGAAACAAAAACGGCAAGATCAGATAATATATTAACAAAAGGTAGTTCACATACACAAGTAATACATTTATTGTCACATATAAACTGTAAATGATAACACAGTGGTCACTTCAAGCCATAATTGTCTATTTACCAAAAACATCAGCTAAATTCTGGCTTTAAATTATGACTAGAGGGTTTTCTCTGAGTTCTTGGTACACGTTCAGAAGTGATCGGGTCATCTGCCCTCCGGACACACCCACACCAAAAGCTCCCGAGATTCGACTTTGCTGGATCTGTTGTAATGAGTGCTGACAAGAAAGCAATACAAAAACAAAGAGAAAAAGAAAGGACATAGATATTTATTATTTAACGCTGAAAGAACCAAGTTAGTTATCAAAATGTTCTAAAAAAGCAAGTGAAACTAAGAGATAAAAATAACTTGTCAGCAGTTATTACATGTCTTGGGCTAAAACACATAAGAGACAAAAAGACAGCTCTCCTCACTGTGTTAGTTTGACTTTTTCCTAGCGACATAATTCTGTTTCTTTTTTCACCTGCCTACTGCCTACGTAAACTTTTCTATTGATTTATTTATGTTAATAAATTATTCATAACTGTTATTTGTGGTTGTTTTGAAATTTACATTTACAAAGTATTAATGGTTTACAATGTTTAAAATATAATGGAAAGAGTGAGTTATGAATAAAAATACAGCAGTAGTTCTTACCTCAGCCTGCAGCAGTACTTGTCGTAAACCTAAACTGTGTACCCTCAGTGAAGAAGCTTTCTCAGGTGCCCTCTGCATTAGAGTCTAGGAAACATAAAACAAATAATATCAAGCTATGGAATATTTTCCTCTTTTTACCCTTGTGTAGAGTGAATAGATAAAGTCTACACTTGGCCTTTATGGCATTCTTTGTGTCAACATTACTTTTCTAATCTAAACTGTAACTTTTGCTGCATACCACAATTGTTCCACAATCATCTTGTCCTTGGGAACTTGCTCAAACCAGACCTCAGATTACTCCCTGTGCCCTGTTCTTAAAAACACCCGTGACATAAAACCCCATTCTAACTATATACTTTGTCTCGCTTACACTGCACACGGCTGTGTACTCTGTACCCTGACTTGATGATCCTTCTTGCAAAAAATAAGCAACATAAAGGCAGCTGGATTTCTCTCATCACCTCTATTACGCCTATCACCTCATATTAAATCAAAGATTTGTGTGTTTTACAGTGAAACATTCCATGTTCAAATCTTTATAGAGGGAAAACTTAAATACCTGTATCCTCTGCAGTATAGCATGATGCAATCCACACACTGCCGCCAAAGATCGGCTCTCCACCTGAACTTCAACAACCATCAGGGACTCCTCCTCAATCCTTAAATTGACCTGAAATAAAAAACAACAGTCACTAGTGTCATACAGTGTGCATCAAGAATCTGACTAAAATTAAATATATTTTACCTCTTTTACCATCAGTTTGACCAAGTGTCCATTTGGACCTTGAGCATGTAGCACTGTCCTGTTGGGAGCACCCCTGTCCCACTGATATCCCACCACTCCCCTGTGGCGTTCAGACAAGAGCCAGTCCAGCAAAGCAACAGCAGGATTTGTAGGCGCTTTCAGCTCAACATCTGTACTGTACAGTAAATCTGAGGATACCTTAATGCTCACTGAATACTGTTTGTTTTCTCCTCCATTACCATTGTCATTAGCCCTCCTTCTTCTCAGCTTTAAAAATGTCTGTACAGTATCTGCCAAAGTGTTGATTTTAGATTGACTTATATCTGTGGCAGGAGCATTCAACTGGAGGGCATGCAGCCAGTCCACTGTCAGTGTATTTAAGGGTAAGCTGATTGTACTACTCTGTACTTTTGAAAGGCCAGCTAGCTGCTTCTCTTCTAAAAGAGTTGTGAGTGAATAGACTAACACACAGCTCACAGTTATGGGGAAGGATGCATCACCTGCAGCTGTTAAAGGCAATGTCACTTCAAACGTTTGTCCTGGATGGAGATTGCAAAAGGGGAATGAATAATTTGTGGATGAGCTTTGCTCTTGTGAAGAGTCTGAGCATGACAGAGGAAAAACAGTGATGCTTAGTGTCCAGCCTTGCTCCAAATAATAAGGACTTGCGTTTTCCAGAACACACATCAGGTGTAAGGAGTCTTTCTGAAGCAGCCTGTTCCACCTGGCAGTGGCGTGACATCTGACTGGGGGCTTTACAGTGTCTGGACTGTCCATTATAAGGAAGCTGACATTCAGCACTTGATTTAGATGTTGTAGAATATGGTTTTTAGATTTGATGGCAGTTTTTAACACAGATGCTCTAAAGAGAGAAAACAAGCAGCAGACTTAACTTTAAGTTTCTGAATTACATTTAACTGGTATATTACACATAACATCGTATCAAGAACACCTTTCACAAACATCTCCAATCGCAGACAGTAGGTCCCTGACACTGCGGCCCACCTGTGTGTACAGATGTGTGGAGGATCCTGTATCCCCTCTACCTACAGGTAGGGTCATTTTTTGTAGCTGCCCTTTGACAGACAGACCCAGCAGCTCGACTTCGCCTGAGATACAATCAAGTTTAAAAGTTAATTATGGGGTGCCTCAGTGGCAACCTGGAGAAGTGCATTCCACAGGCTCGAGTCATTTGTTGATTGACAAATCAAATTAAAACAATTTATATTTAAACTTGAGCTATTTCAAAACTACTTCATTACTTAGGCCCGTAGAGAACGTACCTGCTGTGTTGTATGTAGGTCTGCCAAGCGCAATGAGTCTGCATACATTTAAACTGATGGGGCTCTGAAGGTTATTGTTTGTTTTACTGGTTGATTCCTCATTAAATATTTGTCCTGCTTTTCCATCCAATTCCTCTGACAAATTCAAAGAAAACAAATCTGAACCAGTACTAAAGTAGAGATGGTGCTTATCCACACAGGCTGACGTCACAGGTCCCGGTACACAGCCTTCAGTAAAACTAACTTGCCTGACATCTTCCTCTGTGGCTCCTTTGCATGTCTTTATGACCACCAGTCTCCCATGTTCACCCACAGCTACCAAGCAAAGAGTATGCCCTGGATCTGTTTCCTTGACAACAGACGCCCCAACAAACACCACAGACTCTTCAAGGCTATGAAGGACACGGAGGTGCATTCCTGGGAGACGCAAAGGCAGGGAACACAAGCGCCCGTCTGGGAGGCCACACAGGATAACTGGAGATTTGATGAGGGCAGCATCTATACCAAATAGAAGTTTGAATAGTGTAGGCTCCAAATGAACATGTCTATGTAATGATGATGTTTCTGCATCACTTAAATAGATGCAAATCATCACAGGACTCCTTTCCGTGGTGGTTATTTCCTCTATTCCAGCTGAAACTACAGGTAAACGGAATGAACCGAGCAATTCATAGCAACCAGACTGCTCTTTTGTGTTATAGACAGTCAAAAGCCAGGACGTATCTCTTTGGGATGAGGTCACAAGAACTGACCCAATGGGAAGCACAGATAACACTCCTTCCTCTCTAATGACAAGACTATTAGAGGGTATTTTGAGCTCAGCTGGACTTGAAGATACAATGGCCGTCAATCTAGAGGTGGAGGGACATGTTCAATTAAAAAAATACAGGTCAAAGTTCTCACTATTACAGTGAATGTACTGAAAGATTAGTCATTATATTATAGTTTGTACCTGGGCAGCACAAGTGTTAAATTGACACAATAAACTGTATTCTTGCAAGCTACAAATAGATGCTGCTTGTCATCACTCTGGACCAGGTCACGTACAGAATCAGGAAACTGCAGGACACCCTATGAATGAATATAACAGTTACAACATGTTAACATACACAGAGTTTTCAAGTCTGATGTGTACTGCTGTTATTACTTGCCGTGAGTTTTGTCTCTTGAGTATTAAAAACATACACCTCCTCGTTCCCTGTGCAGATAAATGCATGTGTTCCAAAGTCGAATTGGACACTTGAAGTGCTCGGTGTTGCCAAAAAGCCAAATTCTGTCCATGTCTCAACAGCACACGTTCCCGCCATAGCCATGATGCAAAACAAAGCCGTCTGACTACATTCAAAACTTCAAGTAAGTAAGTTAAAAGCGTAAACAAATCAACTAAAATGCACTTTTAAATGGGGTTAGCCTTAACCGGATGTTGACAATGCACGTCACAAAATTGCCCGCGTCTCCTTGAGACAAATAACAGTCAGGACTACAGTTCCCATGAGCTGAGGCCAGAATTTCGAAAGAAAAAGGGTCTACAAGCAAAATTCAGCGGTTTCCGTCTACTTTATTGATCCTTTTATTTTTTTATTGGTTATAAAAATTTCTACACTCATACATTAGGAGAATAAAATATATTAAGTTGTAATATTGACGTAAATATTTCGGTCTTCTTGTCGCTTGGTGGCGTACGTGTACAGATTGCAATGTTTTTTAACAAACGAAGAAGAGGCATCTCCAATCAAAACCGTCAAAGAAAAACCCCACAGAAATTTAAAAAACAATCCTTAGCACAGTAGCCAAAGGCAAAACAGGGATCATTTGTTGAGACGAGAGATTATACAAATTATTGCAAAAACAGAATGGAAGTGGTCACCGACGAGGACATTAAGATGTATTTTTATGAAAACAGACTTAAAACCTTTGAAGGGTGGCCATTCGACGAAGATTGTACGTGCACTCCGGAAAACGTAAGCTAAGTGGTTAATGTTGAACGTTTTAGCATTGGGTTGGCTAACCAAACCCCCACTTGAAAACACAGGCTGTCTGGATAAAAAAAACTTTACAAAAACACAAAGGTATGCCATTTTAAAGTAGCCTATAGTGGTTAAATGGTAGCGTTAGCCATGATTCACAAACGCATTCTACATGTCACGTGCCGTCTTGTAAGAAAAATATACAAAATTAGCTTAGCACTGACTGACCTTCTGTATTCCTTGTTTATATAGTTTACCCAAATTACAATTTAAAAATAACCGTATTAACTGTATTTTTTTTTATTTATCAGTACAGTATTTAAACAAACATTGGTTATAAGATTAAATGTTGTGTCGGATTCAAAATGATCATTTGAATGGCTTTGTTTTTGCAGATGGCTAAGGCTGGCTTCATCCACACTCCCTCAGAAAACAGTCCAGACATTGCTATGTGTTTCTTCTGCCTCAAAGAGTTGGAAGGATGGGAGCCTGAGGATGACCCAGAGTAAGGAAACCACAGGGTTCTGGTTTAGAAATGCACACTGAGCAGAAACCATGACCATAGTAGCTTTATCTTGGAACAAAATGCCATATCGTGTAGTCTGTAGGGAAAAAAGTAATAGTTAATAACAACCAATATTATTGGTTCATTATAATCATTGTTATGTGATGTTCTCTGTTGCAGAAAAGAACACAAGTCTCATTCCCCTTCCTGCCATTTCATCTCTTTGAAGAAGAAAGTAGAAGAGCTGACAGTTGAAGAATTTTTTAGACTCCAAAAGGAGAGGCGCAAGTCTATCATTGTATGTAATGATTTAAACCTTGATATATGATGTCATGGTTTTATTTTAGCTACATAAACAAATGTCTACTCTGTCTATTTCACAGACCAAAACTTGTAACGAGGTCATCAACAAATTTGAAGAGGCTTCTAAAAAGAGGAGAGGAGATATCATCAAGACAGCCACGGGTGAAGAGTGACCCCATTACAAACTTGACCTGTGAATAACGTGTGTTGTGTGAGAGATGTTTAGGTTTCACCATGAGTTTGCTGAATCGTTTTTTAGCCATGTCGTCTTTTATATATTTCTATGACTGTAGTTTCAAAATGTTCTCTACATTAAACTGGTTCTTAGAATAAATATGTTTATAATAGTATTTTTTCTTTTATTAAAGGCTCTAAAGAAACAAAAGCATGTGCAATAAACAATTACATATTACACATGTAATGAGTACTGTTACAATATATGCCAGACAATAAGTACATCAAACCATCCTCTAGTCTAAAAATTATTTTTCATCACATGTTTTATCTCTATCATTTCAAGCGATTCAACTACTGGCAGCTCAGTTGGGCGGCAGTAGCTCAGTGGAAAGAGCGGCCGTCCTTCAACCGGTGGGTGGACAGTTCGATCCCTGCCCGAAACATTCCAAAAAACGTTACATCCCGCTCTCTCCCACAATTCATTCTGTTGTGTCCTTGGGCAAGACACTTATCCCACCTTGCCTCCAGTGGTGTTCCAGCTGTAACACTTGAATGGAAGGTTAATATAAAAAAAACTACATTAAACTTAGTGGATGTTGCTTTTAGCCATTTTGTACTGCCTTTTTACACAACCTGCCCCCTCATTATTTATATCTTGTATACACAGAAAGATGGCTGCACTATACAAATAAGTGTACATTATTTTGGATTGAAAATGTCCTAGCGTCCGAATTCTATTGCAATGTCTAAAGTCCATTCAAAGTTCATACAAATTAGATCATAGTTAAAGGTTAGATGTGTTTGAAGGTTCTCAGTCATCCAGGACATGTTAAAAAAAGGTTTGAATAAAAGCATCTGGACTTCCAAGAGACTTTATCAATTCTGAGATCAACTGGTAAGAGAGCTGACCTAATATCTCTAGAGAAAGGAGTTTCTCTTGAAACAAAACCTGTTGGACCAGGCTGCTCTGGTCTCATATTCTTTGGCCATGAAAGGGTAAGTGTGACTCCAAATGTGAGAGTCGTTAGTGGCACTGTTCTATTCAGGTGCTGTGGTTGTTCTAAGGTGAAGCTCTTTTGATTTAGGTTTCAGAACACTGCAATAAATTCTAGGCAACATGAATTTGAGGCCACCTCCTCTGTTCAGAGAAGGCTTTTCCAGGTTAGATTAAAGGTTAAAGGTTAGATTAATGTATTTAAAACAAACAATCAAATTTACCAAACATCGATTATCGCCCTGGTTTGTAATCCTTAATTATAATTTTGTAACTTTGTAAAAGGTACAGCATTTCACTACATCTCTTTACTCTGGTGCGTAAAAGTGCGCACCAACTCAAGTCCCTCCCAAAATCATCGCAGCTCAGTCAGACTGCTCTCATCCTTGTGCAGCTTCATTCACTCAAAGAGAGGTTAACCATTACATTTCAGATCGTTTCTTTGTAACCTCTTTACGCATTCACGCGTCTATCCGTCTCTTTTACGCACCTGGAGCGCTAGGCAGGTACGGCTCGTCAGTCTGTGTTACGCATGAGTTAGGATGAGGGTATCGTTTGGTTATCAAGTGATCGCAGCGGGTGTCTGCGGGGTTCTGAGCTTCGCAATTTTAGCCACTTCACTCGGATCCGACTATTGGTACATCATCGAGATGAATCAAGTGAACACGAGCGACTTGGAGGACATGAGTTCCCATTCCGGGCTATGGAGCATCGATGAAGGTAGATCACTCCTTAGCTTCAGTTATATTTGATATTTACCCTTTGACAATGGCTGTTTTTTCCTCAAATTCAACAAATGCTAGGTGGAAAGACGCACACAGACTCCAGTGACTCCTTCAAGAAAGACTACTCCAGGTTTTCGGAAGCTGAGCTGCACATGCAGAGTGAGTCTTCTCTTGTAGTTTAGTCTTAGTTGGAACTGTTCTCTAGCCTCGTTTTGACAGTAACTGCTTAATGAAGTTGAATTATCAAGGCAAACATAACGCCACAGCTGCCCTCATAATCCATCTGTTCCCCACACAGACATGCACAGTGCCATCGTGGTGCTCCTTCCCCTCAGCCTGGTTCTGCTGCTGCTCGGGGGCATCTGTGGACTGGTCAGCTCTTTGGCTCGCAGCCCGGTCCTTCTTACTTGGACAGCATCGTACTTCTTCATCTGCAGTAAGCTCATTCTTTAATTTCCAGGTCTGTCATCCAACCATGTGCTTTTTCACCTCAGTGTGTGCTCAGAGGTGGTGACAATGTGAGGCAATTACTGTGAGTGAAAATGGATCTATAAACATAACCAATTAAAAATGAGGTTTTATAACCAAACCGTAATGTATCCTGATTAATAGATACAGTTTATTTTTATTATGTCCATATATTCTACAGACATTGTACATTAACATAAAACTGAGCAAATTCCCAAAATATACTAGTGGAGAATACTGTATGATGTATGGCGTTAATAAAAATCTAATTCGGCAGTAAGGTTATGAAAGGACACCAATCTTTTTTTGTTTTGTTTTGCTCCAATCAGTGTTAAATTAGGCAAGGAACATTAGTAGGTTTCATGAATTAGAGAGGAGAATGCCTCAATACACGCAGAAGCTAATTTCTCTCAAATTGCTGTGTGCTCGGCAAGGAACACTGCAAATACCTCAGTGTGCAACGTTCTTTCACTTTAAATTTTTTCATAAGGTCTTATTAATGACTTGAGGGGTTTGTTCAATTAGATTAATATTAGAAAATGATCCAAATGGCAAAACAATAAAACAGAAAAATAGGTTACTATCTGTCCTGCATAAAGTTCCCTTTTCATGCACATTTGTTGTTGAAAAAATGCGGCAGTAATAAATGCTTTATTCGATAATTTTTTTATATTATCTTCTGTGGTGGACTATATGTATAGAGTGGATATGAGGAGAGAAAAACTTTGTGCAGGACTGTGCTGACCTCACTTCTGGTTATCGACCCCATGGGTCCAAACAGACTGCAGGTTATTACCAGCCTGGACTGATAGGCTGTAAGATTGGGCCATATTGGTTAAGTATGCATGAAGGTTCAGGGTGGATATGTGTGTGGGTGTGATCCAGTGTGCGTTACTACACGAGTGCTTCATCCTGTACTTGTCAGATGTTATTGGTCTGGAGGGAGGAACAACTGAGAATTAAAATTGCTTCAGCAACAGCAAACAACATTCTGTAATATCCCGATCTTTGAGTGTGCACAATTACATGTAAAAAATAAATAAATAAAAAAAATCACTATTATATTTTAGTAGATTACTTTTACTTCCACAATAAACAATTCCAAATAAACAAACTGGGGAAATAATCAAATAATATATTAACTATGTATGAGAAGCTTTCAATTATAATAACTAATAATAGTCCATTACTTCATTTGTCCTGGTGGAAAACTTACTTTTACTTAAAAGATTATCTTGTGATAAACATGACCAGATTAAGATGATTGTCCAAACAGTACACTAACAATTAACAGATTAACTTGTTTATCTAAATTCAGCTTATTGTCAGAGTAACTACAGCTTGACATCTCTTGACCCAGTACTTAACTGGCTTTACATCTTCTTACATACAACCACAGACACAGAATGATAACGCTCTAAACACATTTGGGCTTCTGATACATTTAGATACACTTAATCACATAAACAGTTTAAACTATTGGGCCTCTGTAGGTGTCTGCAATAATCAGGTTGATGGGCCGGTCCTCTGTAGCCAGACACATGGAGCCTTATGACCTCTCCAAAGGGCCTTGTGATAGAGAAACACTCTTTAAAAGACTCTTTATAGTCTTCATCTAATGAGCAGCACATGGCAATGTGTGCAATGAAATAAAGACTGGAATTAGATTGGAGTTGTCTTTTGTGAACTTGTTGACTGTCCAGCTCCTCCATGCCAGCACTGTATTTGTTTTGTTCTAACTCTAGCTTTAGTTTTTTTTCTACATAATCCTGTTTTCCATTCCATTTTTAGAGCCATTCCAGAAACAAAACAGCTCTCAGTGTGCTTCTTTAGATTAAGAAGTATCAGAATTCACCACAATAGTGGCACCAAAATCCCTATCACACTAGACATTGTAATGAGAGCCACTGTGGCATGTTAAATTCAACATGAACAATCCACATTACAATTCTGTGTCCTGCCTCCTGTCTCTTTGAAACACAACAGACACCACTGTCACTTTCCACACACACTTGTATCACCCAGAGGTGAAATCATAACAAAATGATTATTAGTCCCATCCTGGGTCGCCTCTGCACTCCATTTGAAACTCAGAGCAAGACGTCAAAATTAAAGGCGTTTCCA
This sequence comes from Neodontobutis hainanensis, assembly GCA_024349245.1. Classification (NCBI taxonomy): domain Eukaryota; kingdom Metazoa; phylum Chordata; class Actinopteri; order Gobiiformes; family Odontobutidae; genus Neodontobutis; species Neodontobutis hainanensis. The sequence continues at coordinate 130,659 of JALDNG010000095.1, forward strand.
ATGGCAACCGTAAGTAGCTGTGTGTTTTTGTGAGGTCTCTGTTGGCTGCCATGTTGTGTAAGCAACGTGCGTCAGTGCACTTCCTGTCTCCTCCAAAGTGAGATTTTACTGACTTTTTAATAAGGAAATATGGCTCATATGAATTTCCGCTGTATAACTGCTCCAGTAAACAGCCACTCTTTATGATGGATTAGCTAGATGGCGTTCAGCTTCACTTCTCCACATCCCTAGGCAAACACATTTTTTGTAACTTGTGTAACTGTGAATATTAATTACCAAACGCAGTATATAATCTTCATTGTCCTTTTGAGGTGTACCACAACATAGTTTCATCAAAATATACGTAAACACTATTAAAATGTTATGTGAAAATATACACAAGAGTGCCGGTGTATCTACACTGACACACACTGATACATCAATTAGTCACTGTTCTGGACTCACTGAAGGGCAAAGGTCAAATTCAAAGTGAATTGAATGACGAGGGGTGACATTAATTCTGTGTTTAAATGGCTATGTGCTATGCCTTTACAAATGTCTTACCAAAACTGACATTTAATTTAAACTCATAAGTGGTTGTTGACAGTTATGTGTGTGTCTCGTTGTGCAGGCCTGCTGACCCTGTGCGCTGTAACTCTCTACATCATTTACTCACACCAGGCCCTGGTTGAAACAGAGAGGCTGGTGGGTCCAGAGGGTCTGTCCTACATCCGCACGTCTTTCGGATGGTCATTCGGTCTGGCCTGGCTGTCCTATGGCCTGGAGCTGCTCACTGGCGTCTTGTTGCTGGTGGCCGCTCGCACGTCCAAACTAACCCACAGCCGCCCCACTGTGGCCTGATACTATTGACTAAAAAGTTGAACAAAAAAAGTTACACAATTTAGACCAAGAAGGAAACCCCAGCTGGACAGTCACAAAGGCACAACTGTGTGTTTGTATTGAGCCTATGAGTTATTGAAAGGGGACATTGTACAAGATTTTCTGTTGTACACCTGTGGGTAGGTTCCGCCACCTTGTGGTAATGTATGTGTACAGCGCGTCCTTAGTGTCATTCATAGTGCCATCATGCTTGTGCTTCAAGATACATACCTATAATTCTGCACATTCATTTGAACGCTTAGCTGGAGTTAAAGGTGTTAAAGAACTGAAGACTGTATATTAATGAGCGGTGTTATGTCTTGCTTGTCTGCTAATATGTGTTAAAATGTTATATCTGTAAAACTGTTTTTTAGGACTAGATTGTTTCAAAATGTCAAGATTTTTTTTCTCTTCTTGTTGTTATGGATTACTATTATAATGCCAGGAAGGATTAAGTTTATCAAAAACACTTATTGATATTTAATTGTACTGAATCTTTCCCTCTCATTCTTCTTTCTTTGTTGTCAAAACATCCATTTGACTTGAGTTACAAAGCTGTCATGTCATGACTGTGCCACTAGTCAGTGCATTACACCTATACCGCTGAATATTTTTGAAGGTACACAAAGCTTCACATTTTCCATTTGTCTACAAGCATTAAACTTATATTTTAATAGTATCATCTTCACGGTGTTTCTGTAAAATGTGAACAATAATAACAATGTGAACAATAATAAAGGAAGCATCTGCACAACTGTCTATGATAAACCGTTATGAGGAAATAATGAAGCGAAGATGTCATTAAGGTCTATTAAGTGCGAAAGTGTAACAAACAAGACTAAAAATTACTCTTTATTTAAGACTTTAATTTAATGCCACTTGGTCAATAAAGAATCAGTGTATTTTGCATTTCTGCAGTATATATATATATATATATATATATAATAGTTACAGTAAACCTAAGAACATTTCTGAAACAAAAATAGTCGTTCAGCCCAGTTGTTCAACAAAAATACAAATGTAATCCATGGAGACAAAAGCGTTTACTTGAGTTAACTACCATAGGACTTTGATTAACTTTTTCAACACAGCATTTTTAAGTTTAACCACTCTTAACTTTTTTTAACTTTATCCAGGTGTTATCAGTGCCCAAAAATGTAAAATTACAAATGTTACATGCTTTAGAGGAAACGTATAATAGCAGGTAAAATGATTTTACCAGTTTTGGAGGCAACTGGCCAATATTAATAAAATTACCATAAAAATGAACTATACTGCAAATAGCCACTGTTAATTGTTAAGACACTGCAGGTTTTCATTCAAAATTAATTTTCCCACTACACAACTTTTCTGTCTCTTACTCCTGTGTATGCTCAGTCTCTGAACAAACACAATGAATGGCTGCTTCCCATGGCTCTCCTTTTGAGCACAGTAATAGTTCCGTAGCATTACTGAAGGGTAGTCTTGCAGACACTGCCTTATCTGGTCTTTGCCTTGAAACATTCATGATCGAAGCCAGGGCAAGGTGCATCATCCTGGTAAGCACACTTTCCCAGCAAACAGCAGTCCTACTATGGTGAAGAATATTGCCAATACAAAGAGGACATAGGAGGAGCCCACCCCTGTGTTGTTGGGGAGCTTATATGGCTGCCCTCCGATCTCGCTGATGTAGAAGCCAATAGGGAATATGAGAGCAGCCATACAAAAGAGAACCACTGTGACAAAAGACAAAACAGAAAGAGACAAGCATTACCATGCTTTGGTCTAAAAAATAGACAGCAGTCAATTACCACTTTGCACCACATATGATGTTTCCTAAAATGAAGGACTGGAAAAGATGCTTTATTTCACAAAGGATGTATTTATCATGTCAAATATATGTCATATAGAACCCTGTTATTTAACTACTGTTGACAAAATACCTTAGGTTTACTATTAGGTATGTTCCACATTAAAAGGAAGATACAAAACAGTGTGTGTTTAATATTACAAAAAATTATTGACTGGAAACGGCAGACACATGGTTATACCTTAAAAAATAAATTGTAAGAGGGTGCACCTACTTCCTGTGAAGGCAATCCACCTGGCGTAGCGTGTGGCCTCGGGGAGCCAGTGTGACATCACCAGGAGACTGCAAGTTAAGGTGAGAGAGATGATGCCGAGCATGATGAAGAAGAGTGTGGTGATCCACTCTGGGGGCAACTCTGGGGGGATACAAATCCTGTCCCGGCCGTGGATGGTCTGGCATTGCCGGGAGAGTCCAACCGTCAGAGAGCCTGCATCGAGAGGTTAGAAGAGAGTTGATTTGTTTGTATTTCATTCCTGGAACATAAACACAACACAAAATTGCCCTCAAGACAAATATGTCACTACATAAATGTCCCTTTAAATTGTACAAATGTTAAATTTTCACAGTGACTGTTTATACTTAACTTGGGACTTACTAAAAAAAACAAGATTTGAAAAAATAACTAATACTTTTTCAACTTATCTAACCATTTCCCAGCCTCAGTCACATGTCCAGCAACATATGACATCATCTGTCTATATGTGGACTACATGTGAGGTCCCGTGTGACGTTGGCTGAGTCCTTGGCAGCGAGTCGGTGCTAAGAAACCTGTTGATATGGAAACAGGATAGTGCTGTGCAGTGCTGACCCCAGGTGACTTACAGTGATGCTTAACAGGTTCAAGGCTCTGGTGCAAACCTTGGAGCATCACAGCGATAGAAAAACACATTAACTGCTAAAAGTCTGCAGCTGTGCACTCTGATGGGAACAAGGCATTTAATGCAATTTACATTTACAAATAAGCAACCAACAACTGTGCTGTGACTATACACAAAACAGTATAAACAAAACAGTTTAGCATAAGTCAGAATCTAACCCATGCATCAGTATATTTTTTCACAGGATTATCTGCAATGTGAAGTCAGTGCTCGTCTGACCTACAATTTAATACAATTTAACATTAATATAATTACCCAGAGCACAATTAATATAATCCCGCTTATGGACAATATTACAAAGAGACCTACAACAGTACAAGGAGCTTAGCTAACGCTTCTTATTTTTAATCAGGAATATTGATTTAAAATAAACACATATTACAAATGCTCTCTTCATTTATGGATAATTGTTGTGTTGAAGCAGTGCTCAGACAGAGATTACATATGCCTAATCACTTAATGAATATGTGTTATTATATTAGCTCTGGCTCCATTTGCATGCAGCTGGTATTCACATTCTGTACTTGACAAACCAACACATGAAGCATCAAACACTCAAAGTAGAAATGCATAGGAGATTCTTCAATAATGAAACATTTATTTGACTGGACAACAAGCCTACATTTGTATCAGTTTTATTAATTTGAATGCTCTTCTTATGACAACAATGTACCCAGTGTGAAGTTGCTGATCTTGTACACAGAACAGGAGGATGACATCAGGATAAAAGCACATCCTTCAGCAGACTAGCCTCTCCTGCCCCCCTACACAGGATATCCTGTACCCTGCTTTCACATGCTTTTATAAAGAGGGCGGTGGACAATGTAAACAGTACATCCATTTCCCTACTTTTTCCAGATCTCTTTTGTCCTGCCCAGTCACTTAAACACCACAGGACACTAAACACAACACCACAGAATTACTACATACTTATTTATAGACGAAGTCAACTCTAAGTAGCCTATATAATAACCTGAGGTGTTGCTTCTGTGCCATTAACAAATAAAATTCTCAAAAACGTCAATGACTTTTTACATCCACTGCTATATATTATATGCATTTACCGCCATGTTCTTAGAAATGTTTTAGGCCCTCGGCAGTGTTTTGCTCTGAAACAACTTACTAACAACAACAAGCTACAAATTATCTGATTGGCTGATTATTTCCGGAGCCGCGCTGCCTTCACTGAACCTTAGGCGGAAACGGCACAGATATATCAAAATAAATAAAATCTATAAGACAAGTTTTTTTTTCTTAATCTAAGTTTGTATAATTGTAATTAACTGATGGCTCGGATTCTTCACAGTGTCATAATCTGTTTCCAGACCTCTTGTGCCAGTATCTCCAAACAGCCAGCCACAGGAGGTGCTGCAGACCCCTATTTCCCGCGGTACTGCACTGACGTATACAATAATTGTCTCAACTGAATCTGAAGGGCTTTAATATTCTCCAGGAGGTAGCCATTGCCCTCTCAGGAGACCTAATTATAAGTCACACTTCTTTCTTAAACAACACTTCCTGTCTTCGGGTTATTAGTCTCTGGGTAATTTAACAGGTAAAAATGCCTTTTTAGAAAAGTAGGTTCATTTCATGTCGTTTACTATGTCCGTAGTGGTTGTTTTGTCATCTAAGCTTGGACAGATTACATCAAGTGCTGGGACGGACACTAAATAAATCCAGTCTTGAGTTTCTATACCTCTGTGAAAAGTTAAATACCAACTGATTTATCATTTACTAACAACCAGTTACTCAATATGGCATTGAATGAAACGCAACAGAGAAAAGCTTTTAAAAACTCATTAAAATGCACACAAACAACTTAATTTACACCATGAAAGCACAAGAAAGTGAAACCAAGTTCTTCAACAACAGCACAACTCCCCCTTCTGTATGAGGTTATTATTCACAAGAACAGACAACTTAACAATCAACATTACCCGCTGTCTTTCCAGTGTTGATCCAGTCTGGGTTGGCAATGCTGGCGATGGCAAAGATGTCTGCAGCGAGAAACAGACATCCTGATATCACGGTGAGTTTATCCATGACGGTGGTCGCAGGGAAAGTGTCTCTATGCCTCCGAGGGGGGGACGGGACATTTATTAAAGCCCCTGTCCCACTGCCCCGGACGTGTCAGCGGAACTCCTACGATTAGTTTTTATCTCGGCTTGTTCGCACATCTTGTTTGATAGTGGACAGTTGGACAGTCGAATCATTTAGATGTTTTAGTTGTCGTCGAGCCAAACACACGAAGGACCTGCTGGGTCTGCTCCAGTCCGACGGGGGCGAGTCTTCATTATTCCCCCCAGCCACACCGCGTCATCCCGGTAGTAGTACGCCAAAAAAGCCAGAAGTGCAAAAAGCTGAGCAGTATTTATTTTATTTTTTTTTATAAATGGTGGATCAATTTCCAGCACATAAAATACATTCACGCAAAAAGTCGACTTATTACCTGGAGAAGCCCCCGAGCTTTTTCCACCATATGGAGGCCTGTCATGCTAGCATTTGAATCGTCTTTTGAAGCTTTAAATCTGTTCGTAAAGTATTAACTCTTTAAGACTTCGTAAAGCTTTGCGAGAACGGTTGCTGTGTGCTCAACAAAATGATGCTTTTCTCGCTCGGTGCAGTAGAAACTAAACACGGATCACTTCACGTCTCCATCGGTGCACTAAGTCAACTCTCGCGAGACTGCACGTTAATCGACACCGTTTTGCCTTCACCTTTCACGTTCTCTAGTTTGCGTCTATTTTCGCATTATAAAAGGACATGCAGCATGTTATGAAAGATTTTATTACGCATGCATTCTGTATATTTGTATAAAATAACATTTACACTTCAGCAACATATTGTAAGATAGAATTTATTACTTTACATCAGATATACAATGAACCAAGGCATGAAGAGGACATCAAATATATTGGTGATTGAATAACCATAAATAGTTATTGATGTTGAGACATATCTGAATAACAGCACTGCAAAGAGTTATGAGTGTTGTCTTGTTTTTTGTCTAAATAGAGACATATTCAGCTATATAATGACAGGGTGACAAGGAGGGCTTTATATTTCATCCACAAAAGGAGTCTTTACAAGGTTGCCACTGGATGCCATGGTTTTCTTGCCGGAAACAAATTTCTTGGCTGCCTAAAAACAGAAAAACACCAAAACAAAATGATGTATTAATAATATACTGACGTAAAAGAAAGCCAGCCTAATTTGTAGTTTATATCTATGATAAAGTAGAAAGAAGTCTTACATTGGCAACATCAGTTAAGGAGACATTGTCAATATTTTTAGAAATTTCCTCAGCAGAGCAGTAGGATCCTATTGCCAGAGCATGCGTTCCAACAGCTTCAAGCAAACCTTCTGATGTTTCCAGGGACATCAGAAATTGTGCCTTAAACTGAGCTCTGTAGAGAAAAAAAAAAAAAAAAAAAACAATTACTTGCTGTAACCATAAGCCATCGCAAAAATATGTTTCAATCTACAGCAGATAGATTGTTTAGATTATAACAGCATACTCAGAATCAGAATAAAAGTACAATAAATGTAAAGTTGTTGTGATATCAATACATCTCTTAGACTTACTTGGCTCGAGTAAGATCAGCTGCTGTGACTCCCCCATCTGCAACAGCTTTTACTTGGCTTACAGCAGCCTTGATCACCTACGTATACATGTTTTAATTGTGCACAGATGAGTCCATTTGTACGGGATGTATCTGATGAAATGCTTATATGAAAGGTTTACAGTGATACTCACATCCCCAGAGACTGCAGCCTGGGAAATGGTGTAAATTCCAAACAGACCAGAGTCAGAGTAGCTCACATTAAAAGCACTGACCTGTTAATAAAAAATGGGGAATTCAAATATTAGCTAAATACAGACTTCCACCTAAATTCAAATAAACTATATCAAATTATTTAACAAATTTTACCATCATTATAACCATCTTCCATCTCATCTTAAATATAGAGAGACACTCACATCAAAGGGGTCACGAGTGGCTTTGGAAACACCCTGGCAGAGTTTGCTGGTTGTGTTGGAGCCCCTCTTGACTTGCGGCCCAGCTCCCAATAAATGATGAAGCACACCAAAGGACAAAGCCTCACTGCTACCTGCGGCTGCCCCTTCACTCACCACCACCGAGTGGACAAAATTGCTGCTGCTGGTCAGACGGATCTCACCTATGTGAGTGAACATACAGTTTGATGAAATGTTCATTCTAATATTGTGAGGGAAAGAAGGGTTAAGATTTTCTTCAAGCTCACCCCCACGATAGTGAGCTTTAGCCCCTATTGTCCCTGCTCCACTGCGGATGTTAAGAAACTGTTCTCCAACTTGCTTGAGTATACCGTGATCCACACCTAAGGAAAACATTATTCAAGTGTATGTACTTTACAAAAAGAAGACCAGAGATGAACAGAAATAACATAACTGTATATATAAATTCTTACCAAGTCCAACAAGGGCCATTCTCGCACTTGTAAAATTATTTTGGACAAAGTGATGTAGCTGGAAACACAAACAAGAAAAACAAATATTAACCAAATTCATACTACACATCTCACAATAAAGAAAAGCTATAAATTACTCACATGGTCAGACTCAATGTTTCCAACCATGTGGCTGGGACAGTACAGGGAGTTACAAAGAGCATTTTTGTAGGCAGCATCATGCAGCCCTTCAACCACACCTGCAAGAGAAAGAGTGTTTATGTATTTAATACTTTGTATCTCTCACACATCAATCTTTACATTATGTACAAAAGCTTGCCCGTTTCTATTTTTGCATTTAATTTAATTTAATTTAATAAGTGGCTGAAAGTGCCTCAGAGGCTCAAAAATGTTTGTTCCATATTATTGTCCTTCACTCCTTATGTTTCCTGTCTACCAAGTCTCACTGTGATTTGTGTGTGCACAAGACAAATATTTGTGTTAAATGTAATTAAATGTTTAAAAGGTTGTGATCCACACATTCAAATCAATAACAAAATTATATTTTGTACCCATGGGAATATGATTACCTATCTGAGAACTCTGTGCTGCCTGGGCCTTGTCCATCTTCACCCTGGCTGTGAGTTCAGACACCTCCCAAGGGCGAAACTCAGGGGCTGTTGTCACATTGATCAAATACTCCATCACTGTGTCACTGCAAAACATTACAAATTAAAAATAATATTTAGGAAAGTGCTCTAAACAAAACTGAGAAAGACAAGGTTTCTTCCAAGTTTATAAGCCTTTTATATGTATACCAACTTATTACCGAACAAGACTCACATGTCATCTCTTAAACAGTCGACAGTGTAGATCATGTTCTCCCTGGTTGAAGTCACACTGCAGAAAAAGACAACATGTAAATATTTGACATAATAATCTATACAGAAGAAGAGAATATATTAAATTGCAGGTCTTTAAATGGCATACAGACCCAAGGCTGCCTCCTACTGCCTCAATTCCACGACATATCTTAAAAGAGGAGGCTCCTTTGGTTGTCTGAAAGTGTAAATTATAGTAAAGGCAGAGTTTGTAAAAGTGCAACATTGAGAGAAAAAAATAAATAAATAGAAAAAGCAATATGATTTATTTGTGTTGAATATTCACGTTATATGACTTGCAATTGTTTTTGTTTTGAGTTCAAAAATAAAAAGAATTACAAGACTTTACAGTAATATACACATAAAAGCACTGATATGGCAATAATTGATGAGCAAATTGTGAATGTCTAGGACATCAATAGTTTAATAAGATATGTGCATGTGTTTTTATGTACATCTGTATAAAATAAAAGATTAATGGAAACTAACTAAATATTTTTCTGCTAATTGCCAACAAAATAGGATGCAAGTATACCAGACTGGAAGCGAGTCTGAGGAGGTGAGTGACCCCTAGGTTGTCTGTAGTCTCATAACGACAGCCAGCCTTAATGAACACTCCAATCTTGGATGCAGGGGAATAATTATCTTGTGATGCAATTACTAACCCACTGGGAAGCTTGGTCACCTGCAAAGACAACGATGATGGTCTTTGTTTTATTATCATTGATGTTTTTTTAAGAACATGACACAGGTCAGTCAGGCAGCTTGAGATATTGTTAACCTCTTCTATCTGAACATAAAATGTTATGGTCTAATCTGAAATATATAAATGAGCAAACTAATGGAAAAAGTTACAAACCTGAATATCCTGTGGTTGAACCTTGACATGTTCAACTTCCACCTTACGAGCTGCCTGGGCAGCATAGAGCCTTGACTGCAATAAACAATGTACAGTGTAAATTATACAGTAAAAGTGGTCAGTGTGTTTGATGTGCATAATGTTTTATGCACATTTTAGTTTTGAAAGCTTCCTTTTTGTTTAAATTGTCACCAAGAGTTGGAAGAGACTTTGCAGATGCGCTTGTCACAAGCTGGTAGTAGAACCTAAAATGTTGCTTAGAAAACATAATCCAAAATGAGGTAACACACATAATAAAATAAACTATGTTATGAAGGTAAGCGAGCATCAACGTAATATGACCGGGGTCATTACCTGGCAATATGTTAGCACAAACTTACCTGTCCTGAATACAACTAAATTAGATTTCGCTTATTGTTGCTATTGTGTGTTTTGTATAAAATGCGTTAAGATACGTTTATATGGTCTTGAAAGGCAGTGTTATTGTCTATAACGCATAGATAGCATAACATTCGCGTTTGGTGCACCGCTTACGCTGGGGTTATATCAGGATGGGATTCCAGTGACCGCTCCTGATGTTATTTTTTTTATATATTTTCCTGACTCCATCGCACTCAAAGTGTAAAGTAACGGGTATTTTTTCTTATCCGCCCAAAAAATACATAAACAAATCTTACCGATAACTGGCTTATTCCCCGAATCCCCTTCATCGCCCTTCTCTCCTTCAATCAGGACAGTACAGCAATATGGCCGACTGAAAATGCCCTACCCAGAATTCTTAGCGTACTTGCTCGCTCATTGAAATAAATGTTAAACCGGTAAGCGTACGCCCCCTGTTGGTGTACCGTTTAATAGACTGCCGCATGCATATGAAGTTACAACAAAATAAGAACTTGACTCACATATGCATATATAATAGTTATAAATAAAATTGCAATTCTGAGTTATGTATTATTGCTTTTATTTAGACAAACTGAGTTTCCCAGCTTGGTCTTGCCGGGCAAAAACAGCACTTCCTGTTCTTCTGCGCATGTGCCACATCTCACACGTGCGATAAACGTTAGGACTAGCTGAGTGCGACAACAGTTCGAGTCAGTAAAGCTTATAAAAACCTTTAATATATATTTCTTCTGGTCTTCTCTTCAAATTTGTTTAAAAGAAGGTACTCCTCCGTGAAGCATTTCGCCGAGAGGGCCGAAATATCAGAAAAACATTTGACCATGGTGAGTTTTGATTGCTGAATTAACAGGCTAACGTTATGCAACAAGCAGAAAACCAATTTTACTGTGGTAAACTGCAAACCATTTAACATGTTTCTGACTTTTTAATTGTTCAACCTCGGTTAACGAGCTTTTGTTGGCTTTTTTTTTGTTTAGACCGAAGCACAAGTGAACCCAAAGGCCTATCCTTTGGCCGACGCAACGCTGACCAAAACCATCCTGGATTTGGTGCAACAAGCATCGAACTATAAACAACTGAGAAAGGGTGCTAACGAAGGTGAGCCAATACATCATGCATCTTCGTGTGTTAGATGAGGGTCTTGTGATGGAGTTAACAGATAACGGGCTTTCATATGATGTAGAGCTATATGTTATCTAGATTAGTATTCTTTTTGCTGTAAAAATAGCAGTACAATTTATTTAATTATACTGTTTAAACAAATCACGCTGTAATCTTTATGAAAACTTGTTTTATTTTCTCCTTGACAGCCACTAAAACCCTGAACAGAGGCATCGCTGAGTTTATAGTGATGGCTGCTGATGCTGAACCACTGGAAATCATCCTTCACCTGCCGTTGCTATGTGAAGACAAGAATGTCCCATATGTGTTTGTGCGTTCCAAACAGGCCTTGGGCCGGGCCTGTGGGGTGTCTCGTCCCGTCATTGCTACCTCAGTGACTATTAAGGAAGGCTCGCAGCTCAAGCCGCAGATTCAGTCTGTCCAAACATCTATTGAAAGACTGCTTGTGTAATTTTGGTTGCACTGTTGTAATAATGTCACTTTGGAGAAAGGGGCAAAAAATTCCCTGTTATAAAATCCAAACGTGATTTTGTATTGTTTTAAGTTTTTTTTACTTTGTCATTTTGGAGGTGCACACCTTCATTCACATTGAACATTGTAAATGTTTACTGGTGGACTGTCTTTGGTTATAATACTGCTTTTTAGAAAATATGTTGGGTATGCTCACCTGGCAGAGTGTGTACCAAATACTCGTGGAAACTGGATTTGATTCCCACTTGGCCCATCTGCCCGGTGTCATTCCCTCCCCTAGCCTTGTTTCTTGTCTGCCTACTGTCCTATGAAATAAAGGCCAAAAAGATATGTGGATGATTATTTTCTTTCAATTACCATGAGCATACACTTAGCTGTATTCATTACCCTTTCAGTCCAGTAAATGTGTTAAGGCTAATTTATACTGAATAAAGGGCACTTGGAAAAGCAACATGTGTCCACAGTAAGGGATAGATTTGAGTCTCGGTAAATAACTAGATTAAATTAGAGAATTGACTCGGGTGCGCGGTGTAAAATGGCCTTGCATGCAGTTATCCTGCATACGACTAAAGCGAGCTCCCATTGGCTGCACGTGGTATTCGGGCTTTGGAAATGGGCGTTAGTAGCCTACCCTTCTCTCTTTACTCGCTAGAACAGCGGAAGTTTCCGTAGTTCACCTGTAGGCTGTAATTCTCCAAAGCTGACACAGTCCTGTTATCAGCGTTAACTGTGCGTGCGACTATGGCAGGACCCCCGGCGATCATATGGGAGCATGAAGTCCGCCGCTTGTTGCACTACAGAGAGCTCATCCCGCGCCTGGAGGTTGCTTTGGCAAAATTCTCCAAACGGGACAGCGCAGAGGTGATCCAACCCGTGCGCACCACTGTGCCTCTGCAGAAATACAGCGGGTAGGTCAAGGATTAAACTGTCAGGTTTGATCAAATTAAAGATTGACAAGTGTGTTTAATGAATAACTCCTGCAGGTTCTTAGGAGTGATGCCCTCTTACATGGAGAACGACGGAGTCCTTTGTACAAAGTTAGTGTGCTTCTACAACAGGAAAGTTGGCTCAACTTTGCCATCTACTCAAGCCACTGTAATGCTCTTGGACCCAGAGTATGGAAATGTCAAGGCCGTAAGTATGACAGACGCATGCACAAATTAAATACTGTGTCATTTTGACCACCTTACAATGTGCAGATCATAGATGGAGAGGTCATTACAAGCATGAGGACAGCGGGGGTCTCTGCCATCTCAGCCAAGGTCTGCTCTTTCGAACTATTCCTGTCACTTTAATTTGAAAGTATTTTTGCATTTCTCCTTATGTGCCTGTTGCAGTTGTTGATGTGCCCTGAAGCCAAGGTGTTGACCATCTTAGGAAGCGGGAGACAGGCCTTGAGTCATTACAATGTCTTCACTGAAGTGTTCTCCTTCAAAGAGGTGGATAATTGATAACTCAAAAACCAAAAATAATCTTTGCATTATTGTGGTAAATTAAGTTGTGCTTATATTCTACATTTGATTTGCATTTTTTTTAGAGAATATGACTAATAACACATAAACCTTTCTTTCACTCATAGTTAGTGGTTGGGTGAAGCCATTGTCAAACATTTGTGTTTAATCTTTTTAAATTATAATGACAACAGAAACTACCCAAATGATTCTGATCAAAAGTTCACATACCCCAGTTCTTAATACCGTTTATTATCACCTTTAACGTCAATGACAGCTTGAGGTCTTTTGTGGTAGTTGTGGATGAGTTTTTTTTATTTTCTCAAATGGTAAAGTTGCCCATTCTTCTTGGCCAAAAGTCTCCAGTTCTTGTAAATTTTCTTGTAAATTTTCTTTCTACAGCATTTTCTAATAATGGCTTTCTTGAGCATTTGACTCCTTATTGTGCTTCTTAAAACACCCCCACCACCTTTGTTCAGAGAGTCCTGTATTTCAGCTTAAGTTATTTGTGTTTTTTTTATTTTATTTTTTATATCCCAAACAATTTTCCTGGCAGTTGTGGCTGAAATTTCTGGTTCTTGGTTTGGTTACAACTGAATCCCACATTTTCCACTTCTTAATTAGAGTTTGAATCCTTGGATATCTTTTTATATCCCTTTCTTGTTTTATACAGTTCAATTACCTTTTCCAGCAGCTCCTTTGAAAATTCTTTTGGTTTTCCCATAGAATGAGATGCAAAGGTCTTTCAGGAGACCAGAAACGCAATGACCTTTTATACACACACAATAATTAAGTAAAACAGATCACAGGTGAGGATGGTTGCCTTTAGTATCCATTCAAACCTGTTTGTGTCAATTTGTGTGTATGTTATCAGGCTAAAATCACCAAGGTAACTTTTGATTGGGGTCATTTGGTTAGTTCCTGTGACATTATAATTTTAATAAGAGTAAACACAATTGTTTGAAAATAAATGACTTCACCCAACTACTAACTATTAGTGAAAAAAAACGTTTTAGTGTTATCATTCATATTCTCTGAAAAATGTACAAAAAAAAAAAAATCACAATTTCTGCTAGGGTTTGTTGTACAGTTGTGTAACTTATGAGCACAACTGTATTTTGGAAAAAGCTGCATTTGCTACTGTTATAGGATTCGCAGTCACATTTTACACACTTTAGTTGAGCTCAAGAAAAATGCTGAAATTTATTATTTTTAATTAAATTTCCTAGTACTTAATTTGATGTAGGCCTACATAACTTCTGTCTGTAACACAGGTGCGTGTGTGGAGTCGCTCAAGAGAAAGAGCAGAGGGTTTCTGCAGCTCTGTCAGTGGTCCAGTGATAATATGCGAATCAGCTGAAGAGGCAGTCAAGGGAGCAGACGCCATAGTGACAGTCACCAGAAGTACAGCGCCTATACTGTTTGGTCAGTGGGTCAAACCAGGAGCCCATGTTGCAGGTGAGTTCATGAACTGTGCATCGCATTACATACAAAACTTTTTTTAAGAATGGATCTAAGAAATGATTATTACATTTAGATGTTACAGGGATCGTATCTAGACAATATCTGAACATAAATACAGATGCTCTTCACTGAAAGAGCAAGAGCCAGCTTGATGTTTTACTGTATGGACCATTCTCTTCAGTAAGGGGATGCTTATGATGCAAACAGGAGAGTTCCCACTACCATACCTATTTAAACACCTCAGTCTCTCTAAACTAAAAAGAGATATGACAGGTTTTACTGACCACACAACCTTTAAATCAGAGGTTGTTGTGTTTTTATTTAATTAGTGGAAGATGGCTATCTTCAGATGTCTGTAAATGTTGACTTCAGAACTATGAACATTCAGTTGTTTGGGATTGTCTTCACTTCTCTGTCTGAGCAGCAGTAGGAGCGTGCAGGCCTGACTGGCGAGAACTAGATGACACATTAATGAAGGCGGCTGTGGTGTATGTGGACAGCCGGGAGGGAGCCATGATTGAGTCTGGTGACATTATTCTCTCTGGGGTCAGTGTGCCACTGTCCATTGAAGTAATTCTATTTTTATAATAAGCTATAACATTTTTGTTTTTAGGCGAGTGTTTTCTCAGAGCTTGGAGATGTGCTCAATGGAACGAAACCTGCCTACAGAAATAAGACCACTGTATTCAAATCCCTTGGTAGGTGTAATACTAACAGTACAATATTGCACCAATATGCAAATTAAAAACCTTCTTTTACAGGTTTGGGAGTTGAAGATGCAGTGTCTGCCCAACTGGTATTTGACAAGTGGAAATCAATCTCAATGTAGATTCCTGATTTTTGAGCAGTTCTCATTTGATAGTTTATGACAATATATTAGTGTAAATTTACACAATTATGACTGAATGTATACAATTGATTTGAAAACGAGAAGGTAACATTTTTGATGACTTTATTTACTTAAAAAGAATTTTCTGCAAATTACTATGTGAAAATAAAACCACATGTAGCAAGAGTAAATCCAAGTGAAAAACACTGTTAAAATTAATTTTGATTTACAGCAGCTACCCAAAGCCCAAAGCACCCACACACACACTTTGATCATTGCGCTTTTCAGAAAAGGTGAACCTGAATCTGTACTGCAGACGGTCCTTGTGCATGGTGAATTTAGAAATCAAGGTTTGGGTGCTAATACAAATGGCTCACAGACTTGAAGAAATACAGTAATAGACAGGGCAAAAGGACATGGACAAGAGATCAGCAACATGTGACAATTTAATAGATCCAAAGCGCTCTTTCTACACAAGCTGTATAAGTAAAATAAAACCAGCGCACAACAACATAGTGGAGATGTCAGGGTGACAACAACCTCAAGCAAAGAAAACACTACACCAACCAGGCCCTGCTGCTAACAGAGCATCTCTTCAAATTGCTGCACTGCACTTGGACAAGCCCACCATGTGTCTTTTAAAATGAAATTCCTAAACATAGAATAACATGACAAATGAGCACAGAGATAATAATGGCCTTACTTATCAGAGCAGTGGCTACAACACTTGTTATTAGTAATTTAAGAATACATATTTCCACAAAGGGTTAAACTGTTACTTCATGACAGGTGATTACATAACATGTTTAGTGTTCTCCAGGGTAACTACAGTGTGGTGACCATTGACTGAGTTTTGGCATTACATCAGTCTAGTCATGTGAGAAATGTAAACAGATCAATCCCTCAGTCAAAGCAGACAAGAGACTGACAACAACAAAAAAAAAGAATTAAATCTTCTAAAAAAAAGTTTCATTAGTAAAATTTCTTCAAGGCAGCAGGAATCTCTTAGTGTGTTCAGAAAGAGTACACTGCAGGATCTCCTTCTCTGTCAGAATTTAGCAATTTTCTGATGACAATTTAGGTAACTTTTCTTGAGTTTGAAGAAGAATTTTTATAATATTCTCCCTCTTTTTCCTACGTCAACCCCTAATCAAATTCCCATCTACTGTTTTCCCCATAGGCCTTAGCAAAGTCACTTCATTACTGTTCTCTGAAAGAACTGGACAGACTGGAGCAAGCGCAAAAGCCTGAGCTTTGCTTCAATCTGTTAAGTTCTTTCAGACTTAATTTTGTCTATTGTCTACCAGAGCGTCTATTTAAGCAAAGACACCAAGTGTGAACTGAAAGATTGGGAGCTATTATCTTCCCTCTTATTAGGCAAGTTCTGACTGCAACTGTGTGTACTGTTATGCATTTCCTGCAGTTCCCTATTACATTAATGTGCACTTTCTCCTCCTCTTCTTAATGGGTGGAGGACAGAGGACTGCCCTGATGGCTTCGTCAAACACCGTCTTAAGGCCACGTTGAGTCAAAGCTGAGCACTCCAGATACTTGACTGAAGCTGATGGACAAAGCAAACAAAAATGAGTTGGACTTTCAAAGGTTATTCGATATGTTTGAACTTGAGCTGCGTTAGTACTGACTTATTTCTTTAGCCATGGCCAAGCCCTGAGGATAGGTGATTGGGCTGAGTTTCTTCTCCTTTAGCTTATCAATAGTGTCTTTGTCATCTCTCAGGTCCAACTTGGTGCCCACCAGAATGATGGGAGTGTTTGGGCAGTGGTGTCTCACCTCAGGATACCACTGCAAGTGTAAAAAAAAATAAAAATATTAAAACAAAAAAAAAAGCGAGGTCCAACAACAGCTAAACTATATTCCTATTACTTGGCCCAATTCCATACTTTCTATATACAAAATGTTATCTCATTTCAAGAGATATTGTATTATGCAGTAAATAACCATACATCATATTTATTAATTTACAAAACAATCTCTTTGGAGTGACAATTTTAGAGTTAACACTTTGTAGAGGGCTTTTACACACATTGCAAGAATCATGACCGTGGCACACATAAACAGAGGGCCAGTCTCACCTTGGCACGGACGTTTTCAAAGGAGGCTGGACTCACAACTGAAAAGCAAATCAGGAACACATCCTGTAGAGAGAAACAACAACACATAAACCTACTACTTAATGTAGATTAAAATATGTTCATAAGTACAGTTAGTAATCCTGTTGGTTAAACACAAAGTAACTAGCTCATAGCTCATGAAGAGTGTTTGACACAGAGTCCAGTTTGTGCTGAAGACAAAGGAGAAAACAAGAGATGCCATTCACTCCCTCCAGACATTGTAGAGGTACTATGGATACAAGTTGCAGCTGAATGACTAAATGAATGATAGTGTCCAACTACACTCAATGCACGTCGAGAGACCAGTGTTGCCTGCCTATAGCCCTATGAGAGATGCAGATCGATTGCCATTACTGGTTATTGAATGAATGAATACTTACGGTTTGTGGGTAGGACAATGGTCTGAGTCTGTCATAGTCCTCCTGCCCAGCTGTATCCCAAAGGCCAAGGTTCACCGGTTTGCCATCAACCATTACATTGGCGGAGTAGTTGTCAAAGCTGTTCACAGAAAATGTGGACAATTAGCTTGTGTTTTTGCTTTTCACTACGTCACATCATAAAAAAATAAAATAAAGCACATATTTGTCGTACTTACACAGTGGGGATGTACTCTCCGGGGAAGGCATTTGTAGTGTAGCTGATGAGTAGGCATGTTTTACCCACAGCCCTGAAATTAAAGAAAAACAAAAATACAACAAAAAGAACACATTAGAAGAACATGTTTCATTGTGTTAGCCTTTTGACACCTCCCTCTTCCTTGCCCAACATGTCGGAGAGGGAGAAGAACAGGCTTACCATAAATCTGAGCTATTTTTGCCTCTTCTGATGTCAACCGCATTGGAAACATTCCATGTGTACTATTATATTACTATTATTTTGCTATAACAAAAGACTGGAAAGTTGCTAAGGAGGTCTAACAGGATATTTATTGTCACACGTATTGTTTCTGATGTTGTTCTAAACTTGTTTTTGCCACCACATTAATTTTAGCATTAAAAGAAGAGCCACACTAAAGTAGTTTCTTTACATGCTGTTAAAAGCAAAGGGCAAACATGTAAAATCAAAGTGTCGTCTTGTTCTTTTCTATAAAAATGTTTTATTAGCCTTTAGCATCCTCGTTTCACCTGGGATACCCTCATTTAGTTTTTCTTTTATTATTATTATCATTATTATTATTTGTACGTTTGTGTTTTGCGGCACAGTTTTATTTAAACAATTATTAGATTTACTGTTCTTAAATTTTTTTAGCAATGTTTTGGAAAGTGCGATACAAATAAATCATTGTTAATCATATAAATAGTTACTAAATACATTTCGTTTTTGAGTCACCTTTGATGTTTTAACTTTATATCGTAGTTGCATAAACACACAAACTGGTAGTTAGCTCTCGGAATTGAGGCCTGCGTCAGGTCTGGAAAACGACACGCTGTGGCTTTTAAAGTCACACTGAACTCCGAACATGTAACGCTAGCTAGATAAATCTGGTTGACCCAGCTGGACCGAAACTAGGCACAACAACAGCTGTCGACCATGTTGGCATATTATCTGTGGCTTGTTAGCTGCTAGCCAACTGTTGCTAACTGGGTCAACGATAGCAAGTATGTTAGCCTAAAAAAATCCGGTGTTGTTTAGCATTATCTTAAATTAAATACCTAAGTGATAAAAGAAATTGGAAAGGAATCCGACTTACCCGTCCCCCACGACCACACACTTAATGGCCTGCATTGGACGGCTCTTTTCGTCAGCTTTACCGCAGCTTTTCCTCAGTTAGCCACTGTTAGCTAAAGGCGGCTAAATGACCGCTCCTCTGTCGCCTCAAAAGTACAGCGCCAACAAAGTTCCAAGGCCTTGATTGTTTTCTGGGATATTTAAGCTTTCACCTTCGCAAAAAGTGCTTTACTTGTCCCTGTTTGTTGAGGGGAAAAAAACTTAGCTAAACTCCAAACTCGTAAATCAAAGAGGCAACACCCTAAAAACTGAGGAGTCAAGATTGAGGGAAAAACGCCCACAGTTTAGAGACTGCAGTCCTGAGATCTGTGCAAGTCATATCCGGTCTACGCAGAGCGCCCTCTAACGGTGGATAAGTAGAGTGAAATTTAGTGTTGCGCCCATGTCATAGTATCACAGGAAAGGCCATTAAAATACTAGTAAATAACAATAATTTTATGAAATTCTATCATAGAATATATTAGTATATGATCACATATTGACAAGATCAACAAATTAACAACCAAATACATTTTATTCTTTCTTTCTTGGTGCCAAGTTTTGGCACCAAGGGTAAGAAATAGGTTTGCAGTCCTACGAGCTTTCACTAGAGGGTAGTATTTCCAATCATTTGCACCAAATGTATATTGTAGCTTACTAAAACAATAGCATATACACAAACATTTTTTTCACTTTTTGTATTTTTTGTTTCTTTTTGTTCTATGCGTGCAAGGGCTTATTTAGTGTCTCCTTGGTAGACATCTCTATAAATGTAAATCCCATCCACACATACATCAGTGATCTTGACATCAGACTCGCTTTTTTGCATTTTCTCAGAGGCAGAATAACAAATTAATAGGACACCATTAAGTTTGGGTAAAAGCAGAGGAGGGATATTAATGGAGGATAAACTGTCTTGCTACTTGCACTTTAGGGATGCTGTAACACACTGCAGGGAACTTAGTACATCCAACTGAGAAAACACATTATGCAGCATGTAGCTACGTATGTCTGAAATGAGAAAGTCTTTAACCATCTTTGAAGAAACTGGTAATGTAAAATCTGAGAGACGCCAGAACATAAATATGTTGTGTAAATGATGTATTTGTAAAAAGATTATATAATAAAAGACTGCTAAAGAGCAGTGTTGAGAAGGTTTACTGCCCTGCTATCCCACTGCCCCCAAATGCCAATCCGAATGCATTACAATTCTTAGTCATTTCATCTGATCATTATGTTCAACCATTAGTCCTCAGAGTAATCACCAAGATTTAATGACCCCCATCACTGCACTCTCATTTGCATAGTGGTCGGATTGACAGTTGGTGGGCAATCAAAGCTTAAAAGGATAAATGTGCTCGGTAATGGTGTGCACTGACAACACAGTATGCAGGATGTCCTCTATCTCATGATGTGTAAAGAAAGCATTATAACTCAACTAATACAGTTGGCAATGTATTTTAGCAAAAGGCCTGTATAAAGTGGTGTTTGTTTGGGAGTATTTCTAATCAATATTTTTGCAACTCCCACATGATTATTACTGGAGGACTTGTAGCACTGTAATAAGATCTCTTTAAATAAGACACACAGATATGAATTATTCAGCAGCTCAAACTGTAACATCTGAGAATCTGATTGGAGCACTGCTAATGTCTTTTTTGACCTGGTAATGTGGTAATATAATTGTGAAATCATGCCACAGCTGCATCAAAAAATTACACCACTACAACCTGAAAAAACCCCACTCAGCTGCCCAGAGATAAATATAAAGTGTAACACTAAAAATAACAATCCTCTAGAAAATATGTTTTACCCACCTAACATTTGCACTTCAACAGAAAGAAGAACTGTTTTCATCGGGTGGTTTTATGTAGCTTTGTTTACTTGGCAGTGGTTACAGAAGGAAATCCACTGTAAAGAAAAAAAAAAAAAGATTTGCTGTGAGAGAATGGGCATAGATAACTGTTGATGTCTAACCAATTCCTAGTTTTCTGATCATCTCTGATGAGTCACTGTTCAATCACATATGATCAGATAGAAAACAACCAACACTTTGATGGGAGTCAGAAGTGGCTACGGTGGATTTGACAAATAGTTACCAACCACTGTAGGTCGCACTACAACAGCAAACGCAGCACTTGGGACTCAAAGATGGTTCCTTTGTCCTCTCTCTAATTCTATGAGTGTGTGTATTTCGCAACAGTTTCCTTCCCATTCTTAACCAGCGAGGTTGGTTCACTCTCTCGCGGTGTTTGTGAGAAGACATCTGTCATATTACGTACATATTTGTTTTATTAAACAAAAATGTGTGTGGGACTGTTCACAAGCACCACCTTTTAACCCCTTTTACCTTCAGCTGTGCGGTGTTTATTTTTAGAAATGATTGTAGTGAGATTATTCTTGGCACTGTACATTTCAATTACTATGTATATATTTGAGATGTTTACCAGAGTTAGACTCAAAGGGTTTTGGAGGCTGCACAATGAACAACACTCAGTCCTTAGACCTTCAGGGTAAGCAGAGGGCGATCAAAAAACAGATTAGTCGAGATAATTCGGTTTGTCCACTCAGGACTCAGTTTGTCCTCTCTGGGCAGTCTCGGGAAGATGATAGAATGGAACTTCCACTTGTTTCTATGGAGACAAGATAAACAGACAAATGCTGTTATTTGGCAATTATCCACTATTGCCTGTAAAGTTCAACATTGCACACAGTTGCACATTTTAAAATAAATTCTCAAATCTGAAACATGTTATTTCTTAAAATTGAATTGTGTTGCTTGCGTGTGCATAGGGAGAAAGTATGCGTCCCTTGGCCAGAGCTGTAATCAGAACATGAGCATGTCTGCCCCATGGTCTGTCCATGAGGTCAGTTCAACCCCTTCTTGGCCCTACATTTGGGATGTTTGATGATGGCTGACATATGCTTCTCTGTAGAATCTGGCTCCCAGTCAAATATGAACAGTGACCATGAGAGTGCAATTTCTGCGGGCTTTGAAATAAAAAAAATAAATAAATATAAAAGCATTTTGGAGAAGGAAATGAGTCATAATGTAAAGAAGAAGCCTACTCAAGTAGGAGAGGATGCAATAATTATTTCATATGATGTCATTTTGATTAGAACAGTTTTTCTTCCACATAGAAATTACAACATAATGGGTGGGTCCAAGTGTAGTACACACAAAGGAATCATTGTACTCAGTTGATGAATTAACACTTTTTGTCAGTTACAGGAAAATAATTCCATTCAATTATGGGGTCCTTGCTGAACTCCACCCTGTTTCTTTTCAATGAAACTGGAAATAGAGCCCCTTCCTGTTCTGGTCTGCAGTTGATACAGGACTTCTCCAAAAGCATCTTTCGTTCTCTCTCTTCAGTGTTATATGTAGAAATTTATATGTATATGTTGTTATATGTAGAAATTTATAAGAATATGTAGAAATATGTAGAAATGTTATATGTAGAAATTTAAAAGAAAAGGTAGGTGGAGGCTGCAACTTGCTTCATTCATGGGAACAAGCAACAAATGAAGTGTAACAACAATTTCTGTGGAGTCAGTATTTGTTTATGCCTGGAGCTTTTGAAGGGGAAAACTCAGGCCATAACATTTCTAAATTAGGAAAGGGAAGATTTAGTTTAATGCTGTTGTGATGTCTTGTGAAATCAAAGAAGAAAGTAATGCATTGAGGATAAAAAACATTGTAGTCCTTCTATATAAGTCCTATGACTAGATCATGAGTTGATGCTCTCAATACTTCAAGGCTATTAGCCTATAACAGTATAAGGTTTGACTTTTAGGAAACTCAAGTAATACAGGCTGGTGTCACAGTATATGTCCAACACTCTAAATATTAAAATGTAGTGTGGGGAAAGTACATTTGAAGGCTGCTGCATCAGAAGCAAACTGTGTTGTGCACGACACTAATGTGTGTCAATAAGGAGCAATAACATTGTTAACATTAGTGTGAACAGACTTAGTCCCATACAGGATGTAAACAGAAAACATAAAGTGAATATGAATATTTATACATAATAACATGCACCAGCTGAAATAATTGTGCATTGTCCGTGTCACATGCTCATGCGGGTTGATTGCCATTGTTGCAAGGGGTTATAATGAGTCCCAAATAAGTATACCCAACCATTTGGTAATTTCTCTTCTTTTGATCCCAAGAGTGTGGTACCTTTACTAAAAGATGGAGCTGCAGAATAAACTGCAAACTTTTGTCTTACTACGGACTATATTCTTCTACTGTTTTTGTCAGCAGTATACAGCAGTATCAATGATTTCAATATTTTTATATCAAAATGTAACAGGAGCAGAAAGAGCCCATACATTTTAATGGGCGTCCTTGTGACCACTGTTTAAGTTGTTGTAACATCAATTCTAAACAAAACATCGGACACACTTCATCAAGTTGAGGGTGAATGAGAGAAATTACATTACATCACTTCCACTTACAGAACTTTCTATTGTTTCCCTGTTCAAACCAGCCCTTTGCTTGACTCCCTTCCTGAACTGGACCACATAATAGATCCTGCAGTAGGTCAGCACTGGTGGGGCATGTATATTCCCGTCAAAAAACAAAATGATTTGTGAGTCACACAAGGACAAGACAGGACATGTGCAAAGTGGTTTATTTGAACACAAGTGCTCAGAGATAGCGTCAAGTCTTCATCACTCATAAAGGATATGAGGTAGATGTGTGAGTAGGCTACATTATCTTAAAGTTCCCTTTAGCTTCGGTTTACATTATTGGCTGCTAAACATACAAAGGGCTGTCCTTGGAGATTAAATGTTAACCTTTTCTCTTTCAGATATGAACATTGACACATCAACTAAAACTTTCATTTGACTAAACCAATCAGCAGCCCACAACTGTTTGCTACTAAATGTATAATAACATGCAAACCTTACTTATCTATAAACTGAGTGCATTCAGTAATGTCTGCATTTTTACTATACTTGCCCAGAAAACTTTCACAGTCCACAACATGTACTTTACAATAAGGCTTCCTCTTTCAGAAGTGTGAAAAACACCCATGTAGTTGGCTACTCGACGAACAGACCACGCTTAAGGTTCTTGTATCGTTTACTGTTGTAGGAACTGGCCTACCTAATCACGGTGACATCACTTACTTCATGGAGCAGGTCAACATGACAACACTTATAAACGCGAGTGTTAATGGTTAATAGTCATTTGCCCGGGGTTAGGTATTGAGTGCGCGCGCTGCGCTGCCACGCGCCTGTGGGTGGGGGTTGTTGTGTCGGGGGCGGGGCTTGGTGACGTCGCCTCGGTTGCAGTGTAGCGAGTGTTGAATGCAGACGGAGACGCGGAGGATGGAACAGAGAAAGACCGACAGAAGACCCTCTGCTGTTTCACACCGCGGACACACACCTCAATAATATATCATTTTCAACTGAGTACCTCATTTTAATCATTTTTTTATTTATTTTTGTCTTATTATTTTTCTACTGACATCTATTCACCGGTCCGCTTCAGACATCCTGTCAAGGCTACACCGGTTTTGAGAGAGAAGAAAATCATCCAAACATCTAGCAATATAATCTTTTCAGCGTGATTTTATACGGACACAGCTTCTCTGTCACTGCCACTGTCGAAATGGACGAAGACAACCACGGTAAGTGTGTCTTCCTCCTTTCCTTCTGTACTGGTACTTGTGTGTTCAGGTAGTGAGCTGGAGGATGGGTGGATGAAGCGAAATGGGAATTGATGGATGTGTGTGAGTCAGAGCTAGAGGTATCTGTGTACCGTTTTTGCTATGAAAAGCAACCTCAGCTGTCAGCTGTCATCATTTCAAATGTTTTACCTCAAAAGGACATGCTGTATAATAACGTCCTTTTTCTTAATGACAAAAATGGTTTCCTGGTTTTCCATCGTTTGTATCAGCCCTCCTTATCACTGTTTTAATGCCTTGCTGCAAGACTTGAAAGTTGGTGCCCCTTTCTAACCCTAACCCTAACTGTTTGACGACTCTACAGTTGGAGAGATTGATAACTCATAGTGCAAAAGATAGCTCATGTCATTCATACGGGAAAGCCAGAGTTTACATCCTTTTTTTTTTGCAAAAAACAGGAACCATGTAACACAGCAACAAATGTATACCACATCTCAACCAGGGAACCAAATGTTAACACACACATATGAGCTTACCACAAAATGTAGTGTATGCAGTGTAAAAACTATTTGGACCCATATTTGTTTACAGACTGGTAACGTCATTTGTTGGTGAAACTGAATGAATCAGCCTCTGCAGCTGCATGTCCAAGCCGGATTACTGCCTGTGCCAGCTGCTGAGTGCCGTATCAGTCATTTATGGTGCTGCTGAAGCGTACAGGCAGTTAGCCTCCGAGTAGATAATACAAACCGTCCTGAAGGCCTTAAAAGCCAATGTAGTGTAAACAACAAGTGGTTATTATCTGATGACGGTTTGGTCGTTAAATTGTGAGAAATTAGCGAACAACGACCCTCAACCCAAGCTCCTCTTCTTAATTTCTTTGGTTTATTAAATGTAGTGTAAAGTGAGAATCTTTGCTCTAAAAAACACTGGATTTCTTCACCTCTTTATGCAATTTTTTTCTACTATTTGCTGACCTACTGACCTTTTCCTGAGTGCTACTGAAAGTAACTGTGATGATGCTATGTAATATGGCCCCTTCAAACAACACTCTCACATTTGTTACCAAAGACGAGGTTAGTGACAGGATACTGCTGGTCAGCGAGTCATGTGACAGGATGCCAGAGAGAGAATCGTGGAGAGCTGTCTGTGATCAAACAAAAATGACACAACACATATCTGTAGTTAAGTGCTTCTAACACGTCACGGTGGTAAATTAAAATAACTTACCATAAATGTTCACATAATTAAGCGCTCTCATTGCTATCTCATACTATTTCTGCATCTCAGTGGGCAACACACACTTCACTTAACATACTTAACACTGGGACACCTTGATACCCACATATCACAGCACAGACACTTGAGTTAAATCAGTCTGAACACAGTCACTGCAGTAGTCAGAGTCACAGCTACAAAAAAACAAGGAGAAAATGTCCACCGGGTTGAAGAAATTACTCACCTCGTTGGTTTTCCTCACATTCAGAACAAGATGTACATTGTATCTCTAAAGTGCTTTATCATGCTACAAATGCATGTAATATCTTTGTGCATGTACAAAATGTGTTAGCCTTGTACATACCTGCCTCAGTGCACACTGAGAGCATATTGTTATGTTAGAGCAGGGATTACTTGTGCACTGACTGAAGAACAAAAGAGAGTTAACAGCTCCCACAAAGCTACATCTATCTCTAAAAGTGCTCTCACAAGTCAGAAAACTTATTGACAAATAGTAAATCCGATACTTCTCATTCAGCTTTTGTCATTAATTACATACATTGGCTAAAAACTGGAACAAGCCAAACAATTTTTTTTCAGGCTAAGAAGTAGAGAAATGGGAACTGTGTATATGCAAAAATGTTCCCATGTCAAACCTGCTAAGACTCTATGCAGCAGCAATGTGCACAGGGGAAAAGCGCATTAGTCCGAGAATAACCTCTCACATAGAGGGCCAATTAATTCCCAGCTACACCTCTGAATTCAACCACAAACTATGTCACTCTGCTGTGGCATGGCATTCATTAAAGTGTGTTCACAGCGTCACCTAATCAGAGCTGTCGCTTCGCTGCACAGTTTACATGCCAGACAGACCAGACAGCCTGGCCTCAAAATGGCAGAAAATCAGCAACAAGCATAAAATGTTAAGTGTTTTATTAGTCATGTCTATTTTTAGCATAGCTAGGTTGGAGAAGTGGAAATAACACGGAGGCAGAAAATGGATGGAAAGCAGTATATTGAACATTTGGATGGCAGCCATCAAACACTGTGCCTTTTTTGTTTTTTGTTGTTTGACGCAATAAATTAAAGGTCAAGGCAGACAGGCACATACTATGTTTTTTGCTAAAATAAATAAAGGTCAAAAAGTTGTTCAAACAACCAGTAACAAAAATCAGTTTTTTGTCAGTAACATAAGCACAAAGGCATAAACATATGCCATAACACATAAACAGTCAGCCTTGTGCCCCATTTATGTTAAGCAACAAGACAAGGCATAAAAAGCACTAGGTAAAATAAATAAAAAAAACAGCATGTGGCTGATTTGCACGAATCAGAATGTGTAACTACAAAGCTCTTCTCATACCTAAAGCATCAGTGATTTTTCATAAAACCAAGACATTGTTAAAAGCCAAACCATATAGCAATGTATCACCTCTGTCACGCCTTCACATCCCCCAAAATGAAAGGATGTATGTGAGGTGTAAGACAGTAGGTTGGGTTTAATTGAAGATGTTTGTAACTGGTGCATGAGCCACACATTAAGTTCACACAAAGACGAGAGAATATTTCTTCATTACTTGGTGTTTGTGTAAACGCCACAGAAGTATGTAAGCCTGTTTGTTTTTGTGGTCGTAAAAAGGTAAATTGCCCATGTTTCCTGTGTCAAAATGTCAATGACCTTACTGACTCTGTGTCAGTCAACACATGAAACTGTGGGAAACGTTAAATGCTATAGGCCTTTTCCTTCCATTCTTCTCTGCAGAGAGCATGTGAACACTAATTCATATCTGTCTCTGCAGCTTTATTGTTGCACCCTCTGTGGGTTATTATTACTGTACACACCTTTGTGTCCGCCTCTGACACGCGCTGCAATTTGTCTTATTACCCTTCTTCAACCTCATGCACACCTGATTGTTTACTTTTATTACATATCGTCTTTTACACCAGCAGGGATGAAACCCAAGCTGAGGTGGCATTTGGAAAAACTGAAAAAGGCATGTGTAATTTCTTGGCCTTTGCTACAGTAATTCTGAGAGGGGTTTGTAAGAGAAGGAAGTCAGTCCAATCAGAACATTGTCTTTGTTGTGGCGGGAGGGCTGTTACGTGGGTGGACGTCAGACAGTCACTCGGGGCGAGCTGGGGGGCAAATTTAGGGGGTTGGTACTCAATGACTTGACGAAAGAAATATTGAGAGCTCACACATCTGTACACAACTATGCAGGTCTGAATAGAAACAATGAGTTGGTCAATTCAGTTGTGTTAATTACCTTGTCAATAATGGTTTATTGTGACATTCACGTGGTTAAGTAAGGTTAGGTTCAAGAATTTCACAGAAATGCCAATGAATGTCTTATTTGGCCAGTCATTTATGACTACTTAAAAATTGCAACCTTGATGCAGTTAGCGTACCTTAGATATTAGCATGGTTTGCTCATAATCAGCTTTTTACTTTACAAATCTGCACACATGTACAGACTTACTCATTTAAAGTACCTTTGTATTTGATTTAGTATAAAAATACCAGTTTTTATATTTGTGGTCACTATCTGCTCAGCTGAACTAGCTAATATCAGAAACCATAATCTCATACTAGCAAACAGTGCTAACCCTACAAAAACAAATACAAGTGTAGTTGAAGTTTTTGATAGGAAACTATCCAAAAACCGGCAAGTATGGAATAAATAAACATGTCTTCTGAAACGTTAGTGTCATTTTAGTGCATTCTGTACAAATAAAACACTATTTCTGCTCCCTGTGTTTGAGCTGCTAAGCATGCTGACTCTGACTCTGAAGTCTGCTCGTCCCGGTGGCACAGAATTAGAAATCATTCATCAATCATCAGAGTTTTCTGTCCAGCTGTGGGTACTGTGTCAGTGGAATAGGTATGATTCTACCAATTGTCTAAGAACAAGCTAATAGTTATGCAGTGTTTCTTTAACCAGAAAACCAGAAAACTTAAAATGCTTATTCAGTGGCCCAAGGGTGCTGACCTTTGACAGGAAGCTCCTTGCTTTGACCTTAGCATGGAGCAATCTCGGTAATAGTGAAGTAACTGTAAATCATGTGTGTGATGCAAATGTCACCTCTTTGCAAAATATGTACTTCTGCTCTGTTTTATTAAGACACCTGGATTTAAATTCAAGACACGTGGATAAGGTTTAGCCAAAATATTTCTTTTATGTGTTTTGACACAGATGCCAGAAAACATGTTCAAATTTACCCTGTGATCTTCTGGTTGACCCGGCAGCCTGGCTGTGTGGTTAAAAGGCTTAAGGAGAGATTTGGAACAAGAGCAGAATTTCATATTGACTGCCAAGATTATGGTGTACAACATTAGAAGATTAAACATGCAGTGTATTATTCCACAAAACAGACAATGTTGGCTCATCATATGCACAGATCAAGCCTGCAACCAACTAAGTGTTAAGAGGCTACATATGGACTTGATTAGAAGAGGGTCTTGGGAGTCTTACCAACATGTTCCCATCACCATGGCAGTGTGTATCTGTGGGAAAGAACACTTGATAGACACTGTTTGTTGCAAATAGAGGTCCCGTACGTTTGTGCCTGGAATTATTGCCTGGAGCTGTCAAGAGAAGGCTTAAAACACAGAGCAGATGGTTTACTAAAGGGATGGCAAATTAAATCAGAGACATTTGGGGAGGAATACACTCAGACATTAAGACCGTGAGTTGGTGTGTTTGGTAATCTACACCTGGAACAGGAGAGAAAACAGTCTCCTGCTGACCATACAGACAGGATGAGTGGGTGTTTAGTAAAAAAACAGAAGGTAGACCAGGAGCTCTGTAGTGTTTTTTTTTTGGATTCTGATTGAACAGCACTGGACAACGACACACCGGCGCCCAGCTTGTTCTCACCTTAAATAAAATGTCCTGATCACCTTTCATTTCCTGCCTCTTTTTCTTCTTCACATGTTTTTTTTTTTTATTCTGTTTTGACTGTTTGACGACGAAGCTACCTTTCATGGCAGCACTCTGATCCAGATGCATTTAGATTTATTCAATCTTTAAAGAGCTGTAATGAAGTTATTATCAAGAGAGACACATTCCTAAAACTATATGGGTGGTTTCTTGGGATATTTGTCTGATCAAGGGTTGCTTTGGGCTCAGATTGTTCTGCCAAAGTCCTTATTTTTGCAGGCATATAACCCTCGCGGAAATACCCCAAGCTTCCAAGTAGCCTAACAGTAAATCTTTTCTGTCCACACACACTTTAAGTCACTGCCTCTCATTCTGTGCTTTGGTCCTTTTTGCCATCTCCCTGCTGATGTCTGCAGACTGTCAGCTCCCAAAGCTTCTCATTTGTGTTGTTTGTGTAAGAGCACCTGTACCAGAGTCGAAAATTGCTCCCAAGCAAGATATCTGTTGTATCTGAGAGTATTACAATAATTCATTTGTCTGTCAATCACTTTTCAGGTAGCTATGCGGCTCCCTGACAGTGAAAAATGCTTCACTTATGTCATTTGTTGTATTGTTTTATGGACTTTCCCTTCACCTGAGACCAGTGTAAATATTGATATAGTATATGTTGTTCTGCAATCAATTAATAATAGTGATGCTGTGCCTTTTTATGTGAACACAATACATTTTGGATATTCTAGATCTATGAGCATGTTTGGCTTCAAACATGGTAGATTATCAAAGATCTCCATGTAAAGAGACTATTCATTCTATGAAAGCCTCCCATCCTGCTTTTATGCCAGAAGAAACAGCATACTTGTGATTCATTCTCAATCTGATCAAATCACCAGACTACACTGCATTTGGCTGCAAGCATATGGCAGAGGAAGCCCCTTTAGATCCTGTTTATCAAATCAAATATTGACATACTCAAATATTGATGCCGAACAGATGTGTGATAGGAGGACATGGGACACAGACCACCTCCTATGCAATCCAAAGCTTACAGAAATGCACCACAGCAGGAGGTCTCTCCCCAAAAACTGCAGATTAACAGAGCAATCAGTTCCCCTAGCCCTAGATTCCCCCTTGTGACTAGAGATGCTTCAGCAAGAAGCTCCCCAAATCTCTCTTCGCACGCAAAGGGGCTGTAACTAAATTATTACTGAGCAACACAGGCTACAGTGCTCTGTAATGAACCACTTTACTGTCACAGGAATATTATATATGTTCCACATGCCCAGAATGTGTTTCAGCCATTCCTGCAGCCTTAATAATTTAGTCTAATAATGCAGGCATAGTTTTGCCTCTAACATGTGGGTCAGCCTGGCTTCAAGCTCTTTTTTTAATGAAATGCACAAATATATCAGCTTAATGTTGACATCAGACAGTTTGGGCTTTGTTGAGTGCCATCAGCCAATCTGCAAAAAATAAAATTTATATTCTCTGACACCAGGGCAGATATTTATCAGTTACTTTACAGGTAGACTGTTTTTATTTTAACTCTTAACCAATTAAGTGACCAATTAAGCATTGGTCACTTTGTTGTGACCAATGCTTAATTTGTAAATCAACAGTTGCAGAAAATTAGTGTAAAACCAGTGTCGGTGAGGTGTCAAAACGGTTAACGAAACACGTCTGGTTTCAAATCTCACCTGGATTGCAAGTTGTTGTTTTTTTTAAACAAATGTTGCTGAAACACACTGCAACCGGAGAGTTCCCGGATCCTGTTCTGGCAGATTTTGACGCAAACTGACTTCAACACTGACAATCAAAAAGTTGAAGCTTTTCATGAATACGTCTTAGTAGAATAAAGTTAGCTAATATGTTTATTAGTTAGTCTATTGCAGACTGCCACTTTTTAGTGTAGGTTTTACAGATGCGTGTAGGCTCCCATGTACGTGACTTTTCACCCCTTTACTCACACTGACCCTTGCACTGACATCCCAACATTCTCACTGCGTGGCTTGGGGCCAGTGTGTTGTCCAGCAGCATTGACCAGAAGTAGGTTAAAGGCGGACAGCGACTGGTATTTAATATACTACTGCGTATACAGTGTTATACATAACACTTCTGCTCCAACATATTAAGTGCTGTAGGATTAATGCCAGCTGGCTCTCTGTGCATGTATCAGTCAGTCTGTCTGTAGCCTATGTCCGACCCAGAACAAGTATCTACTGTTAGGGGATTGGGGACAGCGGCTTTTAGATTAAACAAACTTTTCTTTTCTCTTCCAGTTTTCTTTCTCTGCATATGTCACAGCATGGGGCCATACGGGGTAACATGGTTATCTTTTCAAAGGTTCATCCACTTTAAAAGACATTACAGTGGTTAAAGTCACTGATTTAAAGCCACTGCACAAATCCCCTTTCACACACACACACAGGAGTGGGTTCAATCCTGGAGCGCTGCCAGTGTGAAGTGAGCGTGAGATTTTAAAGCTCAGCCGGCTATAAGTACCTTGCTGGTTTCCTGAATGAATGCTGGCTTTGGGAAGTCTTTGAATCACTTTTCATTACTTGGAAATTTCTTCTCGCCGTCTCTGACTACTATGCTTAACACATGTGCAAAGTAAACAGTGAAAGTTCTAAAACGGAGGCTTGGGTGTATGTGTGTATGGTGGATGTTTGTGCCCAGTAAAGTATCCCTGGATTAGCAGGAGCACTCATAAAGCCTCTGGTTTTAGTGGGTGGCCAGGGGATAGTTGTTAGTTTTGGGTGTGAGGAGCAGCAGGGGATTTAGTCCTAAAAGTAGATTTTGAGGGATTTGTTTTCTGGGGGAAAATGACTAAAGCCTCATTTTCCCCTATGGTCTTTAAACCCCTTGCACTCGATTAACTTAAAGTGCATTATGAGGTGGATGACAGAGCTCTGTACTATTGGCTGGAATCAGTGTCCCTGGTAAATATTTGATAAGAAGCGATGACCCAGAGCAGAATTGATTTTTGCAGATTGTTATTGAAGCTGTGTTTGGACAACTCGACACATAGGTAACTCCTCCTGCTCAAGAACCATTTCCTGAACGAGCCGCAGAAGGTCACAATGGGCCGTGTGTTAATAATGTAATTACGGGACCACCTCTGGAGAGGAGCTTGCCCACTAAACGATATTATCTACAACAGAAGTGATCTTATAGGCCTACTGCTGTTTTATGTGAGCCAATTTGGTAGAAGAAGCCTGCATTCGAGGATAATGGCAGTGCTCAACCATTAGTGTGATAAGGTTTTATTAAAGAAGCATCTACTTTATAATGAATCTA
This sequence comes from Neodontobutis hainanensis, assembly GCA_024349245.1. Taxonomy (NCBI): domain Eukaryota; kingdom Metazoa; phylum Chordata; class Actinopteri; order Gobiiformes; family Odontobutidae; genus Neodontobutis; species Neodontobutis hainanensis. The sequence continues at coordinate 164,025 of JALDNG010000095.1, forward strand.
GATAGTAATCATGCTGCTGCTTGGTTTCTCCATTAGCTAATGCACCGCCGCAGGCAAACAGAACATCTCAATACAAAAATTGCTGCACATAATGTTTATTATTAGTTTTGATTCATCTAATGATGTTATGCAGAATATTGAAAATAGCAAATGCCCATAACACACTGATTTGCTGTTTCCATTTAGATGTATTCTAAAGATGGCTACATTAACTTTAACATGTAACTGTGAAAGACAAAAGGTCACAGAAGGTTAGGCCTGGATGGGTAATCAATAACATCAGTAATATAGGCTACTCTCAATAAAACCTTTATGGTTTCATGCAAATACAGTTACCCTAAAACTGTCATAAAACCTAATCTATCTAATGCATTGCACGTTTCTAACTGTATTTTTCAACAACTGTGTGCTTCTGTGGGTTGATGGCCACTATCTGTCAAATATACCAATAAATGAAATGGCACATGAAAAGATCTAATTCTTTTAAAACATCCAATTTATCCTGCTGATCCCACACAGCCTTTTCAAAATGTAAGAAGAGAATGGGTAAAGTGACTTTGTACCAAGATTCATTCCCTAATTAGTTTATTAAGCAACAAAACTTTCTTTATAGCATAAAAACATGTTGTTGTTGTGTGTGGTGTCTTGTTGGTCTGTTTAGATCAGTGAGTAAACTCTACACTCAAGACTTCTTCTCTCCTCAGGGTTCTGTCTCTTTCATAAAATCTAGGACAAAAAGAAAACAGTGCCCTGGATCAAGATATAGTATACCCGAGTGAGAATTTTGGTAACTTTGTAAGCACTAATTAGCCCATTCATGCTGTTAGCCAGCGGTTAGCATCACTAATTAGCATCTGTTTTTATGCTAGTGGCCTTCTAACTCCACTTTGTTACTTATTTTAGACCCTAATGAAATTTTTTTACCTTCACATTGTGACTTTTATTTGAAATGATATAACTATCGTACTTTTGAAAGCAGCTTAACAAGTTATCAAGTGGGCTTTCTCCACTGACCTTGTTTCACCTTAACTAGCGCTATTTCAATATTCTATACGCCATTTTCCCTTTGAAACATTTATGTTCCCTGCCTCTGAGCTGTCTTAATGAAGAGATGTGTTTCCAAAACGCGGAGCAAATTGAAAAATAATGTGAGATGGCGATGTAGAGATTGAGAATTGACTTGGAAACAAAGTGGGTAAAAGACTGAACACAGAAAATTTAGCTGCAGTCATCCCCCCTCACTTTTAAACCCAAGGCTGTAACGCCTTAACAAGAGTAAATCGTAGGCTGGGTTCAATTACCAAATACACATTTAATGAAAGAAAGCTTAATCAGGATTGGTTTTATTAATATAATTCCCCTTGAGGCTAATGAGGAAGGAGGGAAGGGGCAAAACGCTTTCAAGCGGAATATTAAGACCTTGACTCCTACTCCCCTTTTTCTAGTTAATTAAGATGAACGTGCTGGCTGTTGATACACAATTACGGCTCTGAAAATGCACCACTGTAAGCTAAAGATACTATATTGAAGGATTCATAGTTTGCAGTCTGTGTGAACTCTGTAACAATGAGAGCTAAAGTTTATAATGGGTATTTTTGACTTGTTGTGTTGCAGTTCCCGAAGATCTGTCCTTAGAGGAGAGAAACGAGTTGTCAAACATCCGACGGAGGAAGAAAGAGCTGCTCGACGATATTGAGGTGTGCTTGCGTGTCTATGTTTCCAGCCAATAGCCTACGTATCATGAATTTGTGCCTTTATACTGTACCTGTTATCTTGTGTCCCTGTATTTGCATGCTGTAAATGATGCAAAGGGTCTCACAGCTTAGCCTTGCTTGTACTTCAATTTCAGTTGTGTATGGCCTGGTTCTGTCCAATGTTTTGCTTATGGCCCTTGTTCTGAAATTAACTTAAAATTGGTCAAACTATTTTTGTTCCTCCAGAGGCTGAAGTTTGAGATTGCTGAAGTGATGACGGAGATCGAGCAGCTCACGTGTGTGGGAGAGAGGTAAGGCACTAAATTCAGATGCATACTACAAGTATACATACACAAGGAGGAAATAACGTATTCTTACATATATTTTTACATTTGGCATATACTGTTTCAGAGTGTAATCCAGTCAGGAAAAGACAGAGCAGTTGTATGGGTGCCATTGAAGGAGAGTAGAAACAGCATGCCCTTGACATTCAGACTTAAAAGGACTATACAGCATAATGAAGAGAGAAAATGATTTGGGGATGGTCACATGATGTTGATATCCCAGTCATATCAGCAACAAGGCTTTTATCAAAGATGTTTCCTGCTAAACTTTAAGTAATTTCTCCAAAAACATTACATGCTGATGCATGGAGTGTCAGATAACAATTTCCTAACAGTCAGCACTTTTAATGCAGAGTTCACAAAAATGCATGAAATACCCAAATGTTTCTTTTCACGCATGATATCTATGATAACGATGGTAGCCACATATTCAAATAGTTAGGATTTGCATGAGGTGAGACCCTTTAGAGTTTTTTAATGACTCAACAAGAAGACTTGAAATATTTCATTTGTATAACCTGGTTTAACAGGTTTATACATATCTCAGCTAGGGATGGGACAATTTAAGATTTTATTGCTCACCATGACAAAAACAGTAAAGATGAAGTGGTTGTTGCTTTTTAATTATCATCGGGGTAATGGTTCATCGTGATAATCGCCAGCTGTTTTTAGTTTTTTTCACCACAATGCCATCTAGAAATATTTGTTTAGGCCTTAAGAATATAGTCACATTGATGATTTACAGGTAGAGCTTGTTGTCTGGGCACAGTGGGCAAGTGCTTTAAAGTGCTTAATGTTAAGCCCTGATTCATGTTATTTTCACTTTCAACAAAGTGCCATTTAATTTAACTACAAAAAGTATTGTAAAGTTATTTCCATATGTTTTAGTGACATTTTCAAACTGTAAGCATGATTTCATAATTATTGTGATAATAATATAATATCCTCCCATGCCTAATCTCATCTTGGAAAGTCTGCTGGTGTATTCACAATCAATAAAAAAGTATGATCAGTGAATCAACCTGGCTATCTGTATTGATAAATCAATGTGTTTAGAGTTTGTTACAGGGATTGACAGTACATTTAGACAAATATAATACACAATAATCCAGTGTGACTGTAAATGACCTGCTCAGTATTCACAAGCCATTTCTGGACAAATCATTAAGGGCTATATAATATTTAATAAAATGTATTGTCACTGTATCAATATGTGCAATAGAAATAGTGCTTGAAGCGCATGCTGTCCTAATTTTGTTAAATTGTCTATGTTTGTATATTCCAGTAAAACTTCCCAGAGAAACAAACAGATTGCCATGGGCAGAAAGAAATTCAACATGGATCCCAAAAAGGTCGGAGCCTTTTTTTCTGCTACTATATTTTCTCAACAGAAGATCTTTTGTTAATTTTTATTTCACATCCTTCTTCCCTCGATTACAATGAACTCATGCTGTCTTCTCCGCTGCCCTCTCCAGGGAATCCAGTTCTTATTGGAGAACGACCTTCTTCAGCATACTCCAGAAGACATTGCCCAGTTCCTGTACAAAGGCGAGGGCCTCAACAAGACCGTCATAGGAGACTACTTAGGAGAGAGGTAAGGATAGAAAAAGCCATCCTTAGAGGTGATATAAAGCCCCTTCATCGTTAGAGAAGAACATTATGGGCTAGATTTATGGGATAAAGAGGGCGGACATGATTGACCCCCTCTGAACATGAATCTGCGATGCGTTCAGGTCAGACTGCAGTATAATGAAGATGGAGGAATAGCGTGACTCTATTAGAAAGCAAAGACTGCTACTAGAGATGAAGGTGATATTATGAAATGTATTTACAAGGTGAATGTGAGTAAGGACCAGATGCAGTAAGGGGAGCTTGAGGAAAAATGCATAAAAATCAGTCGGTATTGAGGCCAGAGTAGTCACTCTAAGTCAAAATAAGAATATTTTCCTTCTTCTCTCATATTACTTATATTTTTTTGGCTGTCATGGTGCCATATTGATGTTCTTTGCGGCCTAAGCACTGTAGTCCAGATAAATGTCACATGGCAGCTGACCTGACTGTAACACAGAAATAGTTTCTTGCATACTTTGAGCAGTGTCATTAAATTTGCTTTAAAAACATTAAAACTTGTAGGTGAAGTAAGACACCCTCTCAGACACCCTGCCCATCTTTATAAATGGTGCTTGCTTTGTGTGGTTCTAAATTATACTATTATATTAATAAGAATGAAACAGAAAACACAATTACTTGTAATGCGTTTTAGAGAAACAGAGCACTGGGTAGTATCTGAGCTATAGTCACATAAAAATACATAATACTAAAGAACTATTTTAAAAAACAAGGGAATGCCAAGAATGCAATTTTTCCTGATTGATCTGTTATTAGAGTAAAGCTGCATCAGGAGACAAAAGTTGAGAGTAACCAAGACTGTGAATAGACTGTAGGTTGTGGGGGTGGGGGGGTACCCTGGGGACTTCCCTTCTCCGCAAAAGGCTTTATTCATGGAGGATCATCAAAGCGGCCACCTACCCAGCGGAAAGCACACTAAGCACAGGCTCAAGCTTCACTTTGGGTAATTATCACTAATTGAGCTTATGCAAGAAGAGAGAACCTACCATTACACGGTCGGTGGAGACGAAGATGCAGAGGGGGAAGAACAGGAGAGGAGATAGTGAGGTGAAAAATAGCTCTGAGGAGGAGAGATGGATGCAGGCCGCTTGACTCTTAAATTACACCACAAGACAGAGAGAGCATCCACATAGGAAACATCTGTTTGTCACTTCCTGTGTTATACAAGCAGAGGTGGATGAAGTCATCCAAATCTATATTTGGGTGTTTAAAATCAACGGAAAGTACTTTTCATGGTACAAATGTCTTAAATTTTTGTCACAGAAAACAAAAAAACATTACAACTTTATAACTTTAAGGTGCAGCGTATATAAGAATAATCTATACAGTCCATAAAGGAGCGGAGCCATTACATTAGTCGCATACTGTAGACAAGGAAAAACAAAGCAATATAAGGAAAATCCCCAAGTGCTCGGCCAAATAATCAAAGAATGTTATTGCAACTCAAGTCCACACTTTGTTTGTAGTCAGCCAGCACACTTTGCACTCTTTCCAAAGACTCCTCCAAGTCTTTCCATGAAAAACAATGCCGAGCCTGAAAATGAGCAAAATATGGATTCAGATTTGTTGTTTAGTTTTCCTGAATATCCTTGGAGCTTGCGTGGGTTTGGTCAAGCTGGTTTGCATCAATTTGAGCGCACCAATCCCCCCATCTGGGTGGAGAAACACTCGGCAGTGACCAGCTGTTTAAATTACTTCCAGGCAGCCCTCCTCGGTGTCCGTCCGGTATGAATAAGAGCACAAACATGAAAGGAATGCCAAGAAGAAGAATTCAAGTTGAGAAATACTTTTCCTCAAAGGTTCTTCCTTAGCCTTTCTCAGAGTTCACACTGCAACCGTGATCATATTTTTTAGTATTCTTGGCGTTGTAGTGCCTCCTAGGTGATCTACGGCTTCCTTTAACACAGAATAACATTCTTTTTAGTAAAGATGGAACAATCTTCAGCTATATAGAAGTTTATGGTTGGGTTTATGGTTTGTATGGAGCACAGGACAGGAACTAATGAGATGACCAGCAGGTGAAAGTTATGTTTTTGTGGCTATACACTTCCCGTTTTTTTGCTCTGAATAATATCTGGAAAATGGCAGTGGGAAAAGTGCTACCAGCTTCAACTAAGAATTGGATGTGGTGAAGTGAAATGTCTTTCGAGGGGGCAAACCACAAGCTGAGCAGCCTGTCATTCTGACCCATAACCCACATGAGTCTTGTTCTCTAACTTTTGCTGTCTTTTTCCCACTAGGGATGACTTCAACATTAAAGTGCTGCTGGCTTTTGTGGACTTGCATGAGTTTGCAGACCTCAATCTCGTCCAGGCTTTACGGTCAGCAAAATAATTAGCACAAATATGATTAAAAAAGCGATCATATTGAAAACAGCTGCATCCTGTCGCAGCTGTAAATTGAAATTCTCACTTCTTCTTTCTCGAGTGTAGGCAGTTCCTGTGGAGCTTCCGCTTGCCTGGCGAAGCCCAGAAGATCGACCGTATGATGGAGGCCTTTGCTTCTCGCTACTGCCAATGTAACCCCGGGGTCTTCCAGTCCACAGGTCAGACCATCCTCATTGTCTATTGACATATTTGCAAGCCCATTATGTCAGGCCAAGCCAATCCATCCACTGACTGAAAAACTAATGGCCTGTTTTAATGCACCCAATCATTAAACCATTAGCATGAGTGTAACTAAGGCTCAACCAGGATTAACCAGATTATAGCTCACTGCAGTGGATGATTTGAAACTAAGACCCGTCAACAAACAAGACACATGCATTATTTAAAAACCGCTCAACATACAAAGTCTGGGGATAAACAAATCCAAACAATGACACCACTGTGTTATTATTTATATGGGTTGTTTGGACTGCATTATGGGTCTGTAGAGTTGTAGGGGTTTTATTTTACTCATATCCTCTAATACATATAAACATACTTCTTTTTCATATAGTTTTATAAGGCCCTGAATGAACTTCTGCAGATTCTGACAATTCCCAGATGTCCATATTGTCTGTCTGTATTATTTTCACTAATCAAGCAACCAATATACAGTATACAGTATGTGTGTGATTAAGAATTTCACTTGCTTTAAGTTGTGTCCCAAAATAAGAGCCACTCCCTTGTATAAACTTTTACAGAACAGTTTAATGAAGTCTTGCTTTTAAGTGGTCGTGTCAAGCCTGATATATGATCTGCGTCTATGTTGACTTGAGGGTTTGTTTGACAGTGTGCGGAGGGCTGAACACTACGCAGTAACTGTCAACTGAGTCTATAAAAACATATAACTATGAAGGAGCTTTAATAACGGCTGCATTTTTGAGGGGTACATTATTTTGCACATCAATTTTTTGACATCCCACCCACAACCGGATAGCCCACACATTGCAACGGGCTCCGGCTCTTTTTATAGACGATGTGTGTGATGCGGCAGACAATAGGCTGCACAGGACGGGCCGCCACTAAGTGTGTCAGTGAGACATGGCAGACAAAGCAGAATGAATGATTCATTTACAGGCAGCCAGTGGCCCGTGTGTCTTACCATTAGCACACAACGCAGAGACACCCTACCCCCAGCTTCTCTGTTTTATTTACCCACGTTTATGCATTTTTCCAATAGAGTACAAATGAAATATTATCCAGTGTGTCTCTACAGTCTATTCAAATAAAAGAGCTGCTATTGTCTTTAGATGTGCTTGTGTCTTTCACAGATAATAAAAAAACACAATTTATCACTTTTTATTACCTTTATGTGCATGTATGATAATGTTCTTTTACTGTTTATCTTCCTGAAAGGCCTTAAAGTGTGGTTCCAAAACACTGGCAAAGTGGGTCACGGGATTTTATTTGGGTTGTCAAAAAATAAAAAAAATAACAAAATAAAATATTTATTAAAGTCAATGGGCAAAACAAACTTTAGCTGGATTTGAACAGGTTTTAGTTGGATTTGAACAGGTTTTAGTTGGGTTTGAACAGGTTCTAGTTGGATTTGAACAGGTTCTAGTTGGATTTGAACAGGTTTTAGTTGGATTTGAACAGGTTTTAGTTGGGTTTGAACAGGTTCTAGTTGGATTTGAACAGGTTTGAACAAATTATCCAAAACACAAAACGACCAAAATGACGCTAAAATAAACCAGGTAATTGGGTCACAAGTCATTTGGTCTTTTTTATAATGTGGGTTCACAAAAAATAAAATATGGAAACACTGGCCTATTTCATTCTCTAGACCAATTACAATTATTACAATAACACAGCTTCAAAACTTTCAATAGTGTAAAATCAAATCAAAACCATACACTTTGCATCTGTCCTGGACAAAAGACATTTTAAATGTCCCAGTGACCTTCCTGTTCTTCCAACTGCCCAGAGAGGACAAACTGAGCACTGCAGGAAGAGAAGTGCTGCTGCTAATATTTTCTTCTGACACTGCTTCATCAGATACCTGCTATGTGCTTTCATTTGCCATCATCATGCTGAACACCAGCCTACACAACCCTAACGTGAGAGACAAGCCCCCCGTCGAGCGCTTTATCTCCATGAACAGGGGCATCAACGAAGGGGGTGATCTGCCAGAGGAGCTGCTCAGGGTGAGACTGACCATGCTAATGCTTGTCTCTTTGTGTGCCATGACCACTCTGTCACACCAAGAGCCTTACAAATGAGGCATTTCCTCGGCTGTCTTCCCGCTTGATTAATAGTGTCTTTCCCCTGTCGGCAGAACCTCTACGACAGCATCAAAAACGAGCCTTTCAAAATCCCAGAGGACGATGGGAACGATCTGACGCACACATTCTTCAACCCCGACAGAGAAGGCTGGCTCCTGAAGCTCGGTACGTACCCAGAGAGTTGCACAAGTAACCTTTATTATGTTGATCTATGACGGCACAAGCCTGGTGCTAACTCCTCGGTCTGTCTGTATTGAAGTGTTGTTTGTTTGAAGATGACATGTTTTTGATGAATGTGCTTGCGATGACATGTAACATATTCAACAATAACAACAGTAGACATAAAACTTGTTGAATATTAAGCCAATGACATGTGATAGTCTTCAAAGTGTTTCGACCTCTGTGACATAACTGAAGGAGATAGAATACAGATGCACCAAGAACTGCATTGCTGAGTTTTTACAAAAGGAAATGATTTTCTTTATTATTTTTTGTTTATTTAGTTTATTTCGCTCAAGAAAGGAATAAAATTATATAAAAAAAATGTCTTTCCCCCTCAAAAAACAGATTTTAAACTTGTTGTCCAGTATAGGTTTCAATTTTCCAAAAAACATTTTACCTCTATAATCCACTTTTGCAAAGCTTTGCAAATGTTCTGTCTCAAACACTTTGTTTCAGCAGATGTAAGCCTCTCAGTCTAATCCACTGGGCTTAAAGAAACACAGTCTTTAGGAGAAAACGGCTCCATATGATCATTGTGTTGGGCTTTTGGACTTTACTTATATTTGAACTGAAGGATAACCAAAGTGCACTTCAACAAATATTAAAAGCTTACAGAGTGATATTTAAAACCATGCAATCATTTTCACCAACCTTCACTGAGAATTTAAATCCCAGTCCAAAATTACGTAGAAAATTTGGGGTCCTTTAGAACACAATTGTTTTAAATTGAGTAAATCTACTGAGAAAGACAAACTGAATCAACAAACATTTTCTTATTGATAGCTCTCACTCTAGTCAGTGTTGATTCTCTTCTTCCAATACAGCACACAATCCCCCGGTGGTTAATTAACAAGCCAACAAATGTGACCTAGACATTTCAGAACTCTTCTGTATCACCAGATCTGCACTGGTGCAGTGGAAAGCACCCTCTATTTTTGACCCAGAAATTGTAAGCTCTTACGTTTTTGCCAAATGAGGTTGCTAGGAGACCTGTGATGCAACAACAGACTCCTTTACGCTCACTGTCCTTCATTTTTGTAACCTCTTTGATTTGTCTCACTGAGGCCATGCTCTTACTGCCAGTACACGTCTGTATGTCATAGTGATTCTGTGCTTGTCTTTCAATTCCTTGTGTGTTTGTTATTTTCTGTTCCTCGCCCTGTGTCTAATCTTTCATACTGTCACCCTTTGTTCTATTCTGTGATGGCTGTTCCTCACTATAACTCTCTTTATTAGGAGGTAGGTACCACTCCTTCCTCCACATCACAGAGTGCCCTCATCCTGGCATTGGCTGCCATTACTTCTCAGCAAGCACATATCATCAGCCTCCTCATATGATTAGCTACTGGTATGGGATGGCATCATGAGGTGATGGGTTAAAGTCATGAAGAGGCAAGGTCAGCAGGTCAGGGACCTCTCTCATCCTGCATGGGGACAGGCTGCATTCCTTTCAAGCTTTTGACCAGTTTGGACATCGCACAAGTCTTAGCTTAACGCAATAACAACTATTAAATCAGCTAAATTAGCTGGCTAAAAATATTTTCTTAGCTTCCGTTTCAGTGGTACTGCTGTCTGCTACGGTAAACCAGGCCTTTACTGTAAGCAGTATACTGAATATAGACTTTGTGTGTGTGCAATTTCAGCAGTGCAGTAGCTCAAAATGAAATACTTTTTTTTTACCTTGTCCAGTAAAGTCTCACTGAGATTACAAATCTCTTTTGAAGGGGAGTGCTGGCCTAAAGGAGGGAGACTATTGTACATGTCGCAGGGAGAACATGCAAACTCCAACACAGAAAGGCCCTGCCCTGTTCATGTTGTTGTGCGTGTTAAGATTTGTAGGGTTAGTAAGTGAAAAGCTACTGTACCATTTAGAATTTCATCCAATCTAAACTGGTGTCACCTCATGCAGTGTACAATAAAAAGAGCGCTGCTCGTCATACAGCTCCCGTGGGGTTCGGCCACAACATGCAGTCACACTCCAGCACCCCTCAACCCGCTGCTTTACTCTGCTTTGTGAGAATGTGTCGCTGCTGTACCTACCTGTCGACCCACCTACTGCCGTGTGGCTGCTCATGCAATAAAATGAAGGAGACCATAGCCTCTTTTCATTTGTCTTCCTCCTACCTCCCACCGCTGCTTCTCTTATTCCTTTCACACACTTCACAGTGTCCCTCTGTCCCACCAGCTACACTTGCCAGATCATGTGAGGCCAAATCTTTCCCATTACTAAATTCTGCACTAATTCTAGCTCCTTCAGAGGGACATCTAGTTAATGAAAGGAGGATTTGTGTGTATTCATTAGTATGGAGCACTCTGCTGGCCTGTCAGGTAATCGATATGAGGAACCGCGGGACTGTTGTGGGCTTGTGAAACTCATTACACAGCACCGCTAACTGGAGCTCAGACTGCTGCTTAAACTGAATCATCATGCAGCAGAAACAGCATGACCACGTGCTCATTTATTAAAACATTACTGAGGAGAATTTGCACAGTTGATATGTCTCTATTCACACTAAGTGTACCGATAAAGCGTTTGGCGCGTGCATTCAGGCATGAAAGTCTAAGAGAAACACAAACACTTTTATCATTTCAATATTTATAGCTGTATTTCCTACAAAGTTACTAAAACATGAAGCACGAGAAGCCCTTTGAATTATGCTAGACTTGCAAGACAAGTAAACATTAGCATGGCAAACACAACTGGCTGGTATTCTCATGAATAATGAATTTGATAGATTTACTTTTTGTGAGGGGTATAGCGCAAAAATCTGGGTCAGGTAAACATGACATATTGATTACATCAGTAACGGCCTCGTTGTGCACTTAAGTGTGAGCAGTGTGTTCTCGAGTGCACATGTTGCAGATAAACACTGAGATTAGATCCTCTTTCATTACTTACTAAGTGTTCATTTAGGCACTTACAGTTTAATTAACACAATCCAGTAATCCTCATAATCTACTTTTATCAGTTGATGAAGTCAGATGCAGATATTGTCTTTCATAAGAAGATTTCCTCTGAGAAACAAGTCGTCACTATGAATTTGCGGTTCAGTATTTATTTTGTGCCAAAAAAAACTGTTTATTTTTAATGTGAATCAGTGCCTACATTCAGATGCAATGAAAAATAAATATTTGATTCTAACAGGGTTTGGCTTTACTTCTTGGATGAGTGAACCAAGCATTTTATTCAGTATTCTGATAATATGAGAAGGCTATAGCCCTCCCCCACTGCACAATCCAGCAAAGTGTGTCCTGCTTCACTGAACCGCTCTCAGACACGTTCAGTGCACATGTTCTGGAATTAAAAAACCCAGTGCCTTTTTTTTTCCAAGCTGCTCCGCCGGTTGCCCCTGCCCAGATGGGGCCTGGCCCTCAGGCGTCGCTCTCTGGGGAGCGGGAGGGGGTCTCCAGCCTCTGATTGAGGTCTAATAACACACAGAGCTGATGATCAGATCCAGATGTGGCACGTGGGGCTGGGGTCTCCTATAGGTTCAGAGCCAGTACTCGAACACGCTCACCTTTCTCACACTGAGCTGTATATACTGTGTCTGCAGGCGGCCGGGTCAAAACGTGGAAGAGGAGGTGGTTCATTCTAACAGACAACTGCCTCTACTACTTTGAATACACAACCGTAAGTACATGTTATATTTGTATTGTCTCTTAAAAACATTTTATTTGTCAACACCATGTGCAAGAATGCCCATTTTACCATTACACAGCTAGCTAAAGTAAGACATTTTTATTAAACTTCACCTCTGGGGAAGCACAGGGTCAAACCTCGCTCTGGTCATCTCTCTCTCACCGTTTCCTGGCAAACAACAATAATAATAAAGGCCCCCAAAAAAACTTAAAAAAATAAAATACACATACACTTTTGAGTTTTTAGCGGGGTACTCTGTCACACCAATGGAAAGATATTCTAACAGGCCTAAGGGCTAAGGCTGGTTTCTGCTCACAATTCCATCTAGTGGTACAAAGTGATTTAGCACATTTTTCTGTTTCTGTAACATAACATGAAAGGCCCTGCCCTATATTATAACCCCATAGAATATTTTATTATTAGTTATTTCTATGTACTAATAAATATACATATTACTGCTATAAGACCCAGGGTTTGCATCAGACATGGTTAGCTTTTTTTTGTTTTTTGGGGGATTAAGAAGCACACAGTAGAGTGTAAATGAAAGCCAAAGATGTTTGCCTCCAGCGCCGCTCTTCTCTTTAACAGATGCAGCTCCTTTGACCTAAATGAACCTCACCCTAGCAATTAACATGAGGCATCATGGGAAACATCTGTAAAGTCTACAGCACACATCTGGCGGCGCTAAGCCATAAGCCAAGTGTCTCCCCTGGAAGTCAAGCCGCCATCTCGATTTTATAACGCGGCCCCCAGTCCCTGAACATAATCACACTGCAGCTCTCCAAATGGCACACACTCAGACAGCCAGCCGTCCCCGGGCGTTTCCTCCCCCTCGTCCTGCCCCCTCATTAGGAGGAAGATGACAAGCAGGACAGGGGGCTGCTCCTCAAGGTCCCTCTCGTCAGGCACACACACAGTGGCAGACATCTGGAGCTGCAGACACAATAGTATGTGCTGCAGGATGGAGGGTGTAGAGTTACGTTTCCCTCGGGGTGTATCCCTGACATGACCGGCATTGACACACCTAGAGCGCGTTTATCAACAACCTCTCTTCTCTTTGATTTATACAGTTTGAAATGATTTAGTGATGATGGGTGGTTTTAAGTGATGATGGAAGAATTGCATCTATTTAAATTCTAAACAAGCAACATTACATAAAAAAAAAAAAATTAAACTGTCCTGACTGAGGTTTTACATTTTCGATGAAGTGTGTATTAAAATCCACACAATATCACAAGAAACCTCCAGTTCCATTAACACTTAAATTAAATACTGTCAGAGCAATACCTGTTTACTGTTAGCACCAAGCTAACACTGCATAGGCAAGCAGCGTAATGTCTGCTACTGTTCGAAGCTTGTTCAGCTTGTATTGTTGGTCATCGCCCCATGCAATGATGCTGATTTGTGTTTTATGTATGTTCAGGATAAAGAACCTCGAGGGATCATTCCTCTGGAAAACCTCAGCATAAGAGACATAGATGAGCCTAGGAAACCTGTAAGAACACACTCGACACCACATTCAGAAATTAAATAAAATTAAATTTAAACTATGAACGTCTTGTTTGTTTCCAGAACTGCTTTGAGCTCTACAACCCTAACCACAAAGGATCGGTGATCAAGGCCTGCAAAACCGAAACGGATGGGCGGGTTGTCGAGGGCAAACATGTTGTGTACAGGATATCAGCCCCCACGCAAGAGGAGAAGGAGGAGTGGATCAAATCTATCAAGTAAGGATTTTACGCCTTAGCATGGATCTATTTACACTGAGAGGCCACTTAGGCGCTGCTGCTCCCATGTGCCACTTTCTCATGTCTGACCTTGACTCTGAGAGCCTACACACACGTAGAGCTTTGAGCCACAATTGGAAAGCACATGTGACTCTTACTCACACTTGTGTGCTGATAACACTCAGAGGTGACTTCTGCTTTGGTCGATAATCTCACTTCCCTTTGGTTATGGTTTTGTTAATCTTGTAAACACCCACTATTTCTTGCTACGCTTTTAGTGTTTGGCAGCTTTTACACCCTCTCAGTTTCATCCAAATGTGCGATGTTAACCAAGTAGAAGTGCTGCTCTAAATTGGACCCAGTGGGTAATTGATCAGCTCATTGGTTAGTGTTCACTTAGCTTCTCCTACTGCAGCAAATATGATCAATATCTAAGCTCTAAAGCATATTACACAATCCCTCTATGTTCTAATGTATAAAAACCCACTTAGCATTGACTCATTTTTAAGTGAATGCCATTAGTTTTAGTTACTGGAAACCATGTCCAGATCAGGGTGCTTTATGTACTTTTAACCCAATTGGAAGACAGAGAAGTGTTCATTTTCTCACTTTGGAAGACTGAGGTCAATTGGCCTTGACTTGCTACCTCGCAGGATGCTATGCAAGCGTCCTGTTTCAAGGAGAGCTTTCGGTGTGAAGCAGAAGTGCAGGTCTTAGTGGTTCAGTGCGCTTATGTGTGTTTGGGTGAGCCTCTTCCTGTTAGTGTGTCTGATAATACACACAAGAGATTGAGTGGACACAGCCGGACAGAGTCAAGCTTTGACTCAGCTGCTGGCGTGGCAGCTTCACACAGACACACAAAAATTGGCAAAGCACATGCCCACTGATCACCTGACTCATCCTAGGATTCACTGGACCCACTGTCTCAGCAGGTTTATTGCTCTGCTGCTGGGAAAGCAGTGGATTACTCAGCGGTATTGGCATCCTGAGTGTTACAGTGGCAACATTTGATGCTTCAATTATTCTGAAGCTGAATTTCCGCATTCAGCATCAGTTTTGGACAAGAAATCTCAAACTAGGTTAGAACAGCTACTTCCATTTAACAGGAGACTCACAATGCAGTGATATTTGTCAATGAATCTTTTTTTTTACATTGTTTTGCTTTAAAACAGGACCTCGTTGAATTAGGTTCTTAAAGGTGATATTAAACGTTATTAAAGTTTAACAGTTAACATTGTCCAAATCATTAACTTTACACACTACAGAACTCTAAAATACTACTGTGATGTGTTCTAAAATGCATTGTGGCAATAGAACCCCTAGATTTTTATTGTGCAATGTGATAGTGTTAAAATATCAATTTTGAGTAATGTGATCCTTCCTGCCTTCTTTTTACAGAGCGAGCATCAGTAAAGACCCATTCTACGACATGCTCGCAACCAGAAAAAGGAGGATAGCCAATAAAAAATGATGACCGCTCAACCGTAACTCCACCACGACAACATGCCTGTGACCAGCATAATCCCTTCGTGTTTGTTATGGGGAGAAATGAAGGAGCTTTATTTTCTCAAGGATGAACCTGTCCGGACCTCAGGACTTGAATGAGCTCAAAGGGAAGGTTTTCCTTTAAAGACAGAAGAAATTTTTTCCTTGAGATGGAGGAAGGATAAAGAGGGCTTCATTGGAAAGAGACTACAGAGTGAAGCTGTGACCATTCTGCCCTCTGCTGGACACTAGATGAATTCAAACTGCTCCACTTGACAAAACGAAAAATGTGGAGCTGAACTTTCGTCTTGTCTCCTTGTGGATGTCGGTCTTTAACTCCCTGCAGGACTCCTTGATGCCAGACATGATCTTGATCATCTTATTTTAACAATGGTCCCCATTGATTTTTCAGAACTTAAATAAGCCTCAAATTTAAATCAGCTGGTCTGAATTGTAAACCCTTACATCTGCTTATGAACGCATTACAATGTATCATTTTTATGTGGCAACCATTTAAAAACATTTATTTCAACATTTTACTGTAAAATGTCATAACTGGAAATAATGTTTAGATTTGAGAGACATATATCCATACTAGTTTAAACCGCCTTAAAATTTAATTTATATAGTGACAATTCTCCCGTGATTATTTCTTTTGTATTTATTTTGTGAGTTAAACAAAAGAGGCAGCCCAAATTTACATAATGCATGTATGGTATATATTGTACATAGTTGTTTTTTTTCCTTTGTGTTTATGTAGCATGTCAGTCATAATGGCCAGTGGCCTATACCCGTTAGCCATTTTAGTTTTACAGTAGTTCACTGCAGTGGAGGATTGTGCAGCTGTTTGCAGCAGAAGCCACTCAATGAAACCTTCTGTGTTTTCATACTGAGGTTATACATGACATTAGATTCAATGTTACTTTGTGTCCAGCAAAGACACAAGAGGAAATAATGTGTTCATTATACACCTAAAGCAAAACTCAAAATGGATTTTCTTAACATGTAAACACTGACTGCAAGGACTGTTTTTTTTTTTTTTTTTATTAAAATTGAGATCCAGCCACTTGCTGCCAAACCTGTCCTTATTAGAGTGTTGTGGTTTAAATCCGCTTGATCTCCTTTTGAGTACTATGAATACTTTTAATAATAAAACAATGCAAAGATAAAAAACAATACTTGTGTGCATGTTCATTTAGTGAGTAACTCACCAAACTTACCAGGTCTTTGGTTATTTGAGTAAAAGAAACTAGTCAGCGGACCTGTCTTGTGTAAATGAGATGCAAGGTGTAGAACAGAACATGTATACACTAGTCTTAATAGCTTGAGTCATTGTATATGCAGATGTACAATATCGACACTATTGAACCCGAGTGGATAGTTGGTCATCAAGAGGCTTGTGTACAATCCATTCAATAGAAAACAAGGCTTACAGGAATCTTTCAGAAATCCCTGGCAAATCTTCAGTTGTCTCAATCAGCATTTTTCATTCATCTCAATGCAGTTTGTAAACAAAGTCAAAGACTAACAACATATTACAATTTCTGATGACAAATTGTATTTTTAAGGCATTAACCTTATTCAATGTAAAAATCCTTACATGCTAAACTAAAAAAAAAACATAACAGTAGGCGTTCCAACTTTAGATTTGGAAAGAAATTAAAATTATTCTCAAAATCAAAATGGACGTGTTTATCTAAAACAAAGCTAAATAAAACTACTTTTAATCCTGATACAGGATTGTTACATAAAAAACATAACTGATAGTACAGTTCAAAATTAAATTCACAGTATTTCTTATGACGCTAGGAAACACAAACTGTATTTTCATTCAAAAGCAAATGTGTGGTCCACAGCCATGATAACAAATAGTAATCTTTCTCCATGTCCATGTTTAAAAACAATGTGAGAGGAAGAGGCATGAGACACCTGTGAAAAAAAAAAAAACTTAGACGTAAATCTTGGGCTTTAGACCGAAATGGAAAGAAACAGCGGGCAAATGTCCTCAAGTCTGTCCAGGGATAGCATGGCGGTATCAGTCAGCTAAGTCTTACTCCCGCCTCGGCACTTGTCCATTTCATTCCTGCGTTTCCTCCGTCAGTTTGTCCTCACCCAGTGGGTTCAAAGTTCATTGCAGCTCTGTAGATATGGGGATTCTAAATGTTCTTCTGCTTTTCACATTTCCCTTTGTCTCACTTGAAGAGGTTGTATGCATGATAGATGTGAGGTTTTCAAGTCCTGAGTTCCACTGAGCAGCTCCAGGCATTTTGTTTGTGTTTATACAAGTATATATTATTATCTTTAATCTGAAATCTGTGCCGGGTATTTATAGTTTAACCATAGTTTTGAAAATTACAGCAAGTAAAATCAATTTGAACAAAGATTAAAACATTTAAAACACTTTAGATGTGGTAAAAATACAATTGCCAGTGAAGAAGCACCATGTCCAAAATGTTGATGCCATTCCACTGCTGTTAAAACGGTGTCTGAGAGTCTGAAATCAGAAAGAAGCTGCTTAATGTTGTTGTTGTGACTAAACTGTACAAACATGCGCCTGTAAAATGATCAACTTACACAGTTAAAGTTTTATGGTACTGTACAGCCGGAGAATCCATGGGAGTCACCACTGTTTCGGCTGTAGCCATTTCCTTCAAAAGGGACAAGTGTTATTGTAAATCGCTTAACAGGAGGTACTGCAGTCTTTAAAACGCTCTCACCTGTGTATCCGTTCAGATGGGGGTAAGATGAACCGTTTGAGGACGATGAGTGATGGGGGGAGAGAGGATGGTCACCGCTGCTATCAGCATACTCTGTCCGCCGGCGCTTCTCTGGTGAACAATTGTTGGATTTATTGTCCTTGTTGTCATAGTGACGTCGTTTGCGGTTCTCCCTTTCCTCACTGTCACGCCTCCTCTTTTTCTTCTTTTTTGTTTTTGTTTCAGCGGCTCTATCCGAGTCCACATCAGAGCTTCTACATAAAACATGATGAATACAAACTTTACATTTACAACCAAGATCCAATTTTTTATTTTGTAAAAAGAGAGTCACTTACCCGCTGTCACAGCGCTTGTCTTTGTCTTTTGATTTCTTCTTCTTGCTCTTTCTGTGTTTTTTACTCTGGCTGCCTTCAGAGCTGTCATCCCTTTCCTTGCTGACAGGAACGTAGGTGCGTTTGTAATTTTGTTCATCTCTGTTTGAGGACATAGAGTAGGCTGCTCTGGAGGGTGAGCCCTTGGAATGAGTGGGGTTTTCTGTCCCAGCGGGGTCCTCTTTAGAAGAGTAATAGTTCTTGTCCCTGCCATAGCTTTTTTCCTTCATCACACGGAAGTCTCGACTCTCGTGCCACTTCCAGCGGCTGTGAATATTATCCCTGTAAGAATAACCGTGTCCCCTGCGCCCGCGGTCCCAGTCCTCCCTTGGCCGGTAGTGACGGTAGTGGGAGTGGTGGTAATGATGTGCACACCGGTCACGATCACGCTCTCTTGGGTGGTGAGTTCTTTCCCAACGACGGTCAGAGTCCATGTCCCTGGAGTATCGATCGTAAACAGGCAAGCGATCCCTGTATGAACGATGCTGTTGGTAATCTCTGTAGTCCCGCCTGTATCTATACCGGTCCCCATCACTTTCTCTTTCATTACTCCGATCTCTGTAATACTTGTCTCTGCTCCAGTCAGAAGAATGTGGTCTTTCCCCGTCTCTAGAGGACTGTCTTTCATGGTTGCCTTTAGAACTGGACTTAGACTGGTGCATCTCTTTAGAAGCTATACATCCATCAGGTGTTGCTGGTGGAGCACTGGTCTGCATTACATCCCTGGCCTCCTCCCCGCCCTTATGTAGAGGAGCACCAGTGGAGCTTTGGACGCAGTCAGGAGCAGGGGTGAATAAGGCCGCAGATTTACTGTGATGTGCAGAAGAGGAAGTATTTTCTCTGGATGAATCTGAAGGAGTCTTGGTGAGGGCAGGTACCGAGTTGACAGCAGAGCCTTTAGTATGCTGAGGCAGAGGTTCACATAACCTTTTAGCCCTTATATCAGAAGTGGAGAGGTGGACACTTTCACCACCTGCAGGACACAAATGCTGAAGAGAACTGGCCTGTGCTACACCTTTATGTATATCTTCACTGTGGAGAAAAAAATAATGAAGTTTTACAAACATGTGCAAACATTGAGCTTTTATGTTGAACACTTATTTTACCTGGTTTGACTCTCCTCATGATCTATTCCGTTTGAATCCACACTTGTCACAGAAGACAAACTGCTAGAATTACTGTCTGAAATCTAAACGTAAAACAGGACCAGTCAGTGACAGGTTGATAAAATGAGTTATAGTGTAATAAAAACTTTCTGACAGTAGAAATTACCTGGTCAGCGCTTTTGTGTCCATTGACTTTGTGGTGCCCATTCTGGTGGCCATTTTGGCTGGACTTAGAGGTCACATAAGTGGATCCATTTAATCCATTGCCATTATGGTGTTCTTCTGTCTCCCCATTCGTGTCGTGTGAAGCGGTCTCAAAATTGTCTCCATTTCTGTGGTTCCCGTTAATGTGAGACTTACCATTATCCAAAGTGCTACTGTTCTCCTGGTCTGACTCCTCCGAGGACTCTTGGCTGTATGGCACCAAGAAAGAGGCCCCATTCCCTCCAGAGTGGTGGTCTCCATTAACACGAGATGAGCCGTTAACGTGATTGAGCTGACGAGGAATGAAGCGAACATCTGATTGGACATCTGAGGTAGACTGTGAGGACGACATGGAGCTGGAGGCAGAGGACGGCTGGCTGTGAGAGGCAGAGGCAGGGGTCGGCCGAATTGGTTTGCCTTGTCCAATAAAGAATGACAATTTCTGCCGTTTGTCATGGTCTGGGATCATGGTGGGCCGGCTAATGGAGTGGGAGACAGAAGAAGAGGAGGAGGCCAGTCCATGGCCACTGCTGCTGGTGCTGGGCTTAGAACTGGGATAGTCCCGCTGAGATCCATTTCCATTGGTGTGGAGTGAACCCTGTATAGCAAATGAAATATGTTCTTTACAAATAAAAAAAAAAAAAAATTCATAAAAGACTTGCTGCTGCTCTAAAAAAATAAAAGATAAAAATCATACCTTGTTCATGTGTGGGGGCAGCTGCGGACCAATGAAGCCCACGTTGTTGTGGTGGACTGTGGTGTTCATGCGTGGTATTACAAGGGGGCGCGGTGAAGACTGACCAGAGATGCCTGCGTTATGGTTCATGTGGCTGTAGTCGGCTGTTTTTTTCACATCATTGGACCTAGTGACAAAGTAGTAAAGACCCGATTAAGTTTTAGGAATCTAGATTAATAATTTATTATAATTATATTACACTTTTTCAAAACACAAATAGTACATAATATATAAATACAGAGTTTGTCATTAACAGGTTAATTCAAATTAATTTTAATGTTCTCTGTCCTGTGCACTAACGCCAACAGGACTGTGACTGACAACTGGTTTCCATCCAATTAGTAACTATGGAGGCGTTCAAGCCTTTATGATCCACTTAAGTTTATATCCAGGGTCCCGGTTTCTTACCCGAGCTGAGTATTATCCTGGTGCACACACAGAGGCAATTTGTTGACTCGGATATAACTGTAATAGATTATAGATCAAACAGTCAAAAGAAAAAGGAAAGGTTTTCTCACTTGATGTAGAAGAGGACATAGGCCTGCTGGTTCAGAACAGACCTAAGATCGCTGACTGACACAGAGGAGTCGTTCATTTGATACCACTGCCCGTTACTAGCCTGAAAAAGTCCCGATAATATTACATTTAATAACAAGCACTTTCCAGCTAACAGAAACCCCTACATGTTGGAAAGGTTACTAATATAAATAATGATACCTTAATGTAGCAAAAGTAGTGTCCTGCGTGGCAGCTGAACCCAGAGTGGACTAGAACAGCGTACAGCCCATAGACCTGAGACTCTCCTTGGGACTGGGACATGAAGGGACGCAGGTCCAGATACTCAGAATATTTCACATCCTGTTGACACCCCACAGTTTATAAATAAAAGTAATTTTACTCAATGTCAACAAGTTACGATCTATACAGGGTCTGTACCTTTGTGATTTTTCCTCCAGTGAAATTTGCAAAGCGTTTAAGTGAAAGGGTAAGAACATTGGGGTTACGGTGGATAGTAAATCTTTTTGAGGCTGTGACCATTTTTTTGCACCTACGGGAAAGCAAATAATAAAATTACATTTCTTTTAATTCCCTTTTTTTTTCCTTTTTGTCAGCAGTTTTCTTACTTTGTGCATTTGTAGGCATTTTCTCCATCCAGCTGCTCTGGCTTCACAAACTGCTCAAGGGCCTTTGAGACACTGAGAGCCGTCTGGAAAAGAGGAAACGGAGAAATATAGATTTTAAATGTTTTAAAGACTTTATTTTTTAATATTGGTTTTGTATCAAAACACAATTACGCTTCAATTTACCATATTCTAATTTATTACCTTGATTTCGAGAGGGATATCCAAAAAAGGGTCGAATGTATCAGAAACTGCTTTGCAGTTTAAACATTTTACTGCAAAGAAAGTAGTTATTAGTTTGGTAAAAGATATAAACGCACACATTGCATAAACTAATAATATTTTAGGACAATTTACCTCTGGACCTTAGATACCCGCCAAATACTTGATGGATGAAAGTAGTTGCCTGTGTTTGCCTGTCCAATCTGTCACAATTAGAACAGTGTTAGTGTGGAAGGAAGAAAGATAAACAAGAGTAATTATTCCAACACAAAATTTTAAATGAATTAAAAGGATAGACAACATTCTACAAAGTTTACTTCTTTGAACATAGATTGTTAGAAATACATGCAAACTTCAAGTATGCACATAATGTACTTGTCTGCAATAGAGAGACTGCATAGACAAGTAAAAGACCTACTTGGTTCCAGGTAAGCAGGACTTTTGCATAGCATCCACTGTGTACCGCAGGAACTCATGGGCATCCTCCTGGCTTCCATAGCGGAAGTGCTTTGCAATCCCTTAAGAACAACAACAGCTTTATTGACAAACATTACCTTAAAAATCATGCATATCATCAAAGCAGCAATTACTGTAATTATTGACATTATGTTTAAGTAATGCATATATCTGTCCAAAACTGCTGTACAGCAATTCCCATCATTTACTTGAGGTTAAAGATGTTGTATTGTGACAACCACTTACTTTTAAGCTCATTGAGCACACCAATAGGCTTAATGACATTCCCAGAGTTTGCAAAAACCTGAATGATATGGTTTTGCATGGTGCACATCATACAGAAGCCCGGCTCATGACCTAAAGCACAAATGAAAACAGCTTAGTAAGAGAGAAAGTTTTTGTCCTAAGTTTTTTGAATCATGGAACATACATATTTTGGAGTGCTCCCGTGTAAGCATGTAGTTGGCAAATGGAGGTGTGTATGTAAGACACTGCAGCGCAGAGTTGAGGAAACAGGTGTTTCCCATGTTCTGTAGGCCTGCCCCGATTCGATGACCCTGGGTCCATTTCAGGTTGAGTCGCTCAGGAGGGAAGAGGACCTTCTGGGGCATATCTATGCCATCCCCACTGCCTATTACTGACAAAGACATAAGAGCACTAAGCAACAAAGGCAAACAGACGTTATGCTTTCCCTTTTATTGTTTAATGGTTGCTAAACAAGTCAGACAGCTGTTATGAGGATCAAAATAAATCTGCGTCACAGACTCAAGTGTTTGATGAAGCGCAAAATTTTAAACGGCTATAGTCCAGACAACAAAAAAAAAAACTTCCATTAAAAAAAGTAAAATTCATAACACATTTTTCATACAACTAAGCTTTCAAACAGCAATTTCACAAAATAAATAAATTGCATTTTAATGCATTAAAAGACTTCATTGGTATTAGTTATATTATGAGTGCAGTCATAAAAAGCCCTTCTTACCTTGCTCTTTGGGCCGCTCCACTGAGGTTGTCCCATTGTAGGCAGCCGCTCCAGGTGTGGGGCCCAAACAGCCACCAGGAGCCTTCAGTCGAGGAGACTCACTGGGCACAGTGGGTCCCACTGCCCAGCTGGAGCAGCTGCCTTCCATGCCCACGTCTCCACTGGTGAACGGGGAGCGCTTACAACCGACTGACTCGTAGTCAGACTGTTCTGAAGATCTGTCAACTATGGTCATTGTTCATTGCTGTAAAGTCATACAGAGAAAAGTTATACACATGAATGTGCCACTAAATCACAAATGAATATACACAGTGACGCAAGACTTATGTCAGACTTTGTAGATTTCAAATGTTTGTAATTTATTTAATCCTAATGGGAGCAACCACACAAGGGCACAAAATGTATTTAGATGAATTAAAGAACTGTTTTTTAAAGTTACTTATGTAAACATGTGCACTGGGTGGGATTAAGTAATATTTCCATCTTTGTTCAAAAAAAAAAGGCTTTTAAATAATTTTGTGATGTGATTATTATGCCTGTAATAAGATTGTCATGTTTATACAGCATATTATAGCCCGCAGCAGACTGATGATATATTTTCATTTCATTCATGCCACTCTGGCCACAAAACATAATAAATAACCACAAAATAAAAAAATTTAAGTAATCAAGCATAGCTGCAAGAATACATAAACAAAAAAGGAACAGGAAGAAGATTAGTCTTATATGACCTGCCCTTTATTTTAGAAATCATCTAAATCAATCAGTAATGATTATCATCCTAGTTTTATTTTTCGTATTTGCTCCACATTTAAAAATTGTACACGTTTCTTAAACACCTGACTTGTCCTCAATTTCTTAACCTCTCCGCTCAGACCATTTCATAAATTGACCCCTCTCTCTGGGATACTCCATTCCATTACTTTTGCCCTTAATCTTGGTTTTGTGAAGATTTACGTCCCTTTAAGATTGTACCTATTTTTTATTTTTTTTTCACCTCTTTCGAATATATTTAACATGTCAACCCCCCAAATTTCAGCACAGTACATTAAATTTGGCACAATCATGCAATTGTACAGAGTAAATAATGCAGATTTAAAAAGTGTTTTACCTTATGTATTAGAGCGATGGCTTTGGCAGTTTTTCCTTTAGTGTAATTTAGACATTTCCATTTCAAATCTTCATGAATAATAACTCTTTCCCTTATTTTTTGAATATCAGCCCCATCTATTTTATTGATATATCAAGCTTTTTCTTTTTGTCATTAAATAAATATATATTTTGAGTTCATTCATTGACATTGCGACAATGCTTTTGTCCAGCTTTTCGTTTACCTCCTTTGTTCTTTATATCTTTTGTATTATTAATCTGCACATACTTTATTTATTTTCCAAGTAGCTTTTTATTCACTAATGGGCTATCCTATTGATTCTGTACATATAGAGTTAATTACCAAAAGTATAAACAAATCCAACATATATTTATATATAAAACTGAAACCACAGTTCAATAGTGCAAAAATAATAATCTGTTCAAATTTTTATTGATAAAGTATATTTTAATGACCTTTTTTCATTTTTTGTTCTGATGTATAATTGCTGCTCTTGAATGAACATGTGCATGCTTTGTGACAATGGTAATTTAAATAACAATGTTTAACAGAAACAGAAAGTAAATATCTATAATTTTGGTTAAGGAAACAATTGTATCCCTTTCCGGAAGACTAATCTTGTTTCCGGTTCTAGTATGGATGTATTGCTGAATATTTTGCCGAAAGAGTTTGCTATAGCTGCAGACTGAGGATATGTCCGGGTCGGAAGCACGTTTACAGCAGCTGTTCCCTCCCACCTGCTTTAGTGGACGCAGACTCGCTTACATTGGCTAACAGGCAACGGCTAGGCCTTTAACACGCAGTGCCATTATATCCGCATAAAAGGCGGATGAATCCACCTTTCATCACAGATGGAAACTAAAGCAATATTTACCAATCCAAATTTCCCGTCGAAGACTAGAACACGATGACTACTGAGAAGCAAACCACTCATTAACCCGGAGCTCCATGGAAACGGCGAACGTACAAGGCTACAGAGCGCAGCTAGCATTACGTGCAGCGACATTGACGCTAGTGCTAGCCCGCTCGGCGACTGCTAAATGACACAGCGGAGAGCCGGGCAATCCTTTCAGACTATTTGGGACCAGTTTGGCATTCCGCTTGATCTTAATGAAATAAAAGTTGTGAGGTCTAGAGTAACGGGTCAAATAGCAGGATGTGAAAGAAGGGGTTCGACACCGGTGGCTGTGTGCCTACTGCGCTGGTCTTTCCGACATGACAGAGAACCGGTGTAAGGCTACTACAAATACTCCCGGTCACCCAGGCCAACTAAAACATAGTTGGTGCACAGTTAACTTCTAATTACACTATAAGAGCAGCCGTACACTCACCTGGTATTTGTTATAAATGCCTTAATAGCAGTTGTAAAGCCATTGCTTATTTTCAGCGGGTGTCCGGCGGTGAACAATGACGTAGCTAATTGTCCCACGGGTACATCCGGGTACCTGTGATGTAACGAGCTCTCTGATTGGCTCCTTCAGCCGTTTCCTCGTGTGAAACGTGTTTTGTGAAAATCTGTAATATGTTCCCTGCACCGACCTTTGTGCACAGTATGTTTAACCCATGGACGCATTACAAAACAAGAATACATTTATGAGCATAATATACAATATATACAGACTGTTAACAGGCGTCTTGGAAATGAAAAATGGACATGTTTCTGAACCGTGTTCTAGATGTACACAGCACAAATATAAAAGAAACACCTTTATTGTAAGGCAAATACAAATAAATGATTTTTCATTCAAAGTTTACACAGTTTTTGTAACACAATCATACACATACACTCCCAACAGTAATGTAGCACCTGTATAATTTACAGCTTGAAAGAGTTAATAGAAAATGTTATGGTCTATGTATCATGTGACTCCGAAAAATGAACTGTAACTTTTGAGCTTTGAAGCTCGCTGATCTGTCTTCTTAGCTGCATAATTTCTTTCTCTTGTTCTTCTACTTGTTTCTGTAAACCGTGGATTACCTGTTGGAAGAAAAGAGGTTGATGCACAGGGGATTAAGTAATAAAAATGTAATAAAAATGTAAAAAATACAACAGATTACATTTGGGTTTTGGGGGGTGTTTTCATCATTGTACATTCATTCCTAAGCACAAAAAAATTAAACAAATAAAAACATCTCTTCTTACCACGTCATTTGTGCTGAAGAGTTCACTCAGAAGCTGGGTAGCTGTGGGCCGTTTACTTGGATCTTCATTAGTCAGATTCATAATATGCTTAGCTAGGACTGGCCATCTCTGGTTAAATGAGTCTGGGATTCTCCTATCTCTAAGATCCCCAAGGGTGCACACTCGCTCCATTTCTGTTCCAAAAGGCTGAAACAGTTCAAAAGCCAGCATACCAACACTGTACATATCTGACTGTTAAAAAAAAAACAAGACAGCACACTGTAAATTTAAACTGTGATGGAATTTGATACAAAAACTCTATCAAAATAACAAAGTGGTGGTGTATTAAAACCAGCATAAACAGAACTGCAATCACTTATTTGTGTATGTTTACCTTTGAATCATAATGCGTGCCCTTCAGTTGTTCTGGTGCTGCATACACAAACGTGCCAACACCTGTAGTATGTGAGGACTCTGCAGAGCACATCGAAAAAAAACAGCACCATCTACATGTGAGAATGAGACAAGCTTTATCTTGAGATTATGGCAAGCTAAAATGTTAAATCTTACCACTGCTGGGGGAGCCTGTGCTTTTATGACCATCCAGAATGAGATCCCTACAAGCCAGTCCAAAGTCCCCAATCCTTACATGACAGTCATGTCCGTGGAGGAAAATGTTTCTTGGCTGAGAATTGACAAAGGCAGAACTTGTAATAAGAAGTCATCATTTTAGTGTTTGGTTATACACTTCAGGACAGTAAAAAGTTATCCAAACTTGAATTAACAACATTTGTAGTGGAGTATGTATATTATGGCTGTGCATAAACACACACTAGATACAGTATGTTCATTTTATCAAAATAAATATCCAAATATGCAAAAAGCTTAAATTGAAAATAAAACAATAAAAAAATATATATATTGGTGCTCCTTTATAAAATATTGTTACATAAAAATGAGTTAACTTAGAATGCGTTTTGTTGAAAAAAACTGACCACTAAAAAAATCGGAACAATTTTCTTCAATTAATAAAAACAGTCCTTATATTTTATTTACGTTTTTCACAGGGTGTTGTCACTTCCCAAAATTGGCCCCCTCAAAACAAGTTATCAGTTGGGCCAAGGAGGCTGTAGATCACACTCAGACACACAACTCTCCCGATGAAATGAGACTGACTTTTAAACACAAGAACAGTGACCACAGGTGTCTGACAAGTGCACTGAATTCTTTTCCTCTATAATCCAAAAAATAATTAACATAGGGTTCAAACATGTGCAGATCCTCCCCAAAACTTGAAGAACCAGCTTTTAACCACCAAACACCTGGGAGAATAAAAACAGAGTGCGGAGAAGCTTCGATGTTCAGTCATGTTGGAGGACAGTGAGGACAATGACAACAAGAGCAACCACAACAATCAATTTTATGCTGCAATTATGGATGAAGATGATGAAGTTATCAAAGAGCTGTCAAAGATACATGGAAGTAATTACATAAATGATATTACTTCTGGTACGCAAAGGAACATTTTCTGCAAAGTAAGTGCACTTTGCATTTATAATACTTTAATAGTGGAAAAAGGGCAAGTTTAAGCAAAAACAGTTTTATGCATTATGGTTTTTACATTTTAAACATAAACAGAAATTGAGAACAACCTAAATCTAGGTTTCATTAACTGTCTATATACCAATACTAGAAAATGAACATTTTGTCACTATGGTTTAAGATCCTGAAAGGAATTCAAGTTTGCCTGGTCTTGTCTTGCCTCAGGCCCTGTCTAGCTACCCGCTTCATGTGGCAGCTATGCACAGAAAATTGAGGAGCATGCAAAGCTTGATGTTAGCAGGAGCAGATCCCGAAATAAGGTCTGGATAAATACACACAAGAACAGAAACTAAAACAAAAACAGGTTTCCCGTTGTGTCTAATAAAAGGCCTCACTGTTTCTCTGCGTTACAGGGACGAGCAAGGTAGAACAACACTGCATTTAGTAATTACCAGCTGGCCAAGATTCATGACTTCACCAAAAGAACAGTCAACTGCTAACATTTTCCATGCCGCTTTGATTGGTCTGTGTGAAAAGGCAGAGGCCTGTCTTCGGCTCCTCTGCGAGCACGTTGTTGACGTCAACGCTGAGGTCTTTCACTCAATCATTTAAAGCAGCACTATGTAATATTTTACCTTAAAAACTAAAGCATCATTCATTAGAATTTATAGTCTCAAGGGCATTTTGATAGTTTCCATACATGCACTGTGCAGTAAAATGCTCTTTAAGTATTTCTTTCTCTATTTTTTGTTTTTCTTTCTTTCTAGGTGATGGGACCGAATAAAGAGACAGCACTCCACAAAGCAGTTTCCTACACAGCTGTGTCGGCGGTCAAAATTCTGACCAGCTACGGTGCTGAGGTTAATGTGGTGGACAGCGTGGGAATGACAGCCCTACATAGAGCAGCAGGGACACTCAATAAGGAAATCATTCTCAACCTGACCAAGCATGGAGCAGACATCAATATGGTTAGTATTGTTGTTCGGTCCCAAAAGTAATATATAAAGTCTAAACTATTTTTTATGATTTAAAGGGAATGAGGCACTCTGGGAACACACCTTTGCACATTGCTGTAAGTGTGTGTGCTACAATGACCATTCAACTTCAGGAAAAGGCTCTACACTGCATAACAGAGCTGTTGAAGCATGGCGCTGACCCAAACGCCATCAACAATGACAGTATGACACCTTTACAAGTGGCATGCTGCATGGAAAGCAATGATCTGGTCGACCTGCTGCTGAGTTATGGAGGCAGCATCAATAAGGTGAATGAAGCTGGAGAAAACTGTCTGTTCATGTTCCTGAACAAGAGGACTAAACTGAAGAACTGTCTTTTGCTGGGAAAGCTGCTTGGGTTGACTACACCATTCATCATCTACAACCGAACAGGCCACCTGCCCTCATCAATGATGCTGCCATGTTATTCCAAAGTCAAAGATCAAATACTGAGACTTGCACAGGAGCCAAGATCACTTAAGAACATATGCAAGGCTTTTATCTACCTCAAACATGTTCGAAACAAGAAAGAGTGTAAACAAATACTGCCAGACATTTTATATGAATATGTTTTTAACAAGTGGAACCATATAGATGAAATATTGTTTATGTCAGATGCTAAGAAGGATGTATCTGATAATCCCCCAAGTTAATACACAGGAGTAATATCACTATTTACTAGGGCTGCACAATATTGGAAAAATGGGGGATATATAGTAAAATAACTTTTTAAATATTGCGATATTACCTGCAATATTTGAATGCTCTTTTATGTTGAAAAAATAAGTTTAACGCTCTTGACTAAGTTACACTTTTCAAGGCAGGAGCTAAAACCGTATTAAAGATTATACTAAAGACTAAACCAGGTCTAAACAGGTCTAAACCAAGACTAAACCAGGTCTAAACAGGTCTAAACCAGGTCTTAAACTTGGACTAAATGTAAGAATGAACAAAGTCTAAACCAGGACTTTGGACACGCCACAGACAATTTTCTGGAAAAGTTTCTGATGATTTTGACAGAAAGGAAACTATTATTGCGATACAAGTCATTTTTTGCAATTCAAATGTTGCAATAAATAATAACACAATAACAATAACTTTGCAATATATTGTGCAGCCCTACTATATGGAAGATAAACTTGAATAAAAAAATAGTATACCTTTAGGTCTCTGTGCATGATTCCTCTCGAGTGAATGTATTCTACCCCTTCAAGTATCTTCCTTAGCAAGCTGAGAGATTGTTCAGTATTCACACATTCATAAGGACCTGAAAAGACCCCAAAAAAACTATTGTTTTCAGTTAAAGGTGATACTAGCAGTGTACAAAAAAATATTTGTTTAAGAAAATAAATAAATAAATAAAACGTAAAAATAACGTTTTACATTTTAAAGCTTGTTTGTCTTTTGGCTTGGCATTTCTCTCAGTAATCCACTCTTTTAGCGAACGTTCACACAGCTGCATCTGGATGTAGAGCATGAGATGAAACTGTACCTGCACACAGACAAATTGGAGTTCTTAGGTTATAATATTCCCCAAACCTATTAGGTGCATTTTAAATTAGTACACCACTGACAGTTCAGACAACTCTACAGTCCACCTGCACTGGTCCTTTCATGTAACTTGCCTCTTTAACTGCCTTTTTTGTGCATTTTTCCACCCTCTGCTGATGCTTTTTATCACTGCAGGAGCCATTGTTGAGATCAACATTACTTCTGCTGTACTCTTCTTCAAATATAACTGAACCGTCCCATCCTGTGGCAGGACATTTTGAGTTCTTATTTGGAGACCGTTGACCCAGAAAAACACACGGAACATAATTCTCTGGGATACGGTGCATTGGTTTAGTACAAATCAACTGGCCCTTCTCATGAGTTGAAACTAAAGCTTTGACATGCCCAATAACATCTGGAGGTACTTTGTCACTTGAAGCAGCTTTAGACTGTTCTTGACTCAGGCTTTGAAAAACTATAGAAGAACTGGTGCTGCTGTTATGATTCTCTTCAGAACTGAAAAAAAGAAAAAAGAAGAAATCATAAATAATAGAAATATTGATGGTTATTAGTGTTTTTATAAGATGTCTACCTGCCGTGTTGTCCAGCCGACTCAAGTGCAGGTAAAGAAGACTGAGAATCTACCAAAAATACATTTTACAAGTTATACATGTGTGTCAAGGGTGTCAAGAGGGTTTTAATAAAATTATATTAGTGAGCTTACATGCTGCAGGCTGAACATGCTCCAGCCATGCAGTGTGATATCCTACTACATTCAGATGTTGCAGGCTGGACAGCACCTTCACTTCTCTGAGAACCTGCAATGTCAAATCAAAGATCAATTTGCTTACAAAGTATGTCTTTATATTAAATATATTTCAAGTCTAATAGTTAAGAAACAAAGTATGATCTACCTTTATACAGTCTTCCTTGGAGACCTTCTTGATGAGAATCTTCTTCACAGCGTATTGTTGTCCATCAAGTTTATTTAAAACCTACATAATTTTTTTAATATTACAGATTTCTTTAAGATATGTCTCACAAATCAAATGCAATACAGAGAAAAGTATAAACAACATGAAATACCTTAAAAACATTTCCATATGATCCTTTTCCAAGTCTACAGATTTCTTCAAACTCACTAAGATACCTTGAAGTCTGCGCTTGAAAAAGTCCCTCTATGGGTCTGTGTAAGTAGGCAAAGACATTTATTACAGGGTAATAACTACAGGCATCGTAACACAAAAGACAAACTTAGCTAAACTCACCTTACAGGATTATGTGCATTTGTGCTGAGCTGTTGCTGGCCCTGTGATTAATAAATTTGAAACAAAATTTAATTTAAAAAAAAGCGGTGACAACTCTATTTCCAATTGTCACGTCCTCAATGCAACAAAAGAACACTGTTCAGGGTAATCACCTGTGGAAGGAGAGAGGAGCTGGCTGCATGAAGCAGCTCAGTAAAGGCTCGGTTGTGCTGCAGTCTGACAGTGCTGAACTCATCACTTATTGCCAAAGGCGAAAGGAGGTTCATGGCTGCTAATCGCTGTCCAATGACTTTTGGAAAGGCAAAATAAACATGCAAATGTCAGTGTGTTATATACTGTACATGTGAATACTACTGTCAATTCCCCTTGAAACGTGCCAGTACCTTTGAACAACATCCGTGAGCGTGCTGGGTTACTCTCATAGACAAAACACAGATGCTCCAGCAGAGAGCCCAAAAGAAGATGGTTGGGGATGGCAGAGGCAAACTCTCGAACAGATGAGTAGGATCTTCCAGCCATCAACACATCTCGGTCATCATCAATGTCAGAAGCTCAAAGAAAAGCACCAAGTATATATTTTTTTACAACGATTGTTTTCTAAAAATCTAAAAAAGGTACAAATTACAGTATTAACAGCAAAAGCAATGTGTTCAGTGTCTAATAACATTTCAAACACCTTACCTTCCTCAATAACTTTAGCAATCATTTCAACTATATTCTTTTCTTCCAAGTCCATTTTTCTGCATAAAAAGCCTTGAAGGTGCACACCCAATAATCCAGAGTTGAATTTATGACTAAAACAAACTCATCTTGTTTGTACATAAGGGGGTGTGAACAACATTAAACCTTATCTGTGAGAGCCAGCATAGAAGCTCCCTCCACCTACAGTAACAAGACTATGACAGATGGAGATGGTCTAAAATGAGGAGTTGAGGTTGCATTATTACATAATGTATGCATTGACAAACAATAAAATGTACATGATCCAGGTCTTTAGTGATATTGTATTGTGTTACTGTTTAACACTTGGTAGTAATAAAAGTAGATATGTCAACTATGTTAAGGCTACTGAAAATATAACTACTTATTATCAATATAGTGAAACAGTTAGACCCAGTATATAAATACATGGGGATAATCAGGTTTTCTTTGCAGAACTAGTCACTCAAGTCAAGTAAAGTGTGCGCTAAACATATCAGAGCATAAACACAGCTGACAGGGGGGAGGGGACAGAGTCACTTAGCTAAACGCCCCTGGTAGTAGAGACAAAATATATATATTAAAACTAGAGCGAGTTTATATTTATTATCAAAGATACTGGGGACCATGAGTGCAAGGAAGCAATTATGTACAGGTAAAAAGCTTCTCACTGTCAAACTGGACGTCGTCGTCTTCCTCGTAGGACAAACTTAACAGGCCCTCAGTGCTCTCAATTTCTTCGTCCATGACAGGTCTGAACAGGCGGTGGATGAGAAGCTCAGAGCTGCTGCCAGAACGTTCTTCCGACAGTAGCCCTCTGTTAGTAGATGTCGAACAGTACATTTTGACGTATAGGATATGACTTTAAAAATGTATTAACCCGGCCCCCACCACCAACTATACCACTTAACCCATACTATGTTTACGTCTAATAACGCGGAAACAACCAAAGTTCAAACTGTCTCACGTAGAGTCAAGTTAACGAACGGCCATGACACGAGCTGTGAGTAGGGAACGCCTGACAATACACAACCAACAGAAAACAGAAAAAGTCAGGCGTTCGTCAAAAATCAACTATACTGAAAGTACAAACGTTTAAAATTGAAATAAAGGACACAATTACTGTTTGAAACCTGTATTATGATGTTTCTCTTTTCCAACATAGCAAGGGTAGACATGTTCGTTTTTTACAAAACGAGACACTGGCACATACGCCCTAATATATGGAGGTCAGAGATTGCAGTTGAATTCTGATGAAATACTTCATTCACTGCGATAAGGGTGGATGTTCCGATGTATATTTTCACGTGTTGCTAATTCATTGCATTTAACACGTAACACTTCAGAGTATGTCTTGTTTTATAATATATTACATAAAAATATTCTGCGCAGTTATGTGCAGCAAGGACCCTCGCGAACATTGTGATTCTGTGCGCGGTCCAGCTTCAATTTGTGTTTACTTCTCTTTGCAGCTTCAAGCACATTGTGTCAACAGCAGTTATGCCATTGAAGTTTAAAGCAAAAAAAAAAAAAAAAACAATATATGAGGCCGTAACCCTCATATATTAAATGAAAAGGATAAATGATAAACTGTGCTTAAGTGAAAGAAATATTCGATGACTCAAGGAAAATGTCCGAAGAATGGTAAGTTAGCTAAATTATAAGCAATTTTATCATGTTTGCTAAACATAAAAGATGATTAAAAACACTGTTGTTCTGTTATATGTGCCCAATAATGTCTAACGAACCCCATAAACTATAAAAAGTAACCTTAGTGAGATGTTTCCTCTTCAGCACTTCAGAGCCTGCAGGAGCTATCAAAGCCATTGACAAACACTCAGTGCATCAAATCTGCTCAGGGCAGGTGGTTCTGACTTTGGCTACTGCAGTCAAAGAATTAGTGGAAAACAGTGTTGATGCAGGAGCTTCAAATATTGGTGAGCAAAAACATTGAGAGTCAAGAAATTTTACTCAATATGTCCTGGATGACCGAGAACAGTTCACAGACACGTTAGAAGAATCTTTTTTGTTACCTGGTTAACCATAGTGTCAATTTTGTGCATTCTGCAGAAGTAAGGCTGAAGGATTGTGGAGCAGAGCTTGTGGAAGTGTCCGACAATGGCAAAGGAGTAGAAGACGCCAACTTTGAAGGACTTAGTAAGTGTCCCCTTTTTCCCTTTTTTGGATCAGACAACAGTTTGTCTCAATTTCTTGTAAGGTAAATACATTTTTGCATTGTCATCATCTCTAGCACTAAAGCACCATACATCAAAAATAAGGGATTTTTCCGATCTCATCCATGTGGAAACATTCGGCTTTAGAGGAGAGGCTCTCAGCTCTTTGTGTGCTCTGAGGTAAAAAAAACACACAAAATTTAATTCCACACAACTCAAAGTAATGAGTCAATCTATGAGATCAAATATCTTTCTTTGTTGCTGTCCCTTTTTATAGTAATCTCACTGTGGTTACATGCCATGAATCTAATCAAGTGGGGACCAAGCTGGTGTTTGACCACAAAGGACACCTGGTACAAAAATCACCCCAGCCTAGACAACAAGGCACTACAGTTAGCTTGCAGCAGCTCTTCTCCACTCTCCCAGTTAGACACAAGGAGTTCCAGAGGAATATAAAGAAGGTCAGTCATAGGGTATTATTATCATCCATTATCCATTATCATCTTTTAAAAAATTTGTATTGGAAATTGTCCCCTGAGTACTATCATTACATTGAAATAATGTATTTTCAGGAATATTCCAAAATGATCCATGTCCTGCAGTCCTATTGTATAATCTCCAGTGGAGTGCGTATTACTTGCTCTAACCAAACTGGGCAGGGAAAACGCACTCCAGTCCTTAGCACCAGTGGAAGCCAAAGTATGAGAGACAACATAGGAGCCATATTTGGACCAAAACAGGTTGGCTTACATTTTACATAATTCCGTGTACAGTTTTTCTGAATGACTTTTTTTTTTATTTATACAATATGTATTTATACAATTGTTTGTTATGGACTTCCTGGGTATTCAGTTCTGTTGTGTTTTTGCAGCTACAGACGCTTCTGCCCTTTCAGCAAGTTTGCCCAACAGAAAATGTTATAGAAGAATATGGGCTAAAAGATACAGATCTACCCAAACAGCTTTTTGTGTCAGTAAACGTATATAAAACAAAAAAAGTTGTTTGCTGCAGTAAAGACTCTCATTAAAAGCCTCTTGTTTTTGTAGTATTAAAGGGTTTGTGTCACGGGCAGACCACGGCGTTGGAAGAAGCGCCACAGACAGACAGTTCTTTTTTATAAACAACCGTCCATGTGATCCCCTAAAGGTAATTCCTGTTTAGAGGTAGTACTGGCAGATGTATTCAAGATTATATTTTATGGAATTTTCATTTTACAGGTGACTAAAATTGTGAATGAAGTGTATCACATGTATAACAGAAATCAGTATCCGTTTGTTGCCTTGAGCATAACTGTCGCCTCAGGTAAGCAAGTTCCTCTGATGAAGAATCAGGACAATGTTGTGATAGTAATAAACACGACTATTAATGATATTTCAGAGTGTCTGGATGTTAATGTAACCCCAGACAAACGACAGATTTTCCTTCAAGAAGAGAAACTCTTGCTGGCAATTTTAAAAACCTCTCTCATCAACATGTATGACACTGGAGTCAATAAAATAAGCTTCAATTATACACCAAAGCCAATAACAAGTAAGAACAGATATTTATATAAAAATGTTGTTTGATGTGCACCCTCAATTTATTGTCTGTTCTGTTTGCCATTAGATGTTATGACGTCACCTGAACTGTGTCAGGTTGTTCCATCTGATGAGAACATGGCAGAATCTGGAAAAGACACAGACACTGTTATTCAAAGTCCAAAGTCTTCTCTAAATTTGTCTGGCCTAAAGGCTGCTTTTTCAAGTCAACACAGATCTAGTTCTGTTAAAAGTGCTTCTGTGTCAGATGCTGCTAATAGTGGCCCAATGCAGAAAACACTGCAGTCTTTTTTTAAAGGTGGTTCAAAGCCTCCATCATGCAGTGCAAATTTGAGCCTGAAGCCAAAAATGGACTTCAACCAATGCTCTGTTGTGGGGAAGTCTGTGTTGGACAGTTTCAAGTATGGGAAAACATTTGACAGTGGACCTAATAGTGCAGTGCCGTGTTGCGACTCTACTACAACAGATAATAAGACCAGTGGCTTTGAGATAAACTTTTCTGAATCCGTGACTGAAAGAATCAGTGTTCAAAATGAAGAAACACTGGAGAAAAGCCACACCCTTTTGGAATACAAGGCATGTACATTAAAAGAAGTCTGTACTCTGAGCCCAGATCCCAAGAGAGCCAGGTGGGAAAATCCAATGGACCCTACAAAATATAATGCTACTTTTTCAAAATGTTCCGAGGGTTCTTCCGCGTCTACAGTGGACGCTCCTGAGTTTTTACAAAGAAGGACACAACCTCTACACTTCTCACTGAATGAGCTAGCATCAAGAATGAAGAGGCTGCAGCAAAAACAGAAGGCTAGTGATGAGCTGAAGTTCAGACGATTCAGGGCCAAGATCAACCCAGGAGAAAATCAGAGTGCAGAGGAAGAGCTGAAGAAGGAGATCAGGTAGGAATTTCAAACTTAATCTTCATCAGATAATTGGATTTTTATAACAACAGTCTTTGTCTTATTTGTTTTTAAGGAAGGAAATGTTCAAAGAGATGGAGATCCTTGGACAGTTCAACTTGGGCTTTATCATCACCAAACTCAACTCAGACATCTTTATGATAGACCAGCATGCAACTGATGAGAAATACAACTTTGAGATGCTGCAGCAGCATACTGTGCTTCAGGGACAGAAACTCATCGTGTAAGAATATAACCTTAAACATTTAGAGTTTTATTCAAATTGAATTATATTGAATTACATTTTGTGTGTTTTCTTTTCAGCCCCCAGAGCCTTCACCTGACTGCTGTCAGCGAAAATATACTAATTGAGAATATTGACATTTTTAGAAAGAATGGCTTTGAATTTCTGATCAATGAGGACGGTAGGAGAATTTAAAAATGTATCTCCATTTTATTTTGCAACACAGATTTACTAAGTATGCTTTCTATTCTTGGTTGCAGCTCAAGTAATGGAAAGGGTAAAGCTGGTGTCTCTACCCACCAGTAAAAACTGGACATTTGGCCCCAGTGACATTGAGGAGCTGATCTTTATGTTAAGTGACAGCCCAGGTGTCATGTGCCGACCGTCCCGTGTGAGGCAAATGTTTGCCTCAAGAGCTTGTCGCAAATCAGTGGGTTTTCATATTTTGCACGTTTCCCTATTATTTATGTTTCAAGTTGATAGACTGTCCTATACTTTAATTTGCTCCTCTTACTCCTCAGGTGATGATCGGCACAGCTCTTAGTGTCAGTGAGATGAAAAAGCTAGTGGTTCACATGGGAGAAATTGAACAGCCTTGGAACTGTCCACATGGAAGACCAACAATGAGACATCTGGCTAATCTAGAAATCATTTCACAAGACTGACTAACTGTGTGTGCACAAAAGAGCTGTTATAGTTGTCACTGTGTCTTTCCCTTACTATCTGATTTTTTTACATTTTTATATTTTAGCTTTTTCTTTTTTTTACTCAACATAGAAAATAAAAAAGGTTCATTTTCAAAATGAATATTTTGTATATATTTTATTATACAAAAAATAATAATAAATTGCGTACCTTTTTCCGACGTGAGGTCTGTCTCTTTAAGGTTTCCGTACTCTTCAGCGTCCTTCCCGTTGCCGTGGAGACGCGGTAACAAGCGGGAGGTCAAGCAGACTGGTTTAATTGGCACGAATAGAGAGGGTTTAGGTAAAAGAACGGGAATAGCGTAAAAGACAGACACAATATTATTAGTGGCATGCCATTACACAATAATGGCGGAAAGAGAAAACACAAAAGAGACGGAAAAAGATCAAAACCTTCAAGGCGGTCTGCGAAAGTTTGAGATGAATGATGGCTTCAATGAACTTCCTCCACCATTTATTTTGCTTATTCAAAGGTACACTGCCAATTATTTCAAAACTTATTAAATAAATACAAACATTTTACCAAAAAAAAATATTTTGTTGTCTAACAGATTTGAAGGTGAAACTTGTGAAGTTCAACCTAGTGGAGAAGGAGAGGCGTGTTTTCAAGGAGGTCACGTGTACAAGGTATGACCAAATAAAACTGCAAAAAGGCCTGACAGCAGAAGGCCTTTGGAAGTTAACTCTCAGTGGCTTTAAGGCAACTGCTGTAGAGACTGGAATATACTACTGAAAACAATTGTTGTAAACACATTATTTTTTATGTCAGCAGTATGACAAAACTGTTTGGATCACTATAAATATTGAAGCACTACTTGAAGTTGTCCTGTGCCCACAATCTATGGTGCCCACGTACATTGTCAATAGCTGTAAGTTTTGAACACATCTAATCCTGGAAAAGTGTCTGGTCCAGATGATGTGTGTCCAAAGCTTTCAAAACAATATGTTGTTAAACTTTGTGCCTCTGCAGAGGACCTTTAGCGATAGTCCTTTAAAAAGAAGGCTTTATGAAAAACATCCCATTTTTTAACAGTAGTTACAGGACACCCAACTTAATTCAATTATTACAGTACGTCTCAAACCATAAAGACTGTTGAGAGGCTGCCTGGAGGCATGTTGACCTTCCTTTTGGTGTCCCAATTCCAACACTGGGAAAATGTTTTATTTGCATTTGGAATAAAAACTTTCCCTACTTTCACTACAGGGCATGTTTTCTAAGGGACTAATGGATGGACAAGGTGTATTCACATGGGCAGGCGGGTTAAAATATGAGGTAGGTGACTAACCTTTTAACAAGCCATTTGTAAATAATAAAAAAGTTATATTACAGCACTAAATCTGTTGATGAAATGAGACTTGTGTTTGCTCAGGGGAACTTTGTATGCAATACGGTCATGGGCCAGGGTATGTACACATGGCCCAATGGCAATACCTATAAGGGTGAGGTGTATTACGGCATACGACATGGAATGGGAATGGACTATTGTGCCAAAAGTGGTGTGTTATACAAAGGTCAGTGGCATCAAGGCAAAAGACATGGAAAGGTAAGAACCGCTTGAACTTCTATTTACCAGCAATAATAATGAGTAGATAACCTTTTTTATTCTGTTAGGGTGCAGTTTACTATAACCAGGATAAAACCAACTGGTACAAAGGTGACTGGGTGAAGAACAAGATTGAGGGAGTGGGAGTAAGATGGTATGTACATAGTAATAAATATAAAAAAAAATAAATACATATATATATATTTACTGCAATAGTTACTTTGTGTAGCTACCTCTCTGGTGACATTTACACGGGTGAGTGGAAGAACAACCTGAGACATGGAGAGGGAACCATGAAGTGGCTGCAGAGGGGGCAACAATATGAGGGAACATGGCATAACGGAGTACAAGTAAGAAAGTAACTGGTTTGAATTACTAAGCTGTAATTTACACGGTGAAGAGTGTGTTGTTTCTGGTAGCACGGACGAGGCACACACACGTGGATCTTAAAGCGAGAGGATGGATCCCAGTATTCCCGGAGTAACCAGTATGTAGGAGATTTTGTTTGTGGGCAGAGACATGGACTTGGAACATTTTACTACGCTGATGGGTCAGTCTATGAAGGAGAATGGAGAAACAACAAAAAGCATGGACAGGTAAATATAAAAAAAAATAATTTAAAATTTGGTTGCATGTATAAAAAAATAATAATAATTTTTGTTCACAGGGATTGTTCACTTTTAAAAATGGAAAGGTTTTTCAAGGCAAGTTTGTGAATGATCAGATGATAAGGTTGAGAAGCGACAGACCTCCCTCTCCTCTTGGTAAACACTACAACAAGCACAATCTCTGACTATAATCAAACTTTAATCTAGTCTGGTTTGTGTCTGTCAGACCGTTTATCTGTACTGGCACCAAACATGACTCCCAACATTGACCTGCTTCTGAAAAACATCCCTGAGAAAAGACGTGACGCTGAACGCAAAGATGTAAGTTTGTCTTGTCTACATTTAGTTTTTCCCATCCTCCACCCTTTCATTCTTGTGTGCGTGTAGGTGCAGTTGGCTGTGATGAGGCACAGCACTGAGCTGAGGTCTATCTATAGCTTCTACAGCCAACTCGGACACTCGCAGTCTCCGGACAACACCTTCATGCTGTCCCGCTTGCAGCTGTGGCGCCTGCTCAAAGACTGCAACATCCATCATCACATCACCCTCACACAAATCGACTTGCTTACTAGAGGCAGGCCAATTCCTTACAATCACAAACGTGTCATTTTACAAATATACTGTCTTCATTTTCTACTGTGTGTGCTTCAGAGGATGCCACTTCAGCCGAGGTCCACTCTCCTTTTACTGGCATATTGTTTTGCAAACTCCTCAGCTGCCTCGTGGTCGTTGCTTATCACATTTACCATAAAGATATGGTGTAAGTGTGTTAATGGATTTTAATCCTCCCCATTTTTTATAAAAAAAAAAGAAAAAGACATATTTCTGTAAACCTTCATAAAGCAGGTCACAAATGGATCTTCTGGCTTCCTGCTTTTACAAACTTATGACAAACAACATCCTTCCCAATGCTAAAAATGTGAAAGGTGAGGCCTTTTTGTTTTTTGTTCATGTGTTTTTCTAACCCTGCAAATACACTAACAGTTTGGCTACAGGGTTTGTGTTTAGGCAGCAGGAGTGTACAGAAGTAGCCATCCAGTACTTAAGGAAGAGCTGGGAGGTTTACAAGGCTTACAGCACACCCAACACTGCCCCCCGAGATGACAGCACAATGACCTGTAGAGACCTGCTGCTGATGTTAAAGGTGCATTTTCATTTTATTTTATGGCACTGGAATTCGGTGAAATGCAAAGGCGCTTAAATAGACCTTTAACTTTGCTAGGATTTCCATTTGCTGGACAATAATCTGACTACTACAACGTTCATGGAGATTGTTACCACAGAGAGCCTTGACCCCAGCTACCCGTCTAACTACCTCCTTCTAGAGGTCTGCATTGTGCCCAAAAACTGCTCATTTTTACATGTCAGCCATTACTGCAACCAATTTTGCACCACTCTTGTTACTGCAGATTGCGTTCCTTGAGTTTTTTGAGACACTGTTAGGCTGTGCTGAGGTGAAGTGCAAGCTTGACTGTGAGGTTAATTTCACAGCCAAAAGCAAAGCAGTAACAGATTCTGCAGAGACAAGTGAGCAAACTCCAGAGACAAAGGCCACTTCTCCAGCAGTAAGAACTGTCAATTGCATTAAAAGTGAATTTCTATATTCAGTGGTTAATTGGAAGGACTTACATAAATATGCAATAGATATTTATTCTATATCTATTGAAATAATGCAAGATAAAAACTTTGCATAACACATTTTCTTGCCAGATTGACACTCCAGGAAACTCCATTACATTTCAAGTTTCCTGCTCAGACTCAGAGGTCAGTAAGAAAAAATATTTAGAGGTATAATGTTTGATTCAAGGTTTTGTTAAATATTTGAACATTTAGTACATCCTGAAACAGGTGGAGGTTCCAAGAGACACATCAGGGTTATCATCTGTTCATCACACTGGCATTATGGTTGAAAAACTTCCATTGGCAGGTTTGAGTTGTAATATTTTCAGTTAAACCTAACACTTGCAACTAATAAAAAAAAAAAAAATTACTGTTTAGTCTAATGGCTATTTCACACTTTTGTTCAGAGGACAAGGAGGTAGGAGAAAGAGAGAGTCTAAAAGCCAAACAAAAGAAGCCCGAGAAGAAACAGTTTGAGCTCTGGATGCAGAAGACCAATCACTTCTTTGATGTTTTCTTTGTTGCATTTGAGCAGCACCAATCAGTGAAAAAAATTGTCAAGGAGAACAATTTCAGCCTCAAAGCACAATGTTGTGTTGCTCTGGCTAGAACCAAACAAAAATCCTTATAGTAGCCTTACTGCAGGTTCCTCTTACTACCACCAGAGAGCAACAACCTCTTTTCTTCTTAGGTGTTGTAATTTAGTGGGCTTGACCAAAGTATCAGGCACGACCAGTTTCTCATTAAAATTATTTTTATGTTATTTGGCTTAACATGCATTTGTGTACTATTGTGATTAGAACACGGAAAGTGACTTTACGTATGCAACTACAACTTTAATAAACTTGTAGGAAGACAAAAATATAAAGCAATCTAATTAATCTTTTTAAAAGTTGTACATAAACAGTGTAAAAAAAATAATCACATGGCTATTGATTGGGAGGAGTGAAAACCATGAGGTCAGCCGGACAAACAGACTGCCGTATCCTTTCCTTCAGGTCCGGGGTGAACAGAAGCAGAGCAGACTCTGCTGTCTAGGTAAAACAAAAATAGAACAGTATTACACAAAAGCTAAAATTAAGCTGTGGTCAAACATAACACTGTATTGGAAGATTCTGAGAAAAGTGAAAAAGTTCCACCTGTGGTGAGTGAGTGAACAGTGATTGCACCGCCGGCTGTGCTGTGGTGACTGTGAGAACATTAACAGTGAGTGAATCACACAATGCTCAACCTCAGTGATTTATTTGAGTCAATTAGAAAAAGAGTTTTAGTTGCAAAATGCAGGTTTAAAAAATAAATAAATAAAAAATAAAATAAAAAAAAAGGACCTGATTTAAACAATTTTTTTTGTCAAATGAAACTCTGAATGTTGCAACTTTCAAACTGAGGTTAACAAGTTTTATGGATGTGTGGTACTCATGGGAATCAATCATACCCGTTTCCTGCTGAGTAAGTGTGTCCTCGTATTGACCTCTGGGACTCTCCATTTCTACATCCATTGCCATTGGTGACAACTCTATGGAAAATGGCTCAATTGGCAACACACTTTCTCTCTGTAAAGGCTGCAGGTATCGCTCAAAATCCACCCCAGGAACCTCCTGAAAGAGAATGACATTACTGTACAACTAAAAAATAATATCTTAAGAGAGTGAAGCAGAACTGTGGAAGTCTTTACCTCAGTAACTGAGCTGTCTGGTGTGGCTCCCTCAAAAGCTTGGGAGCATGGTGTGCAGCTCATACCAGGGGAAGAGAGCTCGAGCTTGCAGGGCGACAAAGTGAAACTCATGGATGCTGAAGTGACTGGCATTTGGGATGTTAGAGGGCTTTTACTGGAAGATTGGGAAAGGTGTAAAGATTGATTTAAATCTGAACCTGAGGCTTCCACAGGTTTGTCTTCCTCTTCAACAACAGATATGGATGGAATTGTGTTTCCAAGTTCAGATACAGCGTCTTCTGTTAGTTCAGTGTTGTCTGAAGGCACCTCTTTGACAGGAGAGAAGTGGAGAAAGACATTCACAGTGCCCTTTGACATTTGCGGAGTAGCAGGCTGAGACTTTGGTGCTTGTGCTGGGGTTTTGTTGACAACAAGACACGGGTGGATTGGAGTTGTAGTAGGTTGAGGGTTTGAACTTGTTTGACTGGGCGTCTGAGCCAAAGCAAGAGACCGGCGAGTGACTCTTCTGGGTGAGAGATAGTTTGAAGGAGATGGCTGAGTAAAGACTGCAGCACTAAGACGGCTGGATTTCCTCAGTGAACCTACAAAAGACAATATACAATTGTAAAAGCTGTATGTTATGAAACGATAACCTGTATAAGTATAATTTATAT
This sequence comes from Neodontobutis hainanensis, assembly GCA_024349245.1. Classification (NCBI taxonomy): domain Eukaryota; kingdom Metazoa; phylum Chordata; class Actinopteri; order Gobiiformes; family Odontobutidae; genus Neodontobutis; species Neodontobutis hainanensis. Next base: position 208,216 of record JALDNG010000095.1, read on the forward strand.
ATATATTTTTTTTTTTACCTGGTTGCTTAGCTGGGCTTTCAACTCGGAAGAAGCCTCCATTAAAGACCACAGTGTCAGGCATTTGGGCCTCTGATGGTGCTTGTGCTTCCTGAGAGCTCTGGCTTATGTTCTCTGTGGTACCAGCTGCCTGTGCAGCCTTCTCCAACTCTGCGGCCTGCTGTCTGGCTTTCATTGCAGCTTTTGCAGCTGCCAGGCGAGACTTTGCGTCCACCTTTGTTCCTGTTGGTTTAACAGGTGCAGCTGTAGGTTTCTGTTCAATAAAAATGTGTTCATGAAATTACTCACTTTTGGCAAAGTTTAAATGTAGACTATATGATTAATAGTCATTACCTTTACTTTCTTCTGTCGAGGTGGGGGTTTGTACTCTTCTACCCAGCTGCGGGCCTCTGCCTCTTTGAGAGCATCAAACTTCTTCTGAACATCCTCAACCTTAAATAGGTCAATAAATGAAAATGCGGTCCCAATAACATTATTTTGGTTTTCTGTAAAATACTTACCTGGAAATAAACCATTTCCCAGAATCCTTGAAGGTCAGTGCATGTTGTGATCTTTTCACCTCGGCCAAACTCACAGTCATCCACCAGACCACTGAACTGTTTAAAGCGCTCCTTCATAAGTAGTCTTGCCTGACCAACTGCTGTACGTATACAGTCCCTCACTGACCAACAGCAAATAGGGAAGAAATTGAGTCACACAGTTAAGCTTGCCAAGTTAAAAAAAAAAAAAATTAAAATTAAAATAAAACTTACTCTCTTCTGGGATAGACTCATCTTCTACTTTAGACTCCCAACAATCACAGAGACTGGTCAGTCTGTCTGTTTCTTTAGCAATTTCTGACCTAATATACAGAAAATGGAACAATTACAAAAATGTAATACTAATAGAAAACATTTGTTGTATAAAAAGCTATTCAACCTGAAATATGGCACATCATGCTTTGATTCCAGGGGAACCTCGGTCAATACGTCGGCCACTGTGGGATGTGTATGAGGAGGAGAGCAGTGAGGGGAGGGTTTGCCCACCTCAGCTTCAGATTCACCATCAAAAGTAGGAGCAGGAGGAAGAATAAACCCTGGGCTGTGGAGCAAGAATAAGACAAATTTCTTTAATATTTATGAAAAGATGGTTATTATTTTCTTTTTTATCAAAACAAAAATCATAGAAAACTCACCTCGGTGTCAGAAAAGCATCTGCTGAGCGAGGGGTGAGTGGGGCAAATTTAAAGCTAGACACACCGACAGGAGCCTGGAAGACAAAACCCTCAGGAGCAAAGGAAGATATAGTAAATGAAGATTTAGGTGCATGCTCCTCAGGCACAGAGTCAGCAATTGTCTGGTCCATTGGTATGCCTTTCATCTCGGAATGGAGCATCGAGCTAGGAGGACAAGGTTTCTGCTCTAGCCCCTGGGACTTTGACTCAGGCCCCTAAACAAATTACAATGAGTCATGTAAATTCAATGATCTACCAAAAGGAATGGAGGAAAAGTTAACTTACAGTAATGCTTTCCTCAGGAATGGGAGCTTTGACTGTTGAGAAGGAAATATAAAATGTTATATAAAGCAACTTAACTGCAGACAGAGTGTGTGCATGACCAAATGATTAAATGATACCTAGACAGTTCTTTTCTTTGACAGAAGAGGGGGGCACTTGTTTATCAACTACTTTGCTTCTGGTTGTTCGCACATCTGAGGAAAGAATTTTAAATGTTTATGGAAAAGCATTTCCGAACTTCCAGCGGTCTAACAATGCAACCTGGCCTGATCAGGACCTACCTGCACACTTGTCCTTTGGTTTGTCTTTCACCGCAGGAACTGCTGTAACCAAAGGCTTGCTGGCAGATCTTGTCGACAAACCACGTGTGACAGGCTCCACTACAGCAGAAGGCCATGACACAGAGAGAAAGATTGGGGTGCAAATGAGGAAACACAAGAGGAAGAAGCAAACATGATAGCTAGTCTGATGTTGCAGACTATTCTTTCTTACCTTTAGTCTTGGACATAGGAGCAACTATCGTTGGTTTGGGAGCAGGTCCACGGTTTTTGTTTGTTCTTTCAATGGCAGGTTGAACTATCAGAAAAAAAAAGAAAAAATGAAATCCAAACATTGCTGATAGGTTTGATGATTGTTTAAGTATTACTTACCTTTTTTTGCTGCCATATTTACATCCTGCATTTTCAGAGGCTATAAACATTTAAATAAGAGATCTCAGAAATTCATTTTTTTGTGTTTGGTCAAACAAATTCTTCACACATTTGATCCAGTCATACCTTTGCCACCTGCTGCTGTTTCATGGAGCGAGTCACTCTGGTACTCTGGGGTGGAGCCAACATTACCTTTGTCTGATTGAAATGTAGCACAAGTTCAACACCAGGTCCATGGCATGCAATTTAAAGCATGTCTGTAAGTATAATGCTGAAACCCACCTCTTTAACTCTGCCTGTGGTAGCTGGGGCAGGAGCAAGAGGTCCAATTCGGAGTGTGTCTTTGGGATGATACAGGCCTGTCTTAAATACTCCTTTACGCTCCTTTTCCCTCTTTTCCTTCTCATGAGCAAGAGCCTTACGCTCTTTCCAGCGCTGAAGCTGCTTCATTCTCTCCTCCCTAGCTTCGTCTGTGAATATGTGAAATAAATTAGCACAATTAATATAAAACCACAAAGATCAGTATAGGTCTGGTCATAATTATTAAAGAACAGAAATGGGCTTTACTTTTTGCAAGCTTTTTGTTGTGAAGTGTGGTCTCTTGAACAATTGGCTTGCACTCCATTACAATGGATGACATCTCCAGCTCCTGGACCATATCAAGCTGTCTTCGATTGTTTACGGTGCGTTCCCGGTTTTCTTTCTGGGTCTGAGACCTTCGTCGGGACATTTTTAACCTCAGCATTGAAACACTGTTGTCCCGCTGACGCAGGTGAGCAAACCGGGACTCCATGTTCAGTATCTGAAAGTATTAGAAGAATCTGAACATTATCTTTAAATCATATTAAAAAATTTCAATGTAAAATTTCTCCGTTTACAATACAAACTAGTTAGCGTTAAGCTACCCGAAACGCACTAAAATGTAAACAATGTGTTTACAGTTACACTTGTAACTTAACTTAACCTACATGCAACGCTAAACATTCGACAAAATCGAGATACAGTATGACAATTTTATGCTATCAACAGTTTTTAGAAAATACAAGCTACGTTTTTATCTAAATGCAACTCAATAATAAAAAAATAAAATATCATACCTTATTTAACTCTATTCACTCCAAAAGAAAAATAAAACCTTTTACTATCCGACCAGTAAAAAATAAAACTTTGCACTCAACGGACGGACTTCCTAAAAACACACAACAATCATGGCGGGTGAGATTTTGAATTTCTCCTTTAACGGCGCTGATTGGCTATCGGTCGGAAAAAAGGCAGGCGCTGATTGGTTTGTGTTTTTCTTCTGCTATCTTTAAGCCAATGCTTCAGGGTCTGTAAAATTAAACACCCATTCTGTAAATGCTGCCGCTCAATGACAAATATTTGTAATATTCCACTGTAAATAAGCAATAAAAAAAAGTTTAAAATTAAGTTTTCAAAAACATTTTTCCTCTCTGCATATAACTCTTAAAGTCTCTATAACTTAAAACGTCTATAAAAATCTTAAAACAGAAAAGACAAACAGTGGTACATATGAAGGCAACAACTTTATGCAGTTGAGTGTCAATCTTCTTTTGCTTATCCAGGTTGGGTGGCAGGGCGACAGTATATTTAAATAAATTGTGAAGATAAAAAAAAAAAGTCATTTTAATAATAGAAAACATTCCATCTTAATTTATTTGAACATGGTGCAGTAGTTTATAACCCACAGTACATAAAATTATATTTTTATTTCACTTTTTAATCAAATAAACCTGAAGTGAATGTTTCTGTGTACAGTTGGATTGTGTCAGTGTGTCTCAGTTTAATTATTTTTTAAAAGCCATAATGTTTCTGGAAAAACTGTAATCCAAATTAGCAGTTAACAAAATGCTACATGTATGTACAAAGCAAATCAAAGAAAGACATATACAGTAAAAATCTGTATTTGTACACTTAGTTACAAGACAATTGCAATCTTATTTTAAATAAAAACTTTTCTTTGTATTTTACAATCCAATTATTGCCTTTCACTGATGTTGTCAGTATACCCTGCATTTTTAGTATATTCATGAGACCGCTTTATTAGTCCAAGAAGAAAATGTTGTTGAACTGTGTTGCACAAAGTCTCTTTACCTCCTCTGTAAAAGAAAAAATAAAAAACATAAAAGGGATTGGAAAAATGTAAGGGAATTATAGATTTATTTTAGTTGTGGTGGAAATGACAGGAGATGCAAACATACCATTAACTTCTATTAAATTAGCGTTCTTCTGATTTAGGATCACATACAGCTCTCTCTGGTCGGATTTCTTGCCAACTACCCAAAAGTCCGTCATGGCTTTGACAATAATTTCTTCATCTTCATCAACCCTGTAAAACCAATACAGAAATTAAGCCTGGGCACAAGCCTACATTTACGTTTAGGCAAATACGACAGATTAAAAATAATGTGGGTATTGTCTTGAATGTCAACACAATTAAACCAATACCTCGCAAAATCACAGTTGATGTCTCCCAGGATCTTCATGAGGTCTGGAGGCACCGAGGTGAGGCAGACACTGGCCGTCTTTCTCATGTGAATGGTGCTTTTCTCAGCCAGGTTCATGTGATTGAAGTAGATGAACTTAAACTGGGGCTCTTTTTCCGGCCTTAATACACACCACAAGGAGAGCAAAAAAAAGAGAAGATTGTGAAACATATGTAACATCCATCGTTGATTTGAATATTCAACAAATATAACAGCTCAAGCACTAAAGCCAAACCGAGTGTGTGTGTGTAAATCTCAACTAAAGCATACATTTCTTAATTGTACAGTAATTTTAATTCTGAGCATTGTTTAAATATTGAGAGATAAATAAATAAGTTAGTTGAGCTCAAATAAGTTGGTAGAATTTGGGACAGCATTATTTATTCACTGGAATCCTCACTACAGTGATTACAAAGATCTCATCAAATGGCCAAGCCAGGGAGTCCAGTGTTGAATTACAGAAAAGACTGAAAGCTAATTGTTGGTGTTAAAGAAGAACGCACTGGGATGCTAATCTTCAAATGGTGTACTGCTTGAGTTACCCCTAAGTAGCATCATGACAATATCTAACTGTATAGTGGCCCCACAGTTGCGGCAATCAGAGACTGCAGGACACATGGTCCAAATGATCTCGAAGGAGATTACTTTCTGCAACTATAAATGTGCTTAAAACCAACTTCCAAAATAAACAGCAAAAAAATTTACTAAATACTTAATATATTGTTCAATATTGTAGCGACACTGCTTTTGCTTGTAAATTTTTACTTTTATTTGCCAAATAGTTATATGTTTATAGCTGACAATAATACATTTTTATAACCTGATTGCCAATGTGGAGAGAATTCCATTTTGTTAAATCTATTTAACATGGACATTTATCTTGCTTTGGTATTTAAATTAACGAAACTGTCAGTTGTTGAGGCTGAAAAGTCACTTTAGTTGCTTTCTACCAGACACAGGCACAGTGGTGTATCTCCTGCACAATTTACAGCACACTCAGCAATTTTCTTCACCTGTGCTCTTAGTGGTTTCAGGCTTAGTTGGCTTACATTCCTAAAACCACCTTGCATCGGAGTCAATGGTTGCCGATCACCTCAGCAACCATACTATTAACTATAACTATGCTTTTAAAGGCTAGGACTAATTGCCTCCATTAAATAGCCCTATATTCATCTATGGTTTTGTTTTCAATGTGGTGATTGCGAGTAAAGACAGTAGTGGATCTTTGACTGACCCTGATATCCTGCGGTTGATTGTGAACTGCTCGCAAATATCAGATGCTAGTAAAGTGAGCTGAGGGCCCACTAAGTTGTCCAGCTGCTCACAGAACTCCCGTGTTAGCTCCTCAGAAGCTTTAAAGACAGAAAGAGTTACAGAAAATAAGATATATATGTACATGAATGATCAAAATGTGCCTTAATTTGTGTATGACCACTCACCATGTATCATAAAACAGACAGCAGCACTCATAGCCTGAAAAAGAGCATATTGGTGCACATTAAACCCCAAGTCAAGGTCACAGAGGTTGGAAATGATTTTAAATGCACTTCATCACATGCAGCTGCTTAATCCCCACACACACACACCAAAAAATGTATTATTTGACAGAGCATAAATCCTACACATAAGGTCAAATGGTTTCACGGTTAATGGAAATCATTCTAAAATGTGTTTTAACCTGACAAAAGAGTGGGCTTAAATAATGCAGACTATATCCCTATATACCTTATAAACGATCAGGTGCAGCTCTTCATAGCCATTGTCTGCGCTGACAAATATTTTCGGAAACCTGAACTTGGCCTCTGGGTCTTTGAAATTGGTGGGTCCTGTCAAAAACCTGTAAACAACATCCATAAACATTTAAATCATTAGCCTATTTGAGACTCTCATGATAAAAATGTAATTAAGAACAAAAATGTAAAACGCTGGAAGTAAAAATAAACTCAAAAGGCTGCTATACAAACTTGTTTTTTCTATTTGATCTAGTGATAAGACTGAAATGCATGAACAAAGACAACACTGTTGACGGCAGAATCCTACAGATGCCACTTTTAATCCACTGGACCATGTGCTTTCTTGAACAGTCATGTACAAGCAAAAGTTCCTTTCTGCATCTCTTTTAAGCATTATCCTGTCTTTCGGGACATGTCACTAAAACTCATATTAGTCCTGTGATAGAATCTCCAGCCCTGTCTTATATATTGTATGTATCAGACACAGAAGATTAACAGGAAAAGACGGAGAAGCTTCAGCAAACATTTACTGCTTACTTATGTACACTACACCTGAAAAGAATGTGGATAATCTGCTTATCCTCTGGCTTAGCCAAGGGAGTTTTTCCTCTTCTTTTCAATTAGTTGCTGGCAGCAGTTGGACTCATGTGAAGCGTCGCTACATATCCACATGGCAACAATTGGCTGCGCATTCATATAATTATATTCCCAAGTCACATCGCTCCAGTACAGACAATTAAACTAATTCCAAGATTTTACTCTAGCGATCTCTACGGTGATATAAAAATGAGACCTAACCTTCCATAATGCAACAGATTCCCAGTGACCTCCGGCCTCAGAGGAGAGTCTCTTCCAGCCAACTACAAACATAGGAAGTAAGAGATATGGGCTTAACAGAAAGCATATACTACTGCTGTGTGTTACTTTTGTTTTATTCTTAGCTCATCTTGCGTCACCTCTGGTTCTGAGTGTCTGGGGAACAGTGAAGTGGTCAGGTACTTGTACAAAATCCTCATATCGTCTTGTTCCAGTCCACTCCTGCAGAACACAAGAATTAAAAAATGAAAACAAGACTCCTTACTGCGTTACAAGACCTAAAACTAAACACACATGCCTGTTTGCCCACTGACAGCTCACAATTAGAGGTCGCAATACGCACAAGTCATTCTCTTGCAATCATATAATCCCCTGTGCTTTTACACTGAGCAGGGAGGCTCAGGGTGTAATTAAAGACAAGGGACATGTCACATGGGCCAGAAGCCACAAAGAGGATTACAGCTTGTACCATGTCTGTTTACCCAACAGAATTAAGGATGCATTTCCACGTGCATGATTTTAAGGTAAGTGTGGATTTAAATATTGCTCTGCCATAAAACAGTGTCTAAGGTCTAAGGGAGTACTAAGTAAGATGTTTTGGTGGGTTTAAAGGGACGTGTCGTACCATATAAGCTGGTCATTGTAAAGAAAGGCGGTGTATTTGACAAGACTTAGGCTCTCCTCCACTCTGTTGACAAACGACTGGATCTTCAAGTACGTCATCTTGTCCAGTGGGAAGAAGCTGATGCCTCCGAACACATCCAGCAGATCGCAGGACTGCAAGTGGAGAGTCTGCAGATACTGGAAACCCGAGTATGGACACATACGGGGCAATCACGATCACAATAAGTAGGAGAGACGCCCACAGACACAGGAGACGGAAAAGGAGAAAGGGGTTAGTTTTCAATCATACGAGTGCTTGCTTACAGTGCGCTAGGGAAAGCTGAGATAGGAGATAGGAAAAGTCTGACTGACACGAGACGATTGCATCACAGTGGGGCAAGTAAGAAGGACTGACATTCAACCTCTGATGGACACACAAGAGTCTCTCTTTCCCCTGTGTTTAGGTTACATAGTGGAAAGGGAAACCCAGGCCTCACTTAAGAAGGGTGTTCCCTAATTAGAAATGTTTTACTAATGAGTATATACAGTTTTAATCTCTAAACCTGCATCACCTTACATAACAAGGTATTACCTGAGAATCCGGGTGTGACTCTTTAAAAAAACAACTTTAATTTTGCAAAGACTAATATTTAACTGGTGTTGTATTTACCCTGTAGAAGAACTTTTCAAGTTTCTGAATGAGCAGCTCTACTCCACCAGCTTCCATTGTTCGAGAAAATGTGCCGTTAAATAGCTGAACAAAACAAAAATCAAAACAGGAACTACTGTAACTGCAGTTTTTATAGCATTAGTTTGGTTAAGGTTACAGTATATCCCTTGGTTCAAATAGAAGAAAGCTGACTGAAACTTACCTTGTACATGCTGTAGCATTGTCGTACTACTGCACCATAAACAGTGTCCTAAAGAGGAAAAGAGTGAGTTAGAGCAATACTTATAATTATAAGAACATGTAATATTAAGAACATACAAGTATTTCTTCTTCCTGATATTCTATTGTTGGAGGTTTGCCATCTTTGTTTGGCTTTTCAACCATTGGATTTCGAACCACCTGAGGAACGAAAAATAAGATGTAAAAATGAACAAAACAAGGTTAAATAAAGCTGAAGAAAAGTCTTAAACAAAAAGCATTTCAAATACCAAAACGATCCAAAAATTGTCTTCTGGCTCAAAGAAAAACTGACGGTTTTTCTGTGTGTGCAAGGATTTAGCTGGTTTTGTTGGGCAAAATGTTCTAGAACAGAAAAGGAAGAATAAGAAACACATCCGGTTTGACATATCAAAGCTTTCATATCACAAACAAATATTCATTCAAATAAAAAGCACATTCCATACAGTCAATTTAAATATCTAGTTAAATCAACACTAAAGACATACTCATACAAGAAGCACATTAACACATTATGTTAAATACCTGGTAAACTGAACGATAGCTTCACAAAGGCCCACATTTCGGATCTTTTCATTCTTCTCCACATCACTGGGGTGGTAAAATAAAATCTTCTTCTCCTCCTAAAAATAAAACATTTTGATAACCACAGGGTAAAAACAACAAAGTCAGAATAAATCAAGTATTAGTATCTTTTAACGTGAGATCCTTACCTCTCCTTCACGTGGTCCAAATGTGGGGTTATAAATAAAAAAACTAAGCAGAGATGATGTGTACTGTTTTTCTTGCATTCCTGAGGCCATTCTGGGACTGTAACAAAGATAACAACCGCCTGTTCAACCAAAACTGACAGCCATGTTTATTTAGCACAAGTTACAACCGTGGAAAGCCTGTCTTACCTAATCATTAGCATCAGTGGATCTTGTGTCTCGATTGCCTTGCCCCCAAAGACTGTTTAGTTACCATGCCTGCAGAATGGAAAAGAGAATATTGCATATAGCGGCATGGCAAATCTAAATATCACAGTTACTTAGCTGAATGATAGGCATGTCTAGTGGTAGGACCAGAGTGTAATTCACAACAAGTCAGTTGTATAAAGTAGTAGGCAAATATAAAACAAGAACATAGAGTTAGTTTCCTTAGTAAACACCATCAACAAACAAGCACTGCAATAACCCCCAAAATAAACTTTTTTGTGTACATTATTTTACCACATATAGTAAAACTGAATGACAATATTTGGAACCTTTAGGATTAGGGTTTGATTAGGATTAGAAGTACTGGGTCACGTCAAAACCAGAGTAAATGAAAAGTGAGGCATTTGTTTGTTCTTCATTTTCAGGAAGCAACGTTGTTTCTTATGAAAATAATACTTGACAGCTGTTAGCCGGTAAATTTAAAGGGACATCGTCATTTAACGACTGGCTGGACGTGTTCAAGCGTTATGGAGTAGTGGGAATAATTGTCCCAGTAGCCCGAAGTTTTTCTGCATTTTTAGTACTTTATCTTACAATTGTTAAGCGATAACTTGCCCTCCGACGTTGAGTCAGAGGAGCTAACTAAACTGCAAAGAGCTAAGCATAGATCCTAATGTGGCTCACTGAGAATGCTAACAGGAGCTGCAGTGGTCCAGGAAAGAAAACACCTCGAAGAATGGTGCAAACAACATATTATAAAGACAACACTCACCATAACTGTACAAACCAAATGCGTCCAGGTACACTTGGCCGTGAAATATACAAGTAAAAAACAGAAATTACTTAAATGAAGATACCGTATTACATTACATTTTTGACTTCCTGCTTCAGAGAGTGTAGTGTTACAGGTTTAATGGTTCGGGCGGAACAACTATCCAACAACGAATGTTACCTGGAGGTTCTTAGAGAATGTGCTAATGTTTCACCACATTGGACTTACTGGAGATTAACTCAAAACAATGAATGTGTTTCTTAACAATTGTAAATTTGTCCAGGTAAGGAATATTCATAGTATTAATTTTGTTAGGTATATCTTTTGATTTTCTCAAACTTTAATACACAAAACATCTTTATAGCAAGTTTGCTTTTATCAGTTTATTTGTAATGATAAATTCAATACAAAATAAGTTAATTTAATTGTTGACGCTCTTTTATAGTCTTAATTTACACACATAATTGCATGTATGACTTTGTATTTTTTTTTTATTCTGGTGTAATAACCAAGTGAGTAACAACAACACCAAAAATGTGTGTTTAATTGTTCATGTTTATTCATCTTATTAATTGTCAGAGGTGTTGTGGGCACAGACACAAAAAAAGAGATTGTGAAAAGCTGCCATTTTAGAATGGAAAAAGAAAAACAAAAAACATTTCAAAGACAGCAACGTTAATAGAAAACAAAATATGTGACAGGGAATTGAAGTAGAGACAGTTGTGAGAGGATTGAAGGCTTGAGAATCTTCTCATCTATGAAACTCAGGACAGGACCATAGCCTGGAATTCTAGAACAAAAATAGCATAAATTTATTTTAAAAAGTAAGCAGACCACCATGTTACATTTTCAGCACTCGTCTAACCAAACCCTTTCTTTTAAGGATATCTTTTTGGCTTTTTGCCTTTGTTGATAGTTGACAGTAGTTTGACAGGAAACAGGGCGAGGGAGATGGGGATGACGTTGAGTAAATGTTCTTTACCCAATGTTCTCCTGTGTTCTAGCGTATTTGACATTGCTCTACCAACTGAGCTGAGGCCAGCCCCCCTCCAACCCCACCCTAAGGTGTTGTCCTAATCATTTTAAGACCTAAGTTTGGCCTTTCATAAATGTAAATGTCTGTTTAAACATTTTGTTCAACCCATTAACCCAACAAATACTTTCTGGGGGCATAACTGACTAATGTAATAAACTATGTAAAAGTTAAGCTTAGTCAAACTAGAAATTTTAAATTGCTAAAATACATCCAGTAACCTAAGTCCTTCTTTTTGTTTATTGAGATTTAATCCAAAGAGAAATCAGATACCAACCCTCTGCTCCAATTCTGCCATCATCGTCATCATCAGCAGCTGAGACGAAGCTCTTAGCTTCTGCTTCTGTCAAAGTGCGTGCACCAGGGACAAACCTCTGCAGAAAGAACCTGAGGAAATGGAGTGTCCGTGCTGTTATTATTTGAAGAAAGACAAACTCCTAGGTAGACAATTTTTTCCTACACAGCTCAAAATGACCCTCATTTTTGACAAATAGTCACACAAAAATAGATTATATAACACAAATAAAATACAGCTTTGCCCACAAAAGGATTAATGCAAGACAGCTTAATGATGCCATCCCATTATTACTACTGTGTGCTAAATCTTTAGATTACACAGACTCTATATTAAGATAAAACACATCTGGATCAGAAAGCTTTCACTTTCTATTAGGAATTAAACAAAAACTGTAAACCTTTTGGATGTGCTTTGGTAGGTATTAAGTTATGATAGTATAACTTACTTGAGCTCTGACTCCTCAATGTAGCCACTGTTGTCTTCATCTAGGATCTGGAAAACATTTTTGATCTCCTGGGGAGTCTTTGAGGACAGGCCACACAGTTTGAAGAATTTCTTGTAGCAGAATGAATCTGGGGCTTAAAACATGTGTAATTTAGCACACATTTACATAAAAAAGAAAAAAAAAAGCTTAGAAGCTAAAACAAGGCTGACATATCAGTGTTAAACTGTGATCAGCTGTAAGGATTAAAACAGAGGCTGCTGTCCAAGTGGTATACATACCCAGGCTTGTTTTTAAAGCGCAAACGTCTCTCAACTAAAACCGACAAAATGATTAAAAAGCTTTTTATATTTAAATTTTGATACAAGTTAGTTGCAGCAGAATATAATTTGAGGAGAGTGCACACCACTGAAAACACTTTTGTAAAATCATGCACTTTTTGTAAATGAAAATGTAATCCTTATGCACATTGGCAGGTCAAAAAACAAAAGTAAGGCATTAATAAAAGTTCCTGTTAGTCACTGACAGCTTTTGATTTGGTGTGGGTGAAATTATAATGACATTCAGGTGGATTAGAGTGGTCAAAAGTGTTGTGTATACCTTGACAGTCCTTGACAGCATTTTCAATTGCCTCAGCTGAAAGGATGGAGGTGAGTGACATGTTGGTCCTGTAGGTTAAACAAAGCCTCAATAAATTATTTACACCTACTTTCTAACCCCACCATAATCCTCCCCTGTTTCCAAAACAAAAGTACACTAACCGAGCTGATGCTTGGGCTCTTTCAAATTTAGAGATGTCCAGTAGGCTTGTAACAACTGTGCAGAAAAGCCTACTGATCACTTTTGAGGGATGTAGCCTATTAATAAAGATGGGCTACATAGGTTAAAGGAAAAAAATGTTGTAGGCATTCCCCAACAATTTTTTTTTTTTGTAATTATCATTATTTGTTTTAACTTACAAATTAGGAAATCTAGCCTAAATAAAGTCGTTTGCTAGCTCTACTCCCAGTCCTAGCCCGCGCGCCACACTTTAACGCCTAAAGGCTTCCTCGCGCCGCTCTTTGAACTCACCGCTGTGCTCGTGGCTTCCTCGGAGCAGGTCCAAAGCAGCAGGTGAAGGTTGTGCGGTAGCCTCTAGCTCGCTCGTACTTATATACACCCTAAGCCTAGGAAATGCACCGAAGGATGCTTGAGTTTCCAACCTGTTCTCAGATCAAATTTTCCAACAGCTCCTTCTCCTGTTTCCCACATGTACACCTGCCCAATTAACTTTTACGCTTTATATCCGACTGATCTGCTCTTTCTCTCTGCCTTCCAGTTTGTAATAACTGTGTTTTTGTCCAATCAACTTTTTTCTAATACGTTGCTCCCCCTCCCTTACCCATATCTCACTGTATATACTCATATACCCACACACACCTAGTCCAAGTGTAGACTTTCTCAAAACTGATACATTTATGTATTTTTTTATTATCAACTATGACTTTATGCACAATTTAGCCTACTAAGTCATGCCTGGCTACCCTGTATGCAACCCCATGCAACATAAACGTTATGTTTTATCAAAAAAATATATTAATAACAATTATATTGGTAATATATTCAAACCTTGAATGAGATAGTGCAGCTTAATTTTTTCACAATGTTCATTACGAAAACACAAAATACAATCAAAGTTCCTGAACAAATATGAGCATTTGACCCTTAGGGCAAATAATGCCATTAGGAAGACAACGGAGGATGCTTTAGTAACGAGGACCTGGGAAATAAATCTTATAATTTTTAATCTTTGTCAACATTCCGTAAACATTCGCATCAATACTTGGTGAAAATTATTCAATCCTTCACACAGCAGCGTGGGTTAGGGTAGCCTACTGTAAACGGGGATTAAATCGTTCCTAAAAGCTTTGAGAAGTTTGGGGAAAACACCTGCGCCATCTAGTGGCTACGTTTTGTAGTACAGCAGCTTCAAATAGTCATTAAATATTTACTGCATTTGAGTTAAATGGGGTTTGCTGTAGCCTACTAGTGTGATGTCATCTTTTAAAACTGTTCTTTAAATTTATTAATTTATTTTCTATCTAATGCTTACCCTGCTGTTTGTGCACTGGATGTATGACCACTTTTTTATGCTTTATTTACTTTTACATTCAGGTTTTTCCCTTGTTTTATTTATTCTAATGTATTGTCTCTGTGCAGTTTAAAACAGTGCTATTATTATATTATGCAGAATACCAGTGTTCAAATATGAGTGTAATAAAATATATTTTGGAGAATATAACCTGTGCTATTTAGAAATTTCAGCTGATATAGCTGTAACAGTCACATATACATTTGCAGCAGTGAAGTTGCCAATGTCCTATTACTATTTTTCATTCATCTCCTATCATGTGCAGAAGGTATGAAAAATATAAGTCACTGCTGATTATCAAGGATCACTGTCAGACTTGTGTTACTGAAAAAGAACCTTTATTTTTGTCTCATCATCCGTCCATTTGTCACAAAGTGCATCATCTCTGATCTTACAATAAATAAAACACTCACAGTACAACGACGACAGAAGTGAGAGAGAGAGAGAGAAAGACACAAGTCAACCATCTTCACACTAAGTCAGGTACATTCATTGTGGACAGAAAAAGGGGGGAGAGCACGACCCGGGATTAAAGGTCAAGTGTATAAAATTTGCATTAAGAGATGAAGAGAGAGAGAGAGAGTGTTTGGGAAAAAAGAGAGAGAAGTTATGTCTGGTGTTGTTCCATTAAGAGTAGATAAGTAAGATGTTGGTCAATGTGCCCATTTAGCCTTTGACCAAGGCAGCAAACTCTGTAAGGGTAAAGACAAAAAGGAGAGGATTTAGGGAGTTATATTATTTATGGTGGATATAATGGCAGTGACATTTAAGACAAATATAGAGATTTCCTCACCATCAACTCCAATCTTGCCATCACCATCAGAGTCACCGGCTTTGAGAAAGGCCTTTGTCTCAGCGTCGGTCAGAGCTCTGGCACTGGCAGAGAAGTTCTGCAGGAACAGCCTTTAAAACAAACATGCTCTAATTTAAACCACTGCTACATAAAAATAAGTTTGATAAAAAGTGCTCCTTGGGCATTAATAAATTGCTTCCTCAATCCATTCCCAATATAATCAATTTACTCTTAACTGGCTCTGTTATAGTTTCCTTTCTGTTCACAGAGAAGATGCCACCTAAGGATACCTAAAGAGCCTCTGCTTTTATGGTTTGAGCCTTTGACCTAGACTTCATCCTAAATTCTTTGGGTACTAAAGAAAGATGATGCCTGGGGTAAACTCTAAAAGAGATAGTGCCTACTTCAGCTCGTCCTCCTCAATGAAGCCACTCTTGTCCTGGTCAATGACGGCGAAGGCCTTCTTGATGTCATCGGCGCTCTTGGCAGCCAGACCGACCTTAGCAAAGAACTCCTTGTACTTGAAAGAGTCGGCAGCTGTGAGGAAACAGCATTTCGTTTTTTGTTATTCACTTTTTATTAATTAACCATAGAATCCGTAGCTCATGCCACACCTATCTATCACAAATAAATGTTAACATCTCATTGATCTATTTGATTTTATACATACAGTTATTATTTGTCTTGTAGAGCCGATGTATGTTTTGTGTGTGTGTGTCTGTGTGTGTGTGTGTGTGTGTGTGTGTGTGCTGCTGTATTTTCTGTGTGTGTGTGTAAAGCTGTGTAAGGCTGTATTTCTTCTCGTGGCTTTTACCTGAGCAAGCAGCCAGGGCTGCAGTGATGTCAGCCTCATTGAGAATTCCGGCGAATGCCATTTTAACTGTGAATGAGAAAAAGACAGTTTATGATTCCAGCTATAACCCATAGACAAATGGTGAACCTTTTTACTTAATGAGTCATGCACCAAAAATAATCAAGTTTAAGATCCTTTTTAGGTCATGCAGAGTATTTATTATAGTCTCTTTCTTTGAATATTCCTTTCCAAGCACAAGGTAAACATGATCACAATTTGATGTCCAGTTTTTCCAATTGGCAAAAAAAATAATTAAATATCCTTTGCAGCTTTGCCTGGCTGGTAAGTTGATTTGATTCCATTTTGTTCCTTGGTTAGTCCAAAGTCAAATCTGAGCTTGAGATGTTCAATATCTGTCCTTGGTTAAAGTCCCATTGCAATGAGCCCTGGAACAGCAGTGGCCTGAATATAAGGCTCCTCAGCTCCTCAGTGACACTCACCTTCGGGTTAGCTCTAGAAACTAGAGTGGAATTTGCTCAGATGAATCTGGTCACTGCAGTAAAAGCCTCAGTGAAAGTGACAAGCTTATATACCTCCAGCCGGCCGAAATATGATGCATAGGCTATGTAATAGACACTGTAGCAAAGCAGTCAAAGCAGTCGGTCAGAAAAATGTGTCCAGTAGACAGAACTGTTCTATTTATATGTACATAAATGAAGATGCTTAAATGGTAGGCTACATAGGCCTATGCAAAAGTGCTTGATATTGCATAGGGCTAATAATATACGCTGCTGATTTGGATGAAACATCTTCTACAGCCAGTCAGTTCTGCATTGAGTTCATTTGTGCTGCATGGATTGAGAATGAGGTAATTTTCACATGAAATACGACTGGGATTTAACCTTTAGGTTGTGTTCTTATGCAGCTGTATAATGTGTGAGCCCTATTAACATTCATTGTTTAAATATCTTATGCCAGTTATTGTTTATTCAAGCCAAGGTGCTACAGGTTAAGTTCCAATTAATGACTAAAAGTGTGTGGTTGGCAAAACAGATAAATATTTCGAAATCTAAGCCCAAACTTCTTTCCTATAGCCTAAAGGCACTACACTGTTGGTGATTGACGAGGTTATAACAAGCAGATTTAACCTCGGTGAACCATAATCAGCCAGCCAGTGCGTAACTCATACTTACATAACATTATTGCAAGGACTTGGCTGGCATTCCAGTGTCAGACATCCAACAACAGTGATAGATTAACAATCGATAGTAGTTATTCTGGTGCGGGTTACTGAAAAAGAATTGGAAAAAAGGAAAAGAAGGAGAAACGTGTTTGAACTGTACTTAAACAATCCGTTATCTGCTCTTAGTAAGTGTTCTAAGTGCATTTACTTTCTTGAAGCAGCTTCACTACATTTAACACAGTTCAGGTTATGGCTCATCTGCAAGATTTTGAGAAGTGTGCACAAAATGCCTGTGATTGTGCATCATCATTTCCAGAGAGAACACAAGGAAATTCTGTATAGTCTCTTTTTACAAGTCCCTGCATGTATAGCTACTAACACACGCTTTTCTCCTTATGGCGATGAAATGATTAGTAAGGGTAATTTTGTCACTATACTGAAAGCTGATACTTGGAAATCACCACCATTATCGCTTAGGCACCACGCAGTTGCGTTATTACGTGTTACAGTATTTAGAACAATTGTATTTACAGAGGTCAGGGGTAGTTCCCTCCATGCTTCCATCCTCTGTGCGGCCTGTTGTGTCCACTTTGCTCGTCAGATGGCAGTGTTAAGTGTTGAAACCATTGGGATATTGATTTAATGTCATAACATTTTAATGGTCCTCACAAATCCCGATAAGCCTTTGTCTAAACACATTTAATTGGAGGAGGAGGAGACAATTCCTTTACAATGTGTATATCCTCAGTGCTGATTTGAGTATAATAAGTATTAATGTATCACAAAAACTAGTCAGGCTATATTAAAACCATTCTTGTTTTATGAAATATGGTTCTGACTGTTTCAACAAGACCCTCTTTTTTTCACGCATTATAAATCTAGTATTTTGACCTTTAACTTTAACTCTGGTCAAATGAGGTCTGTCACCTCAAACGCCCTAGATACTGCAACTATTCCTGCCCTTCTTCAATATCAGTGTTAAGTTACAAATCTCACAGCGGGATGAGACCTATTAAGCGAGGCTATGAAGTACTGTAATTCAATACAGTCAAGGGGGCTCACTCTTATATTCAGCCGTATAAATTAATGTATAGCTTTAAGCCATGTAATATTAATTCAAATGTACCTTTTTTAAACAATCATTTTGTCTCACTGGACTGGACCTGGTGTACAAAAAACAACTGTTAATATGTCTTAGGTTTGTTTTCTCAGCAGGAGAAAAAGAAGTGACCCATATTCCCTTCACTGTCCTGTCTCAGTGGCTAGAGAAAGTTACATTTAAATGTGCCTCATTGTCAGCAGTCCTGTAAATGTCCTGGCACTCTATCTGATCCTCACTGCCACACTTCGGTTTCACTTGAACCTGTAAAGTTTGAACCTTCCCATGGGTGTATATTGGATCCATTGGTCAGTACCGTGTAATGCCAAATGACTGGTCTCACAATGTGAGCCAAAAAGCAGGACAGTGGTTGATATGATAAATGATCAGTGGCTTGGTTATTTACAGTTACAACCAAGCAATTCAGTTCAATTCAATTGTATTCATCCCAAGGGGAAATTACATTTTTAGTTTTTTTCCAACTTAGAGTTTGTCTTCCACAGACTGACTGACTGTAGTATTATTGCAGTCGGGAAAAAGGAGTTCTTGTGGCGTTCTGTCCTGCACCTCACCGATCTCAGACATGACTGTTCTGTGTTGTTCAAAAGCCCAATGCAGGGATTGGTCCATGTTGTTCAGTATAGCATCCATGCTGTTGTGTGTCTCTTGCTCCACTACTTCAAAAAGAGTCTTTAAAGTAACACCTATACTTAAACAAGCCCACTCTGTTTTTCAAAGTGCCCCCCAATACCATTTTAACATATGCTTCTAAGCTTATGACTAATTCATCAGTTACACTCTTACATATTAGATCTGATTATTGTGCCACCAAAGAGTGACTGATTCAAATATCGTATCATATGTTATGGGACATATGTGTGACATATGTTCATGTTCACTTACACTTACATGAACATGTTCATGTAAGTGTAAACACTTGACTCACACCAGACACCATACTACTACAGCTAATGTGCCAATAGTCAGGCTGCCAGAATGACAAACACTCCATTTGCACAGTGGAAAGTTGCTCCAGCTGTTAATTGGAGAAACCAAGGACCCCAGCTGGGAGGGGAAGACACTCTGAGTTTAATATAGCATCACAACCTGGGACTTTTATTTAGGGCATAAAGGATTAACCTGGACTTAGAGAGATGTTGTGCCAAGACAATCAAATATAATTTTTTTGTTGACTTTGTTACAATATATTTTTCTATTGAAGAACAAAACACTTTACTCCCAAATCATTTTACATTTCAGTCAGTAAACCAGTCCACTCAGAATATCATTAGATTATGCCTCAAACAAGATTTATGACGACTTGACCAGTGCAGAAAACTCTGTAAAGAAAAATGAAATAATTCAATATATGGCATTTTCAAACAGCAACACAATTGATTATTTAACAGCTTATTAGTATTAAAAGCATTTAATAATTTTTGGTCATTTTACTGTATTATGCCAGCCAGGCATGGCAAGGGACTATTGTGATTGCTGTGCAACACACTCATTAAAAAGTGCTTGATCGTAAATGTGACCCACTGAACGTATAGAAGTACTCGCTAAAATTTGCCCAAAAGTTAAGTATGTGTAATTTTTTTTATATATATATATATTTAAAAAGGAGAAAATATATTGTGCATTGTCATGGCAACACCAATTCTTTTTTTTCAAATTAATAGGAAATAAATACTAAACATGGGACAAAATTTTGCACAAATGTCCAGGATCCTACAACAAACAAAAAAGCCATTCGGATCCATGCCCTAACTTCATTTGTGTTTCCCTGACTGCGGCCAAAATATTCATCATGGCACTACACTTGAATATAAGTACCACCTAAATACATGGATATCATTATACATTGGCAGACTTCGTAAAGAACCCCATCTGAGATCGCAACCTAACCTCGGCACCAGCACCGGGTAGCGAGGGTTGATCGTCGTCGCTTGCGGCTTTAATATTGTACTTATTATTATATATCAATAAATTGCTTTCAAAGCCAATTTTATACAATGATATAATATATGACAATATATTATTTCACATGTATATGGGGTACATATACTTTGCAACAGATACAAAAAGAAATCTGTACTACCTACCATCAGGGCAAATCCTTCCATCACCGTCCAAGTCACCTTCCACTAAAAAAGCTCTGGTCTCAGCAGCAGTCAAAGGTCGTGCTCCTATCGAGAAGTTTTGCAGGAATAGTCTGAACGACCAAGGTATAGCACCAGAGTGAGAGAACAGTCGCTGACACACAGATAATGTCACAATACTGTCATGGGGCGCAGTGGCTCAGTGGTAGAGCTGTCGTCCTATAATGAAGGTTGGTGGTTCAATTCGATTATACTGTCGTTGTGTCCTTGGGCAAGACACTTAAACCTCCTTGCCTCCAGTGACACAGCAATGGTGTATGAATGTGTGTGATTGTTGCTCTGGTGAATGATTGTGTGAGAATATTGGGACAACAGATGGAGATTACCCTAATACTACAATCTGGCATGTTCACATTTGTGTGGTTGTGTCTCATGTATGTTCATTAACATGCACTGTCCCAATCAAATAAATTAAAAATAATAATGTTATGCTCATTATATCAATTTGGTGTTTGCTGTGTGTAACTCAACTGTAACTCATCTTGTTCTATATAGCCACTTTTGTCCTGGTCCAAAATTTTAAAGACCTTCTCAATTTCCAATGGGGTTTTCTTGGATAAACCCACAGCTTTGAAAAACATCTTTGGGCTAAAGGAGTCCTTTGCTGAAATAGAAAAAAAAACATAGATTAAGTAACCTATAGCTGCTTTTCCACATTCCCAATTGTTCACCCAATACAATTATACAAATGATTGTCCACCTTACCTTTACATGCTTCAATAGATGAAGTAATGTCCGAGGCCGCCAAGAAGTCAGTGATAGCCATGATGTTGGATGGTGACACCAGGTAATGTTGGTGTGCTGCGTTGGTATTGGTGGGTAGAAACAAGCAACTGATGACCGTAGACAACATTTGTATTGCTGTGTCAAAAACCACCAGTGTCCTTCTGTTGGCTGTCACCTGCAGCTGACCACTTCACCTATCAGCATTTTTATGTGTGTGTTTTGATAAAGACACTCTTGTCCTTTAAGACACTCTTGTCCACTCTTGTGCTTTTTTCCCCTTAAAGACAAATTTGAGATACAGATTAAACAATAGTAAGTCATGTTGTATTATATGTTCTAGGTGAAAGACTATAGACCGCATTAGCTACCTACCGGTCAGTCCGGGCAGTGTTTCCACAGGCAGTAAACATCCTGTAGTTAAGTACTTAGGCAGTGCGCCGTGGAGTCATCTGCACTCAGTCTCCATTAGGGTGACCATTTTACAGATATTTGTTTGTATGTGAGTAATGCTAAATAAGGGTACACCACTAACATGTAGTGAGTCAAACTGAGCCTTTACTGGGTAACTGGGCTACCCAGTAAACCTTTAACATATGGGGTTACAAGAGCATATTGGTTGTGATTGACGGTTAGCTAGCCATTTCCATCTGTAGAGAACTGTAACCGCTTCACAGAGTCCATTATTAACTCACTCCATAGTCACACACTGGTGGTGGAGACGTGGCAGCCATTGTGTGCCAACGAAATCTCTGAGTTCCAAACATACTCACACATTTAAACATCAGAGCCACAGACACTGGGGGCAAGGTGGGTTAAGTGTCTTGCCCATGGACACAACAACAGTATGAAACAAGGGAGAGCGGGAATCGAACTGCCAACATTCCAGTTATAAGACGATTGCTCTAATATTTATTCATTATAGCCACTGAATAAAAAAGTTAGTATTGAGTAAATACAAAAGAAGATGCTATATTGTGATGTTAACTATCTAATGATAGCTTGAGTCCAAGAGAAGTAGCTACTAAATATAAACCTAGCTATCTTTAGGGAATCTTTTTTTTTATATTCTTATTTATTTATTTATTTTTTTTACAGAAATGTACTAAGGTTGAAAATAAACTCGGCATTAAGCACATGCTTGTGCTAGTTGGTACAACTGTACAAGTGTTCTTTCAGGCTTTGCTTGAGGAAGCCTACCAAAACAAATCTTGTAAGTTCCTTATTGTTCAGGTGGAACAAACCATGTTATGTAGTGTTCACTGTTGTAATGTAATGTGTGATATTTGTTACGGATTTAGCTTACTTTTCCCATCTGTGGGATTGACTGCGTCACTCCAATCCTGCCAGGCTGTACATGTGGGCCCAAGGTTTATAGTCACAATGACGTAAACCTGGTTTCCTCAGGATGAACCAGAGTTTGGCCTGCAGTAACCGGGCCGAAGAAAGACAAAAACATCCTCTGCTCCCCCTTATGTATATGCTATGTGCCCCTCTCGGCCTTGTCCGTCTTTATGGTGTGAAGCTTGTTTTCAGGAAGACTGAGCTTCCTGCATGATGGAGCGGTGGATGAGAGGAGGAAGAGGGGGATGGGATAGAGAAAAACACACACATACAGAAAGGACTGATAGGAATAAGGTGAGAGTTTTATTCATGAAGGATTTTTAGAGGTTTTTGTGGGCACTGTTTTGCTTGTATGATAGTTGTAAAGGAGTCATTTTAGTTTTATTGTTGCTATGCAAAATGTTATTTTGTATTTTTTTCTCTTTCCTTTCAGAGAGACTTGTAGGGAGTGGCCAAAAACAAAAGTTAGAAATATGTATGTACATTGCACGTGGGTACAAGTTATACAAGTTATGTTTGGACAAGCCTGGACCTTCTCAGTCGTTCTTTACTCTTGTCTGCAAGCTTCAGAGTAATGGGAAACCAGCACAGAAAAGATAAGGTAAGTCTGACACATGAGAGTTTAGGATCTTATTGTTTTATTTCCATTTAGCCTATACACCTGTTGCATATATTTAGAGATTTGATCTAAAAATAACACATTGGCAATCTGTACACACACTTACTTTTTTCTGTATAACTAAGTATACACATAAGTAACACAGCATATGGTGTTTGATAGTAAGACAGCACATAGAAAGAAAACATAGAACAATTCATTATTATGTGGTATGTTACACCACGTGAGCCTCCAAGCCTTATGTGTGTACTACATACTGTATTTTTACATGCGTAAAATGCCCTATAAATCTGTTTAGAGAAACACTGGCCTCTGTGATGTGTCATATTTCAGAAACATTATTAAATTCACATGAATATATCTGTGGAGATTCTTTCTAAGAAGTCCAGTTTCAAAGGATTTAAGGCAAAGACGTTCCAGGGTTCATCTAAGGACCATCCTCAGACAGTAAGTCCTACAATGCTGTTTTAAAGACCCGAGTGTTTTATGGATCAACCTCAGACTGGAAAGAAGGAACACCTTCATGAGCTGAAGGACTCCATCTTATTGTTTCTCAGTCAGTGACATCATTGACACCACATTTTCACATGGCAGATCATATAATGATGGTGACCTTCTGTGTATTTCTTTAAATGTAGTTCTTGTTCTTTAACTTTCCAATTGATAATTGTTGTATTATTTAACATCTTCTTACGACACAAGGTCTCAATTTCAAGAGACCTGCTTAAAATAATTCAGTACTTTATAAATATAATATAAATAAACATTCCAATTCTACAGTAACAAACAAAATTACTGTAAGTATTGTACATTATTAACATAAAAGTGACATGACAGTAGATAACTGAATAGTCATCATAAAAGTGCACAGCTGCTTCAGTGAGACCATTTCCCAAGTTGTGAAAACATCAAGAGAATAGGTCCTAAAATTGACCCTTGTGGAACTCCTTTGAAGATGTCGAGATAATTTAGAGGAACACTGAAACGTCTTAGCCTTTTTCAGTTCAGTGCTTTTAATAAAAACACTTTTTTTTAAATTTACTTGAATAATTATACCATTAGGTTATCCTCCGTCATTTTTTGAGGACAGCGACAGATAGAAGCACTTTGTTCAACCCTGAGAAGGGTCCTTGCTCTTCTTTTTCTCTTGGGTCAGTTACTGCCCTGTCTATTTCCATCTGACCAGCTGCAGAGTGGACATACCAGTTACACTCTCAAATTCAGCAAAGATACGCTCTATAACGCTCCCTCTAAGCCCCGCCTACTATCCCCACCCCTTTAACACTAACTTCCCTTCTTTTAAAGCAGTCATCTGTGTCTCAATGTGTGCATCTACCCAAAAGTTACAATGCTACAACAGCCTACAGTGGAACTAAAGCCTTAAATAATTGATATATTAATCTGTTTGCTTACAGGAAAGCCTCTATTTCATAGTACAGTAGGAGTCTCTGAATAATTCGTTGCTGGCCTGACAGAGGAAAGTCAATCCCCTTTGACTTGCTGGGAGCTGTTACAGTACCTCTGAGGAGATCAGACTGTCTATCACTCTTCTATTGGCGATGTAGCTAAGGGACTAAGGGACTGTCCTGACTTGTTATATTTCATACTTAAAACTTGTGATAGGATCTGAGTCAGGGAAGAAGAAGGTGAGGGCTTTGTGGGATGTGGATACAGGGACTCGCTTGAGCATAAGACGGGCCTAATATAGTGAGATTTAAAGTCATGCTGAGCAGATGGATGTCGACAAACTAAACTATTAAACTGAAACTTTCTCAAAAATTATCTCAGTAACAGAGACCAAATAGAAGCCACAATTATATCCACCAGTTTAGACCGGCCAAGTCACAGTTTGACGTGAACGGTAGTGTCCTGTAGCAGGATTCTATAGTGTTAAGTAGGGGGATCTAACCTCTTGGGCAAGCCCGATTCCCAAATAGATATTTATGTATATTCCGTTGCTGAAAGGCCTCATCGCATTTAAGATTAGCCACTGAAACGCATCTGCTCTCATCTTATCTGTGCTGGTGCGTGTAAATGAGAGCTCTTTCAGTGAGTGGTCAGACTCAGCGTTTCCATAAACACGTTAAACTTGTCGTGGAGACCCTCAGCTGTCTCGGCTCTGTGCTTGTAATAGTGTGTAGGTTTATGAGAGTGTCTGTGTAGAGGTCAGAGGTCAGGTCCATACTTCCCAGCAGTTTTTCTTTTATTTGCCAGTAAGACAACACTTTCCAGTACAGTTCCTCAACCCTTGTGTGCAGCAACTGTGTGTTAGGTTTTTGATATGGCTGAAATATCTTTTCAGTGTGCTTAGCTGCTCCCTCAGCTGTGCTTTGGTTACAGGATGAGGTAAGTGTTTTCTCACACACTTGTTCTGGCTTCAGAAAAGTGCAGCAGCAGAAACAGACAGGGTGACAGTGACAGACAGGAACAGGCCTTTTTTTCTCACAGCTTTAAGGCTGTGCCAAAGCAAGGATTTAGCATTAAAGCAGATATCCTTGTAGTGCACAGCACAGATGGTGGAAAACACTCATTTACAACTCTATGCTCTGTTACAGTACCTAGTACAATGTCTTTGTGGGTGGTTTGATGTTATTCAACCAGCCGTGACACTAAACGTTACACACTACTGACTTCTAGTGGATAGACTCTGCAATGTTCAGAGATTCAATGAAGAGTACCTAAAAAACATTATTTATGTACAGTTCATTTATATTATTGAATATTGGCTCTTCCTAGCTATACTTGGGCAAGTTAACCTAACCCACCTTGCCTCCAGTGCCACAGGTCTGGTGTATAAATGTGTGTAACTGTGGAGGTGAGCTTGGTGGTCAGAAAGGACTGTGAGCGCTGCGTGTATGGCAGCCCCCCCTCTGTCTGCCCCAGGTGTGAATGTGTGTGAATGGGGTGATTGGAAGCACAATGTAAAGCTTTAGTACAGCCAGGTACAAAAAAGTGCTATATAAAAAAAAACACACCATTTACTATTCTGTTAAACAGATCTATAGATCTACGTTACAGTAAGAATTTAAACTTGAACTTATCAAAGCATTGCTTTAATATGGTGTTTTGAATAGACATGCAGAATTTGACAGTATATGTATAAAAAAACATGACATGGTTTTAATTTTCAGATGTGATTTGGTGCACAAACCATCTTTCCACCAAGTGTTTCTGTTTTATAATTTGTGAACTATGTGGTGTCTTGTTCTGCCAATCCAGACCTGCTAAATGCAAACAAGATATATATTTCTCCCTCTGCCATGAGATGGATTCTGTTTGATGAATGATGAAGTAGTTAATGAGTCTGAGTAATCCTTGTACTTTTAACAGCTGGAAACATGTAAAGATAAATTTATCCTTGAGCCACAAACAAAGCCCCACCTTTGCCACACAGCTCCTGCTCTAGGTCTCTGTCCTTACATCTTGTCACTCTATGGCCCCGTTTGGGTTAGAGTTAGGGGCTTAGGGTTGGCGCTCATACTTGTCCCAATAAGGCCGTGCCCTTGGCAGCAGTGGTGTGAGCTCAGACGGATCCTGATGCCAGGTCTGGACTGGGGTATACAGCAGGTGCTCTGCTGTCAACATAGACTCATAAATACTCCAGCCGAGATCTGAGAGGGATCACATCATATTAAAGACTCTCTGTCAGCAAACACTTTTAAGACCCTTTAATCCGCAGTGAATAGAAAAGGCTCCTGTACTGCTGTGTGTGCTGATTGACAACAAATTAGTCTCAACTAGATGCAAAGCTCCACTTTGACTTGGCTATTTTAAGAGAGTCACAATCTTTCCTTGTAATGGCTCAGAACGTTAGTATTTTTTTACCGTTAAAGCCATGCTCCTTCAGCAAATATGTACAAGTGTATTATATGTATGTTATGTTGTCATTTCAGTGTCATCTTCCACTCCGCAGGCCCCGCTGTGTCCAAATAAAGTCTGCAAACGGGATGTCTCACTTCCCCATTTTCTTTTTACCCAGTGTGCTTTGCTGCTCCCTATTCCTCCGGCGTGGAACAGTGAGTTTGAAACACTTGAGCTTCATATGTTCCCTTCCTCTGCTCGCCTCGCTCAGAATAAGCCCAGTGTTCTCAGATTACTATCCTCTCACTGATTGGTCGGTGTCGGTTTGCCGCCTGTGCCTTGATACGGTGATTCTGCGGCTGCAAGTGTAAAGAGATAGTTTCCGTAGTTCTTTATGCATGCACTTTGCACGTTACTGCTCAATCAGAACAGTGAGACATTGCTAGACCCAAAACCTAAACATTCAAAAGGAACTGTTAGCTTGATGCTTGTATGGTAACAACAGTTTAAAACTATTTTTCAGTCCTGTTTGGGGGTCAAAAGGTTAGCATCTTCTGTATTAAAGGATGTTCACTTAAGACCGTTAAAGGAGAAGTTTTGAGTTGAGGATCTCCAAACGTTTTCTAATGTCCTAAATTAGATTATACAAAATGTGCAGCAACGTTACTGTCAACATCTTGGTCAAAATGTGTTTCATTCACTTGATACAGTAGCAGTTAAGCTATTGGATTATGATCAACTCACATCAATCATTTGAAAATAGAATATGTAAGAAGCTCACATGTACTGCTGGGTCCAGTGAAAAAAGAGTTGGACACAGAAACACTGTACTGTAAGTGGCCGTCCTGCACTAGATGACCCATGGGTGGCAGGTTGCCGGGTCACGGGGGCAATGTCAGAAAAGGAAACTAGAAGAAGAACTGAAATCATCAATGTACACACAATCTGTCCTTCTCTGTCACTTCATTGTGGTTCCGAAGAGACAGAGGTGGACTGAATGGTGACGCTGTTGCTTCCTGGTAACAACATCCTGATGCTGTTCGGGTGTGTACAGCAGAACTCCAGCATCAGTGATTTTGTTGCCAGGGAGGAAGACTGTGTCAGCAGGATCTGCCTAATGAAAAACTAAATGCCTGGTAAGGTGCACTTCAATAGTATCTAGTGATTATGAATGCGTCTAAAAAAAATAAATGAAAGGACAAACTTTTCTAAATGCTGAATCCAAATGAGTGTTAACCGGCACAAGAGTAAATGTTGTGACTTTCCTTCTTTTGCAGTTCTTAGGCCGAGAAAATGAGATGAAGTCCTGCTGCAGTTCCCTTCTTTTTACTCAAGAGGGAGCAAATGGACACCGTTTTTCAAACTACAGGATTCCTTTAGATGCTTTTTGTGTGAGTTACAAGGGACACATTATATTCAATATGCTTGCATTAAATGAGCAATGCAAGAATGTTACTGCTTAGGGCTGGCAAATACTGTAGAACAGATGCAATTGTAGCATATAGTAATTTATAATAGTAATTTATAATTTTACTACAATGCTGACGCCATAAAATCAGTATTATGTTCACCCTAGGTTTTGTTATAATTTTATTCATTTTACAAGCATACCCATACTATTAAGTGCCACTGACAATCACAAGAGCCCCACTCATCACCTTTCTAACCTGTTTTAATTTATTTATCTAATAGCTTTAAGTCGTTTTGAATAAAAAACAATCCAAAAAAAATTCCCCAGTAGCATTAAGGAAATGCTTTTGCATGTCAGCGGCTATCCCAGTGCAAAGCATGAATTACACAAGCCTTTATGTATATTTAAAGGTTGGGTAAATATGTGCACTACTTACAGCCCTGAATTCAAGTACATTTTTTTTACTTATTTTATTGTGCCTGTCTTAAGAGTGTGTTTGTGAAGTAAACTGCTGTTTAACGCATTGATGTTTTCACATGTTTACATTAAGACAGACAGCTCAGTTATTGATCCCCATCCTGCACTGGGTTGCTGCAGAAAGGCTACCGCCTTCCAGAGTGTCCCGTAAATCTCCGCTCTCTGCCTTGACCTGCTCTCCCTGCATTCTTCTCCATTACTGTCCTTCACTCTTCCTTTACCATCCCTTATCTTCCTCCTACCCTCGTCCTTCAGTCTCTCTACCCCCCTCCCTCCCCCTTTGCCGTGTATATGTCTTGCTGTATATGTTTCTCTCTCAGTCACCTAGGTGTTCGACCATGCTTCGAAGCAAATGGACTCCCACAATGCAAGGTAGGAAAACAAATGCCCTCGTTGTGCATGTTGCCTTAGGGAGTCTTGCAACACATTCTGCAGCATCATGATACAGCAGTACCTTGAAATGCATGTTCCTCTTGTTTTTTGTTTTTTTTTGACAGAGTTTAAGTGCTTCAGAGGTGGAGCCTGTTTGGCAATCTCACTGGAAGGTCTAGAATGGCTTTGTAAATGGAAATGCAGTGACAAGGAGAGAAAGAAAAGGTATGATTTGGAGCCTTGTGAGCAGAAAGGCTTTTAGAATCTTGTCCCTGAGCCAATGCACCTGTTACACACTCGAGTGTTAATTTACCCAGAGCAAGACAGATTACAGCTTGGACGGGCCTGCTGTGTGCATGTGTTTCATGAATGCGTGGCCCTGGTGTGTGCGTGTGTGTGTCCTCTGACATGCTGTACGTCACAGCAGCAGTGAGTCAGCTCCTCTCTTCCTTTCCTGAGTCACTCATCCAGCGGTTGCTTGGTTACAGCCGAGCGTTAAAAGTTTCCTATTGCGTCTTTGTCTGCCTGGACGGATGGGTGGTCATATTTATTCAAGCGCTGGAGTGAGCGGGCAAATACACTGCGCAGGGGTTTATCCGTCAGACAAAGGCTGACAAATCAGATTTAGTGCATCATGTTGTTCGACAGACACTGAAGGGCAGGCAGCACATTAGAGTGAGGCGCTAAATATAGCAGAGGGGACAGAGCAGTATAGCAAACATGGGATTATCTCCAGTCATCATACTTCATCCCCAAGGTTTATGAGGTTACATTAGATGCATTATAGGGTTGCTGTGGATTAATTAATGTTAGTGAGATCAACAGGAAATACAAACTTAACAATGGCCTCATATCCATAGCTCTTAAAAAATATGACTCTAAAAGTTGGCCAGTAGCTGAAGACAATTTCTTAAGTGAATTAACATTTCATCTTTCTTCCAACCCATCATCTACAAAAAGCAATCATGGATTTGGATTTGACTTAATCCTAGCAATCATGCATATTACCAAAATTTAGAAGGAGAGTATAGTATAAAAGGATTAATTTATTGTTTTTCTACTGCTTCCCTCAGTTACACACAATAGACCAAAGTCCAGCCTAAGGAGTCTGGTTCTTGGGGGGCTTGAACACACATTTCAAGTTTAGCCAGTAAATGTTACCCATTCTGTATTGTTTTAGTGTAATGTGACTGTGCTTTCCTCTTTTTTTTATATTTAATTCATTCATACAGGAAAGGCAAGGCTGAGTTGTGGATATCCAAGGCTCACAGGATCTCAGCTGAAAGTGAGCTGCAACCTTTCTACTGCAATTATATCTGCGGAAGCACCACCAAAGTGTTAAAGCAACTGTCTGACCTTCCTCTTCCAGCTCAGCTCTTGTGCACACTAAAGGGCTGCAAGCATCAACCCACCTCAACATCTCTTCCTCCTTTGAGCTTAACGTATGCAAAGAATACTCCACAGACAGTTTTGCTTAATACGCAGGACAATATCCATTGCTTTATCAAGTTTTTAAACATAGTGACTCAAAACACTGCAGTGAAAAGCCACACTTTTAGGTTTCTTATACAATGTTATGAGAATATTCTAGCAAGACTTTTCTGTGAAGTCCTTTACTCTAAGCACTCTTGGCCTGTTGGGATCTCTGGACTCCATTTTTGCCATAACAACAATGTGGAAGATCATTCAAGCATAATTGAAAAAAACAGGTGTGGTATTCTCAACAACAAGAACGACAACTTAGAGAAAAGTCAAAGAGACACAACAGACAGAGACGGTATTTACAGCTACTTTTTCAATCATCGCCGCATGGAAGATATGTCTGGGAAGTGCATAAAGAAGAGTGTGTCCTTTGCTGATGATGTCATAGTTTACCTGTTTGATCAGGTAAACATACAGTTCTGTGTAGTGTAGATAGGTCCGGAGAATTGATCTAAATATTTTCCTTCATATTCACACGGATGCATGCTTTTTGATCAATGTGCTAAAATAATGCATGTTTCCAGGAGAGCCCGACTGTGGAGCTGCATCTCGAACCATACAACTCAGCATCTTCTTCTTGTCTCCATTCAGATGTCACATTTGATGACAATGGTATTTTTCCACATAGCTTAAGTAAATTTATTAAATGTATAGTCTCACAAATGATTACAGTGATCTGGGCAGAACACCACTGTTAGCAGACATTCATGTTTGCAAGTTTGCAAGTCTGCAGGCTATTAGCACTTCATTGTCATTCATTTGTTTGTTTTTTTTATCTTCCCTGCAGGCTTGGAGTGGGAAGACGACTTTTTATCATTGGACAAGAATTGTCATTCTCACAGTTTCAGTCACTCTATGTCTCGTTGCTACGCCCTTTCCCTGCCAAACCAGACCTGGACAGAGTGCAAGCCAGAGCCTATTTTTCTCTCCCAGAGCTGCCTGTTCCTGACACATGTTACTGAATCAGACCTTGAACTGTGAGATAAACCATTTGTGGCACACAAATATTGAGCTGTTGGTGCTGATATATTTTTTTTATTAGCAACCTTCCTACACCATCAACTAAGGCCGTCTCGCTGTCACCATGGCCCAAAGTGACTTCCACACTTGTTTTCCCCTCAGACAAACAGCCTTGGCTTAATGGAAAAACTGACTAACTGTGCTGGACCTCTACCTCGTCCCCCATCTCCCCCCTCTTTTATGAGGAGTCAGGCTTTTTAATAGTGTTTTTTCCCCTCTCTGACCCAAATGGATTCAAAGCACCTGCCGTTCATGACATCACAGCTTTGTGACAGTGTGTGGTTGTGCATTGAGTGCAAACAGCGATCACTGGGGTATGATGGCATAAAACAGGCTGTTACATAACAATGAGGGTACTACTTTTCAGCTGCATTTTCGAGACAGCTTTAGTGTTGGCCTAAGCTATGGTTTTACCTATTCCAAATGTAATAAATTGTCAAATCCTTTCAGATATGTATTCATGAATTTTCAACAAACATGGTGTGTTTAGCACGGACAGAGCAGACTTGTGTTTGCTGCATCATTACTGAAGTGTATTTAGCTCAGAATTTATCATCACTTGTGGCTAAATAAACACCTTAGGGCCTAAGGGCAGTGAAGCCAGAAACTGTACAAACTCACAGTAACAGATAACGTTTCCACAGAGCCTTCATCAACGAGGTTTGGTTGATTAGATACAGTGGACCTGAGGAGAAAATGGAAAGCTGGCAGGACCAGTCGTAATGTCCACACACACACACACACACACACACACACACACACACACTCATACACACACACACCACACGCACACACGCACACACACACACAAACTGTTCAAGGACACCACAAACCAGCAGCAGAGCAGCAAGTGTGGCTGGGAGCAACACACCTGCAGCTCTACTGGTAGGGCTCCGCCAACAAAGAGCATCCCAAACTTCTGCAAGTCAGACAAGTTAAAACACACTCCACGTGTAAACTCGGCTGACAAAAATAACATGACACAAGATATACTACATTTTAAATCTCTGTTGCTTGAATTAATACATTCATTCAGACTTTAAGGTGAAAGTGTGGAAATACACCTTGTTTAAGCCTATGAAATTAAAACTGTTTTGTGGTATTTTAGTGATACAGTAAATGAATGGTCGGGGCTTTAACAGTAGCAACATCATTGTGTGTCTACCCCAGTGAGCTATAATACCAACTGCCATTTCTGTTTGGGCCCCAAGTCAAACAGACAAATCGACACACTTCAGGTCACACACCCAAGGTAGTGTGTGCTGTATCTATATATATATTAAAAAAAGATACTATTTAAACATGGGTTGATTTGCGTTTCACAGTATTCAGAGCACTTTTAATGAGTAGGTCTTTGCAGACCAAGAACATAATTCTGTTAAGGTTTAAATGAACCTGCTGCTCTGGGTGTAGCCTGGAGCACTGTATTCAAATGAAGTGGAGTAGGTGATAAGCTGCAATGGAAATTATGTTAACTGTGTAGGATTGTTTGAGAATCTTTAATGAAAGGGTTTGACAGAAAGACATCTTTAACAAACAGAAAAGTTGACTATAGGTTGAAGTCTATATTCCCACTTTTATGACATCATGTGTAATGTAGTTGAGTAAAACTATAGTGTCAGTTTTACTTACAGATTAAATGGATCAGCCCTGATACAGGATTGATATGTGACAAGTAAAACAGTTTGTTAAACTATAACTGTTGAGCCACGTTGTTGCTAATGTTTTTCAGTTTTTTACATTTAAATGTCTTGTAAACCAAAATGTAGTTTTTAAGTGCTTTGACAAGCCGCAGATGGGAGGAGCAAGAAGCGCGAGCTCGTTCTGTGATTGGCTGAAGAGCGCGACGTGGACATCAGTCAGTCACAGGTAGCCCCTCTCGTGCGACAGTTATCTGCGCGCGTCCCTTACGTCGCCACAACTGGCCCGCTTTCAGCCCTCTATATATTGTTATTCTGCTTTTAATGCCTGACTTACTGAATGTGAGGCTTTTTCGTAAACATACCAGAGAAGGAAAGCGACTTTATTTTACAAAGGTAAGGCTTTTCAGGTCACGTTACGTTGTTAGTTTCAGAAACAGTTTTTCAGAATTGACTTGTGTGAGTGAAATTTACTTTTGTGTGTTTATTTTGTATCAGTTACGACATGGACTAAGGTTGAGTGATTAAACACTGGGATAAAAAAATAAGATGAAAATACCAAAAGCTAACATTGACTTTTAACTGTAGACGTGGTCTTATAGTTAGCCTACTCTTTTCTAGCCTGTCAAATGTCTATATAGCCTACCTACCACGCTTTTACATCTACTTAGGCTACAGTTGGTTATTTAATAATACTTCTTGTTCTATCCGCAAAATAAGATAATGCGTTTGTTTTAGGGAACGATTGTGGTTTAGTGTCTTTTTTTAATTATTAAAGTAGTCCAAATATTTTTTTAGTTAACCACATGGTAGGGAAAAAGCTGTGTGGTGTGTGGTTTGTGTGTTTTGGGAAGTCTAACCTTGAAATGGGCATTATCTCAGGAGCACAGGGATAAGAAGCTAGATTAACAACCAACATCATGGAGTTTTCACACTGCAAAGGGCTGATTAGATACAACAGGATGCAGGCCTTTCAATTGGATTAAGCCATATTTATTTTGAGGGGTCACAAATTGGTCTGAAAGAAACCTGTGAAAATATTATGAAGTGACTAATCACTAGTGTCTATGTTTTTGTTTCAGGTTTAAGTGTCATTCAAGGGAGTTGGCAGGATGAAGTCCAAAGCAAAAGCTGGGAAGCTGTCCAGAAGGCCCTGGTCTGACCCGGAGCCCGAACTAGAGGCAGATACAGAGCCAGAGCCTGGGTTTAGTGAGCAGGAGGAGTCTGAGGACTCGTGGAGAGGGTCTTTGCGAAGTGGAAGCGCCAAACGTGGATCAGCTGGAGGCAGGCGGCGAAGAACACACAAATGTAGCACCAAGGAACGCAGCGTTCGACGACTAGAGAGCAATGAGAGAGAACGCCAGCGAATGCACAAGCTTAACAATGCCTTCCAAGCTCTACGCGAGGCTATTCCCCACGTGAAGACTGACAAGAAGCTGTCCAAAATCGAGACACTCACCTTGGCCAAGAATTACATCAAATCCCTGACAACAATAATCCTGGACATGTCCGTGGCGTGTTCGCCCACCAGTGGGTCGTCAGAGACCAGTGCAGCAAAGATTCTCCAGTGTTACCAGCAGCACCTGGAGGAAGAGGGCGAGGAGGGCCTCACACAGTACCTGACACACATGCACAGCTTCAGTCAAAACAGCTAACGGCACCTCTAGGACAGGATTGCCAGGATGAGAATTGAGTCTGGCATGGATGAACTGTGAGGTTAGAAAGTCATTTAACCTGGTCTGGGAGCTGCTTCAGACCAAAAACTGTTCATATGATGGTCTTCTGAAACAAACTCCAGCAGGAAAACCAGGAGGACCAATTAACTCAAGAGACTCCACAAGTTTAAACAGACCATTATAAAAGAAGACTTTCAGATATTTTTTTCAAAAGCTCATTATTTGGTCTTACTGTTTATTTTACTTCTCATCTTTGACGCTGTGAACTAAGAAAGGGAGTTCTCTTTTGTTTTATCTTGTCATACAGTATGTATGTGTTCTGTTGCAAAACCTGTTAAGCATAACCTCTAGCCACAACTGCTGAGTGTGGGAAAGAAATACAGGCAGAGGCCCTCATTTTTTTTTTACTAAAAATGCCACTTAAACTAAGAGAATATTTGACCTTTTTTGCTTATTTTAGACCTTGAAGTCACAGACGATGTTTTGAGTGTATGATATTTGTCCTAATTTTGCATGACAAGAAAAAACTTTTTGAGGAAGTTGTTATAAATGAAACATTATTTATTTTCAACACAGTTTTTTTCTATCCACAACACTTGCAATTTAATCCTCATTGTTTGCAGTAGAGGTGTTACACTTTCAAGTACACATTACAGTTTACACACAGAAATTCATACCCTGTACAAGTTATCAGCATATTAAATTTAGTTTGAGCATTTCCTTTGACATTTTTACATCATTTGATACACTGAATTTCACCTTAAATTAAGGAACATGGTTTGTATAAACTGGCCAGAAAACTATATTCCATCATTAGAAGCCTGACAATTTCTCACAAAATAATTGTTTGCTCAATTTAATAACTGATAAGTTCATCTTATTAGTAGTCATGCAAATACACATTCTCCTGAGAAAGATGAAGATCTTTACCTTTAGATACTTAGGCCTACACACATTCCTAACAGAACAGCTGTGGCGCTAATTTAAAAATATACTTTTTCACTATATTATGTTATGTTGTCACTCAGAGTTGTTGTCTGTCCAAAATTGGGTCACACAGGTTTCCCCATAATTGCACTATACAGAACAGCAGGGCTGTGACAGGGACTCCCAATGATCCCAAACATAATAAGCTGTTTATTATGAAACCTACACATGCTCCCAGAAACCTCTGAGGTTTCCTGCACAGTGTCTGTTGTGGCTTTACTGCAGATTGTCACATTACTTTAGCAACTAAAAACCTTGGTAGCAGAATAGAACATGTCTTTGCATTGTTGTCTTTTGTTTGCATTATTATGCTACCTGCAGTCATTAGACTGTAGTTATTAGAGCAAATAAAATACATTTAAAAATTAAATAACACTTTGACGTCACAACAGACACCACACAATCCAGCAGGGGCATCACATTGTGATGAATAAATAAATAAAAAACATTCAACAAAGAAGTTTTTGGAAGGTAAATGACATAGATGTAATGATTAGGGGCATCGAAAGGTAATAATGGGTTTACCAACAATGGCTGCACATAAGTCAGCCCTGAAAGATCAATTTAACATCCAACTGTGTTGCCATTGACTTCAGTGCTCCTGACAGGGCCTGGGCTCTGATTGGCTGAGAAATGTGAGTTGGTGAGAGACGGTAGATGGAAGTGAGGTGGCTCCATGGCGTTCCCTCTGACTGTGATGTGGTCCCAGCCTCCCTAAAGACAGGACCAAAGCACAGAGCTTATTACTTCTGCCCAGGATTATGCATTAACATTTAAATGTATATCTGTATTAATGATGTAGAACTGATGGAATTGTTTTGCTATTAATGAAAGTCAAACATTTTATTTTCACTGCCTTACCCCAATGCCATAGTCCCATGACAGCCCTTTGGGCTCCAATGGATGGACACAGAGCCTGTGGCAAACTGTTCCACAGCTTAGACTGTGGCTGCCCTGGACTTTGTCAGCTATAATCCACACCTACACCCAAAAAACAATATTTTATTGTGTTACACATCTGCAGTGCCCTCCAATGTATCTAACTAGTTTTAAAAAACCTACCTGGTCCAGAGGGCCAACACTGACTTTGCGTACATTATTGGAGATATGTTCCCAGAAGGAGCCCTGAGGATAGCTAGGGGCCACCCCCTGTCGGTACCATAGATTCCCTAGAATACAAACCATGTATGTTAATATAGTTGATTTTAAAACAAAAAGCACACACACAGCCACTTTACCATTTTCATCCACAGCACAGACTGACGTTCTCCCAACTGACACCTGCTTCAGCTTCTGCTTGGCTGGGGAGGGGATGTGATACCAACTGTCCCCTGCAGAGGGAGACATGCAACATTTTGTACCCCAATTGTTTTAAATGTAACAATTTCTATAAAATATGAAAATTGTATAAATTTTACTCTCCCTTTTACCTGCCGGATTTTCTGAAGACACAGAGCCCCTGTAGAAGGCCGAGCCATCCTTGGCAATGGCCCAAACCTGGCTGACTGCTCCAATAGAGATGGACTTAAAAGGTTGATCAGTTCCCACATGAAGCCATGAGGATCCCTAACAAGACCATAGAGAAAGGCTAATAATTACATCAGGATACCAGGATACATGCTTCCTAAATATGTCCGTGAAACAGAGATCAACTATATTAATACCCATATTTGACCACCCCTCGATATTGAATTCTACAAATATTTTGACAGGGACCCTGAAAGTAAAAATGTATAAAAAAAAATAATTGAGGCCAATTAAGTGACTCACAGCAGGTGTCAGTGAAGTAACTCCGAGTCGACACAGCACGTCTCCCTTGTTGCTGATGGCCCATAGTGGAACTACATCCACACTGCTCTGAGCAGCACAGGGCAGGATGGACACGTCGCTCAGTGAGATGGGTGGGATCTCTTGCCATGGCCCTGTGGTGGTCAGTTTACACTTTCTGCAAAAAAAGAATTCAGGTCAAGGTTTGTTGGAGGAGGAAGCACATATTAAAGTTAATATACTCAGCAGTACAATGCTCAATACTGTAAATTGTGTCTTTTCCAGACTAAAATAGTGGACTGGCTGCTCTAAGACTACTGTGAATTTTTTTTTATTTTTAAAAGGTACCTGGCCCATCGCTTGCGACGCACAAAGTCCTTTATTGTTTTATAGCCATGATACCACCTTTATGTAGAAATCAAGAAGGAAGAAAAATAAACAGGCAATTAATATTCTTTCAGCTTGGATTTACCTCCCAAAAATTAAATAGCTTTCCAAAACTGATATGACTTACGCTGGAAAATCAGCTGCATATTGCCAGCCCTCTTTGTCTGTCCCTCCTGCCACACTGTAGTCAATCGCCCAGTCCGACACCTGAGAGCGTGCACAAAGAAAATGAAATGACAGCATTTCAGATAAAATGTTACAGCTTTAAAAATGCATTAACACAGTTTTATCAGTTCTTTTATGTGGACGTTTGTGTGTAGCTGTGAAGTCCCTACCCATGTCCAATGAGGAGAGGGCGGTTTGGTATTTGTTTTTGTGCACTCATGCAGTCCTGAGGCATCGCTCCACATGTAGCGATCCGTAGGCAGACCTCTAAAACATAGAGAAATATGAATTTCATTGGCCTTAACTATTCTGTTGTGGTATTTTTGATACATGTTTAGGCAAGTTTAAAAGACAGCAAATTATTCTGTTAAAAAAAAACAAACAGACATGCAACATGTCCTAGAAAACACAATAACCTGTTTGTGTAGCCGGTGACAGGGTTCCACCTCTGGTTCTCGTAGATGTAAACACTCTTCACATCAGTCTGTGTGTAAATATTGTCAGTGCTGCTAGCTAGTCCCTGAAGGAAGCCCCCACCATAACCCCCAGTGTAGGCCCAGGCAGTGTGGTCATAACCAATCCCCCAAACTATGCCAACACTGTTACACTCCACCACACGCAGGTGACCTCCAACCTGTCGCCAAAATCTGTACAGACAAGTAAAATCAAGTTCAATAAGGGGCAATGAAGGGAGTTGCAGCCATCAGTGTACTGTAGACTTACATCTGGTCACATGGCGTGGGGAAAGGTGTGGCTTCCAGTGCATGAGAAGGCTCACTGACAAAGATGTCCCCTTTACAAGTGATAGACCAGATGGCCTGCTTTGAAGGAGGGCCTTGGATTCCCCTGGAGTCACAACACGACACAGTCAGCAATGCCAGCTGCAGAGAAAGACAGAAGTGAGAAATATTATCCACCATTAAAACTTGGCTTGCACATTTTAGATACATGGAGATATACAAGTGATAACAGGAAGCAAGAGATTTTTTTTCAAGCCAAAACAATTAGTAAATACCCAGTCGTGCATCTCCAGCTCTGTGGCTGCTGCCAATCTAATTGGCCACCTTTGTTTGGTTCGCTCTGGAGTGTAGATCGCAAATGTGTGTTTGGAGTCATTAAGCACAGGAACCAGGATGGTCACTTCATTGATAAAGGCATGTAGGTACTGGATAGTAACAGAAGGAAGAGAGAAGAGGAAATTAATAAGGGGATATATACTGCATAGGGATAATACAAAGTAGTTATAAATGAAGGGTTATTTTAGCTGCAACAAATATTTACAGATGATCCATAGAATTGCTTTATACAACATCAAATTATATTCTTAAAAGACTTTAGAAGAGATCTTATGAATGCCCAATAAAACAAACGTGTTCTTCACCTTCTTTTCTTCATGATGGTTGTAATAAATAAATAGGATGCCATCCTTATTGCCGTCCGGGCCTGAGAACTGCTCTAAGGCAAACTGAACATCAATCCACTTGTAAGGTTTCCAGTCTCTCCACCACTGCATGGTGCCTTTCTTCACCCAGACCGACTGTTACCAGAGACATCAGCAAAACAGAAGTGATTATTATCCATACATTATATATATGAAACATAAATAAAAGAAATATTACACACATTATAAGGAATCGCATCTGACCTGTTCTACGGCTTGCTCATAATGCCTGAAATTATCCATTTCTCTTTTCGTCCTTTCACCGAGTTGTTCAAATATTTGCTTTCGCCAGGCTGCCGCCTGGGCTGGTGTCACAGACAGACTCATTGAATTCACCGATTGGGCCAAAGCTGAAAAGCACAAAGATCATATGAAATTAAATCATAAAATTTAATTTAGTACTATGTTGCAATATCTCACAGCTTTAATTGAAAGGGCAGTAGGTTTTGAAATCAGTTGTACGTTATAACACTACATTACACATTAATCACATGTGTATGACAATACATGCTGAGTGCTTTATGATACATTACTTATAATGTATTAAACGCTAAATAATAATGGTCTAGTTATCTCATTCAACTCACAAGAAGTGTTCAAAGAGCAGTTGAACCAGTTTACTTGGGAGTGACTGTCCACATTGCAGGCTCCAGCACTGACCCAGGCCCAGAGAGGGTGATCATCACCAGCATATGGTTCCTCCATAGCCAGTGTAAGTGTGGCTACTGATGAGAGGCTGCAGGTATCACCAGAGTCAGGCACTAGTCCAGTCTGGGTCTGCTGGCTTTGCACCTCCTCCAGGTCCACATTACACCACTGGGAGCCCAGAAGAGCTCCAGTCTTACTGAGAGACACAACTGCATCATCACCAGTGACTTCACCAGGGATCAGCTCCTGCTCCAGAACAGGAGCAATGGGATGAGAGATTTCTTTTGAGGCCTTTCCTGGTTCTCGGTCAGAGACTAATTCAGAGATGAAGCTGTCGCTGGTCACTTTTGGAATGTGGGGTTTGTGAGTGTCAGTGGCTGGATCAGAAAGGTCTGTGGGAGCATCAACAAATGACTCTGGGACAATTGCGCAGACTAAACCAGCCTCATCTGTAGATCCTTTCTCTGTGTCCGATTCTGCTTCACTCGCAACTGATGGCGCATGAACTTCACTGCTGAAGAAACATCCAGCACTGTGGGACAGAGAGACCTCTGTTAACAACCACAGCACAAACAAGTGGTGCTTTATGCTGTTAAACTGCACAGTAAATTATATCAGTAAAGCACACAGCTTTGACATGACAACAGTTTGTCTGTCCTTGTCTTATTGGGTTACATACACTGCTGCTCACTGTGTGTCTGTTGCATATACCTCTGCTGGCTGCTCATGCTGGCACTGGAGTGAGACCGATCTCCCTCTCGGGAAACACTGATAGACTTCCAGGTTTTGCCACTCAGTTCACTTGATGTAACACCCTGACGGAAGTACACAGCTCGGTCCTCACTGCCGATACCCCAGACCTAGGAACAACAGCACAACTGTGATCAACTCTTGTGCAATACCAAATCACACTGGTTATCAAATGATATGTTGTGGCTAATATTAACCTGGTCATTGAGTCCAATGTTGACCATCAACATTTCTCCAACCATGTTGAGCCAGCCTGAGCCACAGGGATTATGAGAGTTTATGCCACGCCTGAACCAGACCTTTTTAAACAAAAAAGCATATTATATTTCTTTGTCTTTTTTTTGCTAATAGTGTTGATGTACAAGGCAAAATCTATTCTAAACAACAACACATTTTTATTAACAGACCAGTAATGCATAAGATGAGGAGTACAAAAGCATTAAATTAACAACATCTTTGTAAAATACACAATTTTTGCCATGCTTTCATTGGTTCATAAAAGTTTTTCTTACTTTATTGTCCTTTGTAATTGCCCACACAACACTGACTCCAACTGCGACATGTGTGGCCCCCACATCTGGGGTGGGAGAGTCCACTATGGCCCAGGATGTACCTGCCACAAAAAATAATAATGTGAGCACACATACACTAAATTCTCCTACCCCACAAAACCCACGTACCTTTAGGGCAGTCTCGGCTGATGCCTTCCCTCACAATGAACTGCCCTTCCCACAGAACAGCCCAGACCAGATCTCCTGGGCCACAGCTGATCTGCATCACCTCTCCAGGCAGCTGCACCTCTTCCCAACAGGAGCCCTCAGGATTGTGGTGGTAGATCCCCTCTCTGAACCACACCTAGACACCAATGCAATTTTGACAAAAAAGTAGTAAGATAATCAAGACCTAAAGAGATTTGTGTATTGTGACAATTCTGTGGACAAGGCAAAAAAAACAGTCACATTAATGTAACAGTATAGTCTCATGTTTCACAATGTAGGTATAACCCCCAAAAAAAAAAGAAAAAACGAGGGACTTCATGCCACCACAGTTTATTAAGTCCAGTCAGCACTTATTCGACATTTGAGAGAGTAATATGTAAATTAGTCAAGCTTTAAAGCACACTTTCATGAATCCCACGGTTAATGTGTGAGCTGTACCTTGCCCTGCAGGGACACAGACCACAGAGACAGACGTCCCCTGGGTTCATCACTGATCTCCCACCCTCCACAGCTGATGTCACTGAATGGATCAGGTAAAGTTGTCTGCTGTGAAGGGATCTATCAGCAGACAAGAAGACAGTGAATAAAGACAAAGCAAAGACATATATATATATATATATATATATATATATATATATATATATATATTTACTGCCTATACCTGAGCCCATGTGTCCATGTCTTTGTACTTTCTGTAGCGTAGCCATCGCCTCCGACGGACACAAGAGTTCCACTTTTTGTCTTTAGTGTAGTAGGCAGGAAAGTCAATGCTATATGTCCACCCCTGAAATGTCAAAAAGAAAAAAACACATATTAAACCGTATCAATGTGTTTATGCATAAGACTTTTGAATACTAGCCTCTTTCTCTGTGGGCTCCCCCTCAAAGTTTTCATCCACAAACCAGTCACCTTCCCACTCCCAGCTGCTGGAGGGAAGTTGGAAACTGTCCAGAGGCTTGTGTTGCAGTCCTGTGACATCACTCCACTGCCAGCGGTCACTTGGTAACAAGCGGTCTGAAAAACCATCCACTGGATTCCACCTCTACCACAAAGAAAGGTGCCAGACCATCATAAACTAATCAAAAGCCGTTTGACGTACGCCTGACATATTTCACAACACACGCACACGCACACACGCACGCACGCACGCGCACACACACACACACACACACACACACACACACACACACACACACACACACACACACACACACACACACACACACACACACACACACACACACACACACACACACACCAAGCGTTTATAGGTTGTTAAAAAAAGAAGAAATAGGACAATGCTGTAGGCATATACATCTTTCAATCATACACAAATAAAGTGTGTTGAGGGGAACTTCATGATTTCAGTTTTACTCAACAGAGAGGCTACCCTTACTTAACAGGGAGGCTACACTTTTATTATTAAAACACCACCATTTTCAATCAAAACTCCACTTATATATAAAGTCATAGGGCCTACAATATAACCTACTTGATTCTCATAGGCCTCCTCCTGGTAGCGGACAGGCAAGTCAGATGCATGAACGTTCAAGTAGATCTTATTATCACATGCAATGCCCCAGCAGCACTGCTGAGCGGCTGTGACCCGCTTGAACTCCATCTGGGCATCGCGGCACTGCTCCCACTGCTGCCCGGCCGTGGACAGGCTGTACACCCGCCCATATACGTCCACGGCCCACAGCACGGAGATGGGCATGGCTGCACCTTGCATGAGGAGAAAAAGAGAGAATCTGACATCAAACCAGTCATATACTGATTCTGCCAATAGTATAAAAAAATCAGCTGAGAAAAAGACAATGACAAAATAGATTTAAGAGGATATGTATGTGTCCATCATATGTAACCAAACAAGAGTGCACTCTAAATGTCTTCAAGAATTGTTTTTCCACGGGTCTGGACTGACTTGCTGACATTGGTCGGGTCAAGTCACGTGATTGAATAGCGCTAAACTATACTCATTGTAAACCAGTTTTGTTATACTGACTCCAGTTCCCATCTCGAACCTCAGCATCCCATTTACTGCGCATTAGCCAAGTAATTACATTTAAACCATACAATTCATATTTTATTTGCCATTTTTTAATGTTGCAGATTTTAGGTGCTGATGTAGGCAACTCTCTTTTATTTGACAACATTTCCTAATTGGCAGAGATGCTGTTGCTGATAGGCGTATCCTCCTCAGTCACCCACAGAGCTCAGCAGGCTGCAGTCCTCTGTAAATTCCGTCTGTTTTC
This sequence comes from Neodontobutis hainanensis, assembly GCA_024349245.1. Taxonomy (NCBI): domain Eukaryota; kingdom Metazoa; phylum Chordata; class Actinopteri; order Gobiiformes; family Odontobutidae; genus Neodontobutis; species Neodontobutis hainanensis. Next base: position 252,249 of record JALDNG010000095.1, read on the forward strand.
GGACACATATTGAATACACTGAATATAGCCGCAATACAATCTTGCAACAGGAACAATTAATTAATGTTTTCACAATTATTAATGCTAGAAAATGTTATCGGCGATGTATTACAATGTTATTAACCTGCCATCTAGCGACACAGCGAAATCAACTGAAAAAAATTATGTTTAAGTAGTGATCCGTTGCAGGTGTGCAATAGAGTCAATAAAGGCTTAGCTTCAACGTCAACACCTAGCTTGTTTTTGATGCAGGCTTACGGACTTTGCTCTCTGCTGAATAGTGACACAGACAAACTAACCTTGTGTTTCTTTTCAGAAACCGTGTAGCGGCGCAGCTTTGTTTTCACCGGTCATTCATTTATAAAAGGGAATGTGACCAGCTCTCTAAATATGAATGTGTGTCATCCTCTTTGACACTCTGATACTCACTCGTACGCAGTATAAACCAGGAAGTGAATAGCCTCATAACCTCATTGGTTCTTAGCGGCGTGCGTCAGGTGCATCGTGAAACTCCAGCAGAGGGCGCTCGAGGTTTTCTTATTCCCAGTGGCGACGCCAGACCTTTTTCTGTGGCTTAAGCCACAATTTATTTACAATCTATGCTTAAGCCCCGAACCAGTGTAGCTATACATGTTAGCAGTGTTAACAGTGAGGTGACTGTACCCAGAGTGTCTCCAGACTCCAAAGCAAAACTATACACAAGTTCATTTCTAGCGACGTTCAGGTACTGTTTTCGTCAAATGTACTTTTCCTGTGATCCTGTCAAAACAATAACCTTGCCATTTGATAGCAGCTAAAACCACTTGATTTTGGCGGAGGCAGAAAAGAACATAGTAGTGCTGCACAACTTTATCTAAAACCACACGAGACTGTTTGCCCTAACAGTTGTGGTTTAGTCTAAATGATTATCCTATAATCTGTCACAGCTGAATGAAAGCTCATGTTTGCGTATTCGTTTTTTGGGGGGTTTATTGAGGAAAAAAGTACAATGGGCAACACGGTACCAAAGTGTGCAAAGTATAATCAAAGCATGTGGAGATGTGTGTTTTTTATGATAAGGTTTAATTGAAACACTGTAATGGGTCCTGAATAGAAATCTGCATACCATACATAAAAAACCAAATACAAAAGTCCTTCTTTCACAGAACATTTTTGAAACAATGACCCACTAATAGACATGCAGCAGGATGCCCAATTAGGTATATTATTTTTTCACTGTAAAAAAATTATTACTACTACAAAATAAAACCAGGAGTGAAATCATAAATTATTACCGTCATCAAATGGCCATTCACCCATTAAAATACATACTAGCAGTCAAACCAAAACCAGGGAGAATATGCTGAGTGCAGCAGCTACAATATGGACTAATATTTTATTTAAATATATATAAATACCTGTTTTACCTTCACTTAAATGAAAAACTGTTACTCAAACACCATATCCTCCTTCATTCTAACAAGTCTTCACATGACAATGTCTCTTTCAAAAGAAACACAATAATATTAATAAAAACAGAAATAATATTATTTGTCAAGTCAGGAAGAAAGCCTAGGTGCCAGTCTTATTCATCAGAAGTACATTATCATTCAACTCTGCGCATTCCTTTGTGCTAACCAAAGATTCCAACCTGAGCCTCTTCCTCTTCCAAAAAGTGTGTTTGTGACATAATAAAAACGCAGGTTGGACTGTCAAAACAGTAAAATAAAAACATACATTGGTCTAAATTGTGCAGCAAATATGAAAGATATTTTACAGTTTGTGCATTTTTTTTAAATTAAAACATTTGGATAATAGTGTACAATCACTGTCTTTTTAATGTTTCACCTAACCACCACAGGGCTGGAGTCTCAGGGTCATTTTGGGGTGATTTTATAATGCAATGTGTCCCATTGAGTAGACTGCAGAGAGAGATGAGGAGGCCGGCTGGTGAGTAAATGCAAATGCATTCAACTATTGCAAATTCCCCTCCAGTTTAGATGATAGGTGCTGATCTGTCATTTGTGACTGTGGGTCTCAGCTTCACTGTTGCAAATGGATTGCCTCCCCTGAAGAAAATGAATGGTTGGATGGTTATCTCAAAACACTTTGACATGAAAGGACACTTAAGTGACAAAAATCAGTGAGTTTCAGTTAGTATTATTGGGTCACTCACCCTAGAAAAGGAGCTTTTGCTGTCCCATTGACAAGAGAAACCTGAGAAAACAGACAAGAAAGAGTGCTTGATCTAGTAACTTGCCAACAAAAAACATGCCACCATGCACCATGGTCACCACAAACTCACACCCGCCCTACAGCTGTGAAGATAGTCAGTGCTGCCGGACAGGTTTGATAAGCTGTCTCATTAATGCTTCCCCGTCCTTCTTGACATATTTGTCACTCCAGCGTAAAACCTCAGAGTGTGTGGAATCTCAACCGTCTAGAAAGACTGGTGGAAAAAACCCTATTCTGCTCTTGCCTAAGCATGATAACCTTATCACTTCTACGGAACAAAGTGAGCATGGGGATAATATAGTTAGATACAAAGCCACAATAACTATGTATCATTAGTTAGATTACATAGAGTTGTAGACAAAGTTAACAAAGATGAAAGAGCAAGAAAACTCTAAAAATGTTTTTGTGTTATGATTATAGACTGAGGAAACTTAAACATATGCAATACCAAAGCAGTTGTATGCCATTGAACATTCACCAACTATTGTCTATAATGACCCACAACTAAAGCATGCAATTCTAGGCTGTTTTGTCTATGTACACGTCTTAATGTCTATATTTGACAAATATATACTAGATATAGCAGCATGATACTGTATATACTTTCCATAAATGATACTGTATATACTTTCCATAAATGCATCTAGTACATATCTGCAACCTTAACAATATTATAAAATCACAATCAACTGAAACTGAAAGATGGTTTGTCATTTATGGAAGGCAACAATATTGAGATTCTTCAACAATGCTGTAGTCTTCATAAAGGTGTACTCCTCCTCAGAGATCTCCACTGAGGGATTCCATACTAAAGCCTTTAGGCAGCAGATACAGAGGACACTGAGCACAGACAGAACAGCAAGAAAGATGATGATGGGAGAGAGGAAGAGTATGTCCAGGCTTGTCTGCAGCCTGACCAGCCAAAGTTTATTAAGGCTCTGTCGATGCAGTACAATCAGGCACCAAATTAGCCTCTGCACCCTTTTGCCGTTTCATGTTTTCTGCTTTGCTCCGTTGGACAGTACATTAGTATCAATATTTTTCCTTTTTGTTTTCAAATAAACACTGCATATTTCCTTTTACTGTAAGACTGGGGTGTGTTTTAGTTGCACTCTACTGAAAGGGTGTGGAGTATGGACTGTGCAGGATAAAATTGTTGATACGGTCTTTTTGATGCCTGGGTGTGACAGCCAAGCAATAAAGAAAGACAATCAATATAAGATCTTGACAATCATAAAAACTGGGTGGAACATAATAACAATATGTATCAAGATCAAACTGTTGATTCGACAACATTAACCCATTAAGCCTTTTTTTCTAGATATTAAAATATAAAAAAATCATGAGTTATTTCTAATCCTTTGACAATATTTTTTGCACTGAAATAATGCAACATGTATTTTAACTAAAAATTAATTGTAACATTTTAAATTGTACTTTAGTGCAATATTAATTGTTGTGTAAGTGTAATGTTGTCAATATAACAATTCAGGGCAATATTCACCATAAAACATACATAATAAATGGCTTTTGTGTACCTTTCAAAGTGCTTTACATCATGCTTGGAGGTAAGGTGTCTTGCCCAAGGACACTACACTCATGTGCACTTGGCTCATGTGTCTTGCCCAAGGACAGTACAAAATGTGGAAAGTGGGAATTGAACCACTAACATTCCTGTGCGCAGTGGATTAGGTGGCTCTACCACCTGAGCCACTGTTGTGATTTATTCACTGGTGTGGCTTGTAGAGGCCCTGTACACTACATTATCAACAGTGCCGGGTGGTAAGGGAGGGCTTGTGGAGTTCATAATCAGTGTTATTTCTGTCATCATTTGTCCCTATAAGTTCAGCATGTGCATTCAACACCCTGACTGGCAAAAGGCCTTTCTCCCCCTCATTGTCCATATTTGACCCATCACTATCACAACAGTGAAAATAAATGCATCAAGAACCTCACTTAAGGTAAATTAAAAAGAAAGAAAGTTAGGCACAGCACAAATTTGAATAGAAATACAGTATGTATGTATAGAAATATGTGTGCCCCTAGGTACAATGTTCTATCCCACTGGTCACTATTGACCATTGTAGGTTATTCATTCTACAAACAGACCAAACAAATTTGAGTAATTGAAAATACATATATTATTAGTAGACACCTTAAAGATGACTGAATCATTGTCTTATGTTTATTTTGACATACTTTACTAACCCTTTCTGTCCGGTCACTATTGTGACCAATGGGATGAAATGGGATAAGAAAAAAGGGTCTTTTTTACGGTTAAATATAGCACACAATAGTCACATGTTAGCTCCTGGTACTGACCGAATTCTGTGAGGATGGCGAGTTGATGACTGGACTCGATGGGAGGTCATCACAGTAGTCTGGAGGAGGCAGCAGCACAGGATCGCTTTGCTCAGGGAGACTCACCACACTCAGTTGATGCACAGGCGTGCTTTGAATACTGTCACATATTGCATGGCAGAAAGATTTAGCTTTGAGAACATCATCCATGACCCAGTATGTTGCAATGTATACTTACCTATTAGATATGAGAGACTCTGTGTGCGGTCTGCAGTAAGACGAGGGAAACCAGCCTCGCCTATGACAACAGGAGAAGTCAGGTACATAACCACTTAAATAAAGTACAACATTGAGTACTAACAATGGTATTACAAATGACGCTACAGACAATGTCTTTTGACAGCTGATCTCAAATTCTGCTCAACTTTTGTAAATAACAATTGGGAAATACTGTAAATGATAGATTTTCCTCCATAAGACTCTGATGTTTTGTCCAAGTCACGTCTGGAGAAAGGGCTTATCAGACCAGAGCAGTGGATTTGTTGCTAAGAAACAGGCTGTGCTTTGTTTTATTCCAGCCTGTTGTCTTCCCCACAAACAAGCTATGACTGTATTAAAAGTAGGAAGACCACTTAAGGGTCCATGTAGACCACACAGAGCTGGCACATAACACTTCTATTCTCTTTAATTGGAGTTAAAGAGGATGTAATAAAAAAGACACAATTATGAGACTACTTTACTGATTTGTCTGACAATAGTGACATGTACAGTATTGGTTGTGCAAAACACTTTTAGACCTTATATTGTCCTCAAACAGGAAACACAGGTGGCAGGTGAATGATTGGCTGGGGGCAGTTAAAATCAAAAGATTTAACTTAAGTGCTTGAGAGTATTTTTTTAACACCCTTTATGTGACAGTAAGGTCATAGCTATTGGATGAAGTTAGTGTACTGTATATATCCTTTGTGGATTATACTAATGTTTACAAAATAATAGGACACAATTCCCTGGGGAGCACTTATCCTTGTGTGGCAAGGAAGAAAGAAATAGCATTTGTTTACAGTTAAGAGAGTCATAAAGGACAAAGCGTTTGGAGCTTTGCGTTGCTTTGTTAGACAAGCAGGAGTCAGTGGGTTTATAACTTTATGTCATGTTGAAAATACCAAACATGTTTTTAGGCATGATGAATTAGCAGAACTAAATATATTAACAAACAAGGCACAAACTCGTACTGCCACCTGAGAAATGTAAAAAATGCTTGTGTGTCACTGCTGCAGCATACTTATTGAAATGAAAGTATATTTCCTCTTTTGGGTGTGACAAAGCTTGTGTTTGGATTCAGGTGCATTTTTTTAATGAAGGGAATTAAATGACATGTATATTATAGAACTAATAGATGGAAATTTGCTGTTAAGCTATAATCTGGCTATAAAGCGCCTCTGCTCCGGCTTAATGTACATTGTCCGCTGTCCTAAAAAAGGAAATAAACTAAACTAATTTGATATTTAAAATTTTTATATCCAACAGCATAACAAATAATATAATACCTGTGTTTTGTTTTGGTTTCTCTGTGAAAATCAGCATGTATTTAGTGGAAATTTTGTTTACTTGTTTAATCTAAAACAATGAATCCATTCAAAATAGTCTCCAGGCGGCATGTGGTTTATTACTGAGAGCTGGGCTATAAATGGTTGTGTATTATGCCTGTGGTGACATACAAAATAGTGTGTATGGTTCCTCTCCTCTCCTCTACACTCATTAACATGTGTGCTCTGAACTCTTTAAATAGATTTAGTTCAATGAAAACTGAGGAGTAAACGTCAACCTTTGGACCACATGCAATAAATGCTAGTGGGTGATGTGAAATAAGAGAAGTGAGAGAAATGCAACGTACTGTCCACTCTTCTCCAGCTCTCCGTACAGCCAGCCGTCCCTCTCATCCTGGATCAGAAGGGTGATGATGTCACCATCGTCAAAGCTAAGCAGCGTGTCGTTGTTCCCTGAAGTGTGGGGAAAGATGGTCCTCACGCGGGGCCTTCGGGACACGTTAAGGCCGGACGATTGAGAAACTGACCTGGACAGGCTTCCTTCTCCTGTACTCCCCTGGTCTGCGTTAGATCAGACAGTCAGTCATAATTCTTCTTTCATAACAGCAACACATGTCACTGACACCATAATGTTGTGCACTATTGTGTCAGCATCAGTATTTAGGGGCCATTAAATACTGCTGCATTCAGTACCTGAGTTGTGGTCAGGAGAGGAGGTGATTGGAGACTGGGGCTCTGGGTTGAACATGTTGGCTAATGGACTGATCTGAGCTTTAAGCTGTGGCGCAGGCGGAGGAACCATGGAGTCAACATTATCCTGAAATAATAACATGGAACACTATAGTATAGAAAACCACAGCATATGCATGTTAAATAAAAAAGAAACACATGATATTATTTGTCATATTATGTGAATGACTACAAATTTAAGAAACAAGGCTGAAGTCCTCATTATGTAGTTTCATAAATGGGTATAAAGAATTGCAAAGATAGTCTATTATCTTAGCAATGATTTCCCATGGCAAGTAGCCAACTGAACCTACCCATTACTGTACTGTAAAAAAGCAAAAATATGTCTATGAAAGCTGAAGCCATGTGGGCTAGTACATGTTTGTCAAATGAACTTACCCTGTTGTGGTGTTCCACCAGTGGCGTTAGTTGTGGAGGGGTGGACAAGTGCTCAATCATGGTTGTGACTGTTTCTGGTACCTGGGTGATGTCATAGCACTTCTCCTGCCAGCTGGGAAGTTTAACGGACAAAATCTCTTTGGCCTAAAAACATGAGAGAAGGTGGGAAGTGACAGAAGCAGGTGTCAAATAAATGGAGTGTGCTGGAAGTGGCTGTCAGGCCATTGTTACCTTGTCATGAAAGTTGCACATCTGTTCTGAGAACATGCAGTGTTTGTCTGCCAGGAAGCAGAAGCGCCTTTTCTCTTCCAGCAGAGCCTCTTTGCAGCCATCGGCAATAAACCTTTGCATGTCCATCTGACGTGTTGAGACGGTCTTTATATACTGCAGACAGGGTAAAAGCACAGCTAAAATGTCAGAGCCACTGGGTGATCACAAGGCTCAATAGTTATATCGGACAAGCAATAAATGTGGAATTGTTTTTGGTATTTTAAGCATTTGACATTTTCACTTTCTCTGCTAAGTGACAATTTCCCAGTAGTAGCCGGAAAATGTACTGCAAATGAGTTTTTAGACATAAACTGAATCCACAAGGTGTCAATTAAGAGAAACATGAGTAGCTATAGTGACACAAGTGGAAACTTGCTCTTGACAGAGTAAAAACGGATTAAAGTCTAACACTGTGGTTACAACTTAACCATTCTGTGCACCGCTTACAAAACTAAGATTAGAGATGCTTTTATGCTGTGCTCATGCTGTTCACGATCAATCAATGCAGTTGGACGTCAACAGATCATCCCCAAAGAGCACTCTATCGAGTCACCTTCTCACACCTCGCACAGTGGATATGGCATTAGCACATTCTAACTCTTTAAATTACCTCTTGACCAAGTTTCTTTATTCTACAATCACACCCCCATCTCTCCTTACCCTCGGTTGTCATGGTGATAATAAAACCATTGATCTCGGAGGACTCTATCAGAGACCTGCTCTGCTGTCTGCTCTACTTTCCCCCATGTCTATTTCTTTTTCTACAATAGCCTGTCACTTTCACAGTGCCACAACTGCCCTGTGAGGATGTGGCAGGACAGACAGGTCAGAGCTTGTCTTCTGCGGGGAGCCCAAGCCATAGATGGGATTTACAAGAAGCCTTTCACACTTCTTAAGTGGGGAGGGGCCCCAGTTTCAGCTCATCTTTACAGCCCGGCTTAGCTCTGCACCAGATAAAGAAGACCTACTGTGTATTTTAAAAAGTGCAAAGATAAACAGAGAACTGATACAGAGAAGGGAAACAACATGACTGCTAGAATGTAGAGATGGATTTCTCAAAAACTGAAAACGCTTGCTGAATGGACAGCTAAACACTGGGCTCAAAAATGCCTCCATTCGTCGTCAAAGCACGTACAACAAATGAACTAGGTATGAGCTTTTATTACTGTGGCTAATTTGCTTTTTCCATCTCACCCCATGGATTTACAAATCAAATGAGTTTGAGATAATAGTGGACAGCAGAATGTAACCACACACATACTCTTTCTGACTGTACACTTTCTTGACACTGGCTTCAGTTTTCTTAAAGTTGTTGTAAAAGGGCTTGTTTTCATGGATAATACTTTGAATAATGTATAATGCATGATGCCAGACTCCAGTGGCACAGCTTCAATGGAATGTGATCCAAGCGTAGTTAGGTCATAAATACCGACTCCACCTCAAATACCAACTCACAAACATCATCCAGACATTGTCTTATACAAGGTTTACACAGCACAAAAAAATCTAATCTTTCAATGTAAAACTTTAAAGAACCAATTGTGTCTGTTCGAGTTTAGTGCAGCTTTGTTTTTTGTTCAGGGTTGCAAATGAGTTGGTTGTTCGGAGGCCACATTTCTTTTTGCACATCTGTAAACAACCATTACTGTTCAGAACGGCGAACACATTTTCACAAAGCTCATCTGTTCTGCACAGTTGTTTAAAGAAGTCTGTCAGCAGTGATTGTGTCCTTATTCTTTATGTCACAGTACAGTAAGTCACAATGTCACCCGCCTCAACACCTTCTTCTCTCTTCTTCGCGCTGGAATGAGTGTATTGTGCAAACTGTCCCAACAAAAAATCATAGGCTTGTCACTAAGGCTTTTCTCTGACATAATGTGTAAAAGAGACATGCCATAGCTTAAAAAAATAGTTTGATGTCAATTTCACTTCAGTCTCACCTCATTCTCTCTAATTTCGTACTTGGAGGAGCGCTTGTGCTGGCTTTTCCTCCTGAGCTTCTTGAGGTCTGTCTGTGAGCGCTCCAGGCAGTCCTGCTTCAGCTTGTGCTCCGACTGATAGCGCTTAAAGGTGGCCTGTGGAAAACAGAGCAGAGGATGAGACTTTTCTCATGTTTCAAGTCACCCTCCATGAGCCAGAATGTAATAACTGCCTGTCTCAAATCAATAACAGTGGCCTTTTTTCACATTGGGCAACATACATTCATGTATTTGACATCCATCTCTGTCTTCTTCTCCAGTTCGTTAATAATATCTCTGTGAAATCTCTTGAGCTGCGAGAGCAAAAAAAAAAAAAACAACACACAGATCATAGGTTTGTAACAACATGCATCAAGCTTTACTAAACAAAATGTACAGCTGAGTCATATGGCTCGATGGTAAGAGCGGAGTGTCCCAGAGGAATGTATGATAACGTCTTTCAGAGATGACGAGAATCCACCTCCTCATGGCGGCTTATTGGCCTGTTAAAGCAAATGATTTACTACTTCCTCCGCTGGCCATGAATAAAATAAGTCACTTATGGAAACATAAGGAAATTAAACAAAAGACAATAACCGTTTTATTTGTTGCATGTTTTCTGTGTAGTTTATTTCTGTCTTATTAACACTTCATGGGCGGCGTCAGTTTTCGTTAATTAAACAGGTCACACTTGACTCCCTGTTGCAAGCAGATATTTAAAACATTTCACCCCAAAGCAGCTGGGTCAGGAATTATTCTGTAACTTATCATTTGTGACAAGCTACCTTTCCCTCTAAAATCTCTTGAAACCGCTTGCAAATGAAAGGAATGGGGTCACTAAGTGTTGTAAGAGTGACAAGTAAGAAAATCTCCATTTTAGCCATTAGGTAAAAATTTAAAGAATGGGTCATGTTTCACCTGTGGTTAAAAATAAATAAGACATAAAGGCCTTGGGTACTTTTGAGAGATGGCTACTTACATTCTCCTCCAGTTCGTTGTGGACCTTTTGGTGAGTTTCTGCAATCTCCATCAGAACTACCCCTAAAAGACAAAATGGGCAATGTTTAGCATTCATGCTGAGAAAGATGAAGAAACATAATGAATGTGCAGCTCTGTGCTTCAGTGTTCTCCAAAGTACACATTTTATTAGACATCCAAAAGCATCATAACATTGCTTTGTTAATTTGATCTTGTGTACCTTTTTATCAAGCCTTGCGATCTTTTGAGCTTTATGACTACATCCAATATTTGAACAGCTGTCAATAAGTAATCTCAATGAAAAGCGGTGACATTGTGTGGATGGATACAGAACAGTCTCCATTCACCAACAGGCCACAATATAGACAGAGCAGCAGCATATGACATGAAACAATAGGCGTGAGGTAATACTGTAAACACAAGTGGACAATCAGAGCAGAGCAGATTATAGTGCTAACTATACCTCGCTCACAATGAGGCAAAATCTAGACTTTAGGTTTACTATAGGGCACAGTGTTCTAGTGGAAGTGTAAACATGAAATAGCAGATTCACATTATACATTAGTGCATGTGACAAAGACATTAACAGTATGCAGAGATTTCAACAGTTCAAGAAGGGTCTAATAAAAGGAAACTCAGCTCTTTAAATGTCTAAATGTTGCCAATGTCAGCACGGTAGCATTAACAAGACGCATATTTAGGTGACCCAACACCTGGCATTCCTATATGAATGCCTACATCCAGAATAAACACTTGTAAAGACCCTTCTATGATTCTTCCAGCTACAACAACATTGCCCTCTGAAGGTCACCAGAACCCACTGGTAAATGCTGCCTTTGTGTGCTGTGATGTAGAGGGGGTGGCGCCGGGTCCCGGGCTGTTTGTACAACCCTGACAACACGGGCCGGGGTGGACTAGGGAGGCTGTGGATACACCTGCAGATTTCACCTTTGAGGTTAATAAGGTGTGAAGCCCATCTGAGTGGGGTGATGGTTTATGAGGCCACAGGTGCTCGAGCAATTTGCAGGCAGTAACAAAATACTCCGGTCAGTTACATTACGCTTAGTCTAGTTTGGAGAGTTAAAACGTTAACCACTGGACTTTTATTTTAAATATTATAAAATAATAAATATAGGCCTTTTTTACCTTTTATTTGACAGTAGATAAACATAAAACAGGGGAAGAGTGATTGGAGTAACATTGGGCAAATGACCCAAGCAAGAATCAAACCAGGGCACCCTCGCAGCTGGTCTCTTTATTGATGGAAAGGTTTGAGTACCAATATGATTTTTCCATACTAACACTAGTTTCTAAAGCATACCACAATGTTGCAAGAAAAATGAATGTATTATGTTGCTTTCACACATAAATAATAAAATGCACATTGCTTGAAAAGGTCCCACATAGCACATTAAGTGTGAATATATAATTCATTAGACATTCAGTGAAAAAAGAAGTTAGACAACAGCCTGCATTGTTTGTTCAAATTAAGTTGGTTAAGTTGAAAGAAGACAACTTTAGGTAAACCTGATTTGTGTTGAGTAAATCTAATGTAACATAGGATCTTATTTGTTTTTTATTTTTTCAAAAGTAGACAGATAATTGATGATTCACTCACCCATGTCATGATTCACCAATACATACACGCTTAATCTTAAGTAGCTCTACACACCCACCTTCCTGTTTGTCTACAGCTCTCACACACACACACACACACACACACACACACACACACACACACACACACACACACACACTAAAAATCCTCCCTAGGTATATATTTTTATTACTAATATGAAAAATTTCCGTTTTACTGTGTGGGGCACAGCTACACCTTTAAATTCATTGCCAGTGACGGGATTTATTATCCTGGAAATGCCCTGTGCCAACACTGCCATGCCTTTCTGGTGGTTGATAAGACACCTGAGCAATATTACACAGTGTTAGCAGAGCAAACACATGCAGCTGACCTGTGACAACCCTTTGTTGTGGCGCACCTGTATTTAAGTACTTCATCTGACCTCCAGCAGACTGTGACTACAGCGTGTTCTTACTAAAGTCACTCTCTCGCTCATCTCACACTGAATTATCATCGAGGAGTCAGGAGATTGCAAGCTGATATCACGACGGCGTCGCTGTGACTCTGTAAAGGTTCTATGAATGATAATACCTTCACCACATCTGAGATCAATAGCCATGGCACCGTTATTAACGCAGACTGATGACTGGCTCTCACAAACAGCAACAGTCCATAAAGTATAAACAAGCCCCAAGCACGACCGATAAATCTCTATTTACTCAGGACAACAAAGCTTTTTTTTTATGTGAGCAGCAAAATAAACTTTGCCTAAACTTTTACAAGCAGTGATTCCTGGCGCAGACATATATTAGAAATTCCTGATGTGCTGAGTGGGCATATTGGAGAAGTTTCATTACAAGCTCGGTCCAGTGTCACGGTTTATTGGATAGAAAGTGACTGTCTGGACTCTTTAGAGGTCAGTTAGAGGAAAAGCACAGTACCAAGAGGCTTGAGTTTAATGGTGGATGCAGAACACTGGCTGCAAGGTCGGAAATTATTAGAAAGCTGTGGAATGGTATGAGAGGGCCGAAGCTCCAAAGGATGTCTGGGCGGTTTTCAGACAAAAAAAGAGAAACTTCCTGCACACGGTGTTGTGAATACAAATAAAGAATAAAATTTAGGCGACACTGTGGGTGATGTGTGCAGGGTAAATAACATCAAATAGCTCTAAGTCAGGTGTTTGAAATGTCAGGAGCGCTTTTTAACTTTGCCTCTGAAGAAATGTCTCTTTTGGAAAGCCAAACCAGTTTCAGAAGCTATTAGAGGGACACACACACCTCAGCAGGCTTTCCGCTATGAATCCTGATTCTCGAGGAAAAACACACACTGTCACTGCCATTACCATTTTTCTGGTGCCGACGGTGTGCTTGGCAATTTCAAAAACAATTTCGACCAAGGCTTGACAAACGGAGCAGAGAAAAGGTGGAAGGGATGAGGATGCTACTATTCTTTCTTGGCTCACATTTTTAGTCTTTCATTACCTACGGCTTTTCAGAGTCCAATGGCAACTCCCGGTGGAGACCGCTCATGCCCTTGTGCACAGGAAGCTTCTAATTGTACTCCCACAAAACCCCTGTATGACATTTGACTGTGGTGTGTGATAAATGCTCTGGCATGCTACTTGTTACAGAGGGTGCCAACAAAAGGCCATTTATTATTGTGTGGCTACTGTACTGTATGAAAAATGGTACGTGTATGTTTTACTAAATGTAAGTGTGCTGTCAGTGGGGAATGTGGCTGTTGATTTTGGCGAGTTTTGAACAAATCCCGAATGATGAAATAAACAAATGTTTGAATAAACATTTCAATTGGGTCTATATAGCTCTCTGTTCCTGATGTTTTCATTTTGTCATTCTATCAAGCTATTGTGGTGTTTGTCCACACATCCATACTGCTGCTATAAAACTTTCACTTTTACTGCAGCATCATCATAAAAGGGAAAAGTGAACAAACCACGTGTGTTTAAAAGCCACATTATGACGTGGAAGCCTGGAATGAAGTAAAAGCCTAAGGTAACTCTGTAAATTCCTGCCTCCCACTGTGACGCAAGTTCCATTCATTTTGAGAGTAAAAAAAATATTTTTCACCTCAGAGAAAAAAATCTTTATGTGTCTGCTTTGGACAAAGTGAGCAGAAGTCGAGTTTGAAGCAAAATTGCTAAATTATGTGATTCTTATGTGTCTAAATAATGTATTCTCCAGTCAGAGACTTGGAAATAAGTAAAGATTGCCTTGAGGCAGACAAAGCAAGCATCAATCCTAAAGCAGTGAACCTGTCCACAGAGACAGAAATACCAACGGTAGCTTTGTAAAGCCAGATGGAGGAGCTGGGGATGAGTTTTCTCCACTATGTCTGTTTGCTCAGAGTGTTTGCTGCTGCACACAGTGATGGTTGTGAGAATTCACACTGCCTCGCTGTCATTTATTTCCAACAGTCAAGCAGGGATGACTACAAAGAAAAGTTCAAGACTTTAACAATTGGATTCTTTTTACTAAAGGCCATTTCACAAACCCACTCTATGATTAAAGTTCAATTATGTGGAAGACTTAGTAGCTTCCAAATATGGTTAAGTTTGAGAGATGCACTTTTGTGGACAAAAGGCCTGTGTTGTGGAGACTTTGTTAATACTTTCATTTAATTGGTCTTTGTGAGATCTTAACATTACTGCTGGTGGTTTGTTTAAGCCTTTACGATTGTTGTATAACAAAACAAACAAATAAAACTGAAACTAAAAGTTATTCAATCTGAGCTAACTAATGCTAATTCTAAATGTAATGACACAGCATTCAACTGAACCAAATGTGTCAATAAGGGGTTTACAAAACATTTGGTTGTTTTTAGTGCATAGTGGAACTGTATCGCATTGACAACAAGAGTATTAGTTAAAGAAGTTATAAGTATTACTGGCATTGATAAGTAACTGGTGTGGCTGGACAAACCTGATCATCATAAAGCCTTAGAATGGAAAGCATCTTTAGTGGTGTTAAAAGTTCCACCACAGCAGAAGTCATCAAAATTAGTGACCACATTTATGGCTGAAAATACAGTCTTGAGGACTTAACTTTTTGACAGGTCTTTACATTTAGCCTCAGGAAAATACTACTCATAGTTTTGTTTCAAAGACTGACCCTGCTGCTGTGATAAGCCACGGTTTCATAATCTATCCAACGCTTCCCCATTTCTTTCATTTTAACCCCCTGAAACTGGAACACCTCATCCTGTCTCTCGTCAAAAGCACGGCTCTTCAAACACCTGCTCTGACATTTAATCAAATTCTGTTTATTGCTTGGAATAATTCAATCACAGCTCCAAGATTGAAAATCAGCAGTGGTCTGAAGTCAAAAGGAACGGTGTAAATTAATTTTTATTCACTGTAGTCACCATTTCTAAGACGTCTGAGGGACTAGCAGAGCATTGTGTTAACATTTTAACTACCCTGCTTTGATAACCTGCCTGTTAAACAAAAGCGTGGCCAATTTATAAAAACCTGCATTTGAGTGTGATGCATTAGGCTGAGAGAATAAAAGAGAAAAACATCTTGATAAAGTGAAAGAGCAAAGAATTTGGACCTCTGGACAGCTTTAGTTTTTGGCAGGAATAGAATAATTGGAGATGAGTCATAACGTGAATGAAAATTAACCTGTACAACTCTAATGACAGGAAGAAATGAGAACAATTCTGAGAAAGAGTTGGCTGCTGAAAACAATAAATGAACCTTACGTAAAGATGTAAGCGTAATAACAGTAAATAAAACAGAGCGATGCAGTCAAGGGTTTAGAGTGCAACTGGATGAGGGGGTGGCGTTTTGATTTGAAATCAGCATTCAAGTGTGGCTATCTGATTTAGCCCCTGAGGAGTTCGTCGAGCTGTGTGGAGATAAAAACTCACCAAGTTCTCTGGAGGCTGGGGACACTATGGCATTCTCTCCCATCTTTGAAACTGCATCAAAATAGGTCTTTCCAGCCAGGGTCATTGCTGTGTAGAAAAACAAATAATAAAATGTTAAAGTGCAACAATTTCAAATCATCTATGTGATTTGTCTGATGGTGTTTACCTGTGACGGACTTCTCATAGCTCTTGCCAAGGATAACCAGGTTTCTTAGGCCTGGATTAAACTGTTCCATAACATTCTAAGAAAGAAAACACAAGAAAAATCAGAGAAATGAGGAAACCTTTTGCATCTCTTTATAAGAAACTTTCTCCTACTTCGCACATGGTTATGAAATACAAAACCTTGCCATCATTAATAACACCACTGCATGAGGCTTTTTGTATTGTGGGGGTGTGTGGAGGAGATAAAAAAAATAAAAAGTTTTTTTCCTCAAGCTGCTTTGCTATTAATATCACCATACCAGAACAATAACACTTTCAATCTTTAACTTGACCCTTTCACTTAGTGTGTTGTACAACTCCCTGCAAAAAGGCCAAAGTCCCACACAAAGTTGCAGCTATTTGCAGCACCAACCTCCCACCCCAGCCCCCATCCCTCTCGGTCTCTGGCGCTCTTGCCCTGTCACTATTGAAATGACTCAACAATCAAGTGTTGTTCAACCTCCCAGTCTCTATTCCCCTGGCACGCCCTCAGCAGAACAATGAGGGGTCAGGTATGATTCGCGGCACAGAGAAAAGAACTCAAAAAAGTCATAAAAGGGAAACTGGTTTCTGGTTTAGTATAATTCCAAGAAGAAACTGTAGCCCAGACCAAACCCTGACACTCTCCAGACACCTGTCACTTACAAGAAACGTACACGTCCTACACGAGACAAATAGAACTACATATTTGAATTGAATTCCTCTTGACTCAAAGTCTAAAACATGAATCGTCTTCTTTTGTCGATTTTTATCAAAGTTCTTTCATTAACACTCTCACCTTCTTATCTCACCAGAGAGTCAGGAGCATAAATCTGATTAGATTACTAATAAATAAACACATTGCTATGACTACTACTAATGGTATCAGCTGAAAAAGCCATATGATTGATGGGTTGTGGAAAACTTTCTTCATACATTTCAAACTATACTATTGTAGCCTATGTTGTAACACTTAAATAACAAGGTATTGACACTGTTGACTGCACTGTAACCTACATTGTGTTTCTGAGCACAAACAAGAAAAAGCAATAAAGTTTTAGTGGCTCAATTATTTTAAGTTGCGTCATTTTTTCTACGAAGGAGAAAGCAACGATAAAGCAAACTAAACATAATTTGTGAGAATATAAATTATAAAACGAATTATAACAGTAATAATTATAAAAGTATGGTTAACTTGGGAAATCATTTTTGTGTTATAGGCTATAGCTAAGTATTATTTGATAGCACTCACCTTATATGTACTTTCGGTGAGCTTGCTGACTTCGTCCGGAGCGCGAGACATGTTGGCAGGTGAGTAGCTGAGTGCTCTAACAAGTAGAAAAATGTAATAAAAAATTGAAACTAAAAAAAAAAAAAAAGCAATAAAATCGTCAATAGGCTATAACTCGGTGTTTTCACTCAAAGGTAATCCTAGAACCGCTGCTCCCCGTGTGCAGCCTCCCTCAGCGCATGCGGACAGCTCGGCGGACTCACTGGGACTGGGACCCCTCCGACCGCAGGTTTGGAGCAGGTTTGAGCTGAGAGGACGGAGCAGCGACCATAAAGGGGAGGAGGAGTGCGCCCTGACGTCACCGCAGGTTACGTAGGAATCACAGGTGGCGGAGAAGTGTGAAAATCAAGAAGTTATCAGTCACACCGAGCATTATTCAAGAAATGATTAAACAAATTGAGACTTTAAAGTGGCGATGCTCGTGACTTTTTGGGGAGACAGAATGGCGCCAGGTGTGGCCATTTGAGAGAGCTGTAAGTTTGTGTTGATGGAAGTGATTGAGAACACACTTTTTTCATCATCTTTTTACTGTTTGACATGTTACGTACTTTGTTTATATAGTCAGTGATTCTGTGCTAGAAACTAAACTCTTACTGTTTTAAATGTAGGCTACAATAATTTACCTATATTATTGCCAATGCCTGCATCTGTTAACATTCATTTAACTTGAATGTAACCGAAAGCCCTATCGTAATATTTAGCACATTTATGTTGTGACATTACTGTGAGTCTCTGTATAATTTCCAAAGACTTTTAAGATGATTAATTGGTTGACTATTCAGTAGTTTGTAATTTATCCCAAATATTGCCTATATCTCCAAGACATATCAAAAAAGCACTGAAGGGCCAACTTCATCTCTGCTAAAATGTAAACTTTATAAAACATTAAACTAGGAATAAGTCACAGTCATATGGTATTCCTATCCATCATCTAAGACACACTCCCAGTGTAATACATGAGGTATTTGCACCCCCATGTGGATATTTCCTGTACCACAAAGAGACACAGCTCCTGTGGTTATGTGATATCAATTATTTTTGAGATCTATTTCATGCAGTTTTTTTTTTTTATTTGTAGAGAATAATCTGGAGAGAAATGTGACCCAGTACCAAGTCTCCACCTCAAAAGCTGATTGTTGTTTTTTGGCCACATGACTGTCACGCATGGAGACAGTTTCAAGCTTTTTAGCCCAGCATCTGACAGTGTCATAACCTCTTTCACTCATGTCTGGCCTCTCTGCTTTTGCGCCTAGTTTTAATTCTACCCAGTCAGTGAGAGGACAAGCAGACATGTCGAGGTAAATTTAATTAATCATTTTTTAAACTATTTTCACCTGTATGTTTATTATTACATTTTTGATATGCTTTCAGACAAATTGTTGCCTGGCTCCTTGTGCCTCTTTTGCTGCTCCTGGGTGTGGCAGACGCTGTGTACCCTTTGACAGACTTGGGTATGTAATCCTGTCAATGTTTTCTATTTCCATACAAATGTTAAAGCTTCACAACCTGGCATGTCTCATTATGATGCAGAAAACCTTGCGGGAAAGTTGGTTTTCTATCAAATGGATGGAAATGCGACCTACGTAAGAGACACAGGAGAGCTGGCTTCAGATATTCCAACAGAAACCATGTTTGAACTGTTTGATCCTCAGAAGAATTATGACAATGCCAAGTT
The DNA here is from genome assembly GCA_024349245.1 of Neodontobutis hainanensis. Classification (NCBI taxonomy): domain Eukaryota; kingdom Metazoa; phylum Chordata; class Actinopteri; order Gobiiformes; family Odontobutidae; genus Neodontobutis; species Neodontobutis hainanensis. The sequence goes on from JALDNG010000095.1 coordinate 271,261, forward strand.
CTCCTACACGTGGGATTTAGGAAATGGGTATGATTGTGAATTCTTCTGATTTCAAGATACTTTTTAATTGTATTTGAGCATGTGTTATGTTTGTTTAATACAGAGAAGTCATTCAAGGGACTGAGCCAGTCGTGAGGTATCATTATGCAGCATCAGGGAACTACACGCTGCAGCTCAAAGTAGGAGTCAACGTGACCCAATATGTGCCTCCATTTACAGAAGTCTACTCGATGGAAGTCCAAGTACTTGGTATGTGGTGTTTCATAAACACCTTTCAGATGCACGTCTTTGTTAAAAAATCTCATTCTTATTTTCAATCTAAAGCTGTTTAGACACTATGCAATTTCTAAAACTAACCAATTCATATCTAGAGGTGTTTTTAGTTTTATTACATTTATTTGCTGAATTATTGTCTAAAATCTATTTTGTTACTGATCATTAGATGCCATTAAACATATTGAGTTGAAGGGGCCAATGGACTATGAAGTGTCACAGAACAGCAGTTTGGCTGTTCATGTGGATGGAAGGTAAGCTGCGTCTCTCAAACCGAAAAAAAGAAAACATTAAGCCGTTTCTACAGACTCAAGGGGCACCAGACAAAAGTTACTTGGGGCCCCCTGACACACACTCAGCTTTGTCTACATAAGGCATTTTAACCAAAGGCCCATGTAATTGTACTTTTATGGAAAGACTGTGTACATCTTGAGTACGAGGAGCAGGTTTTGAAACTAGAAAAATGGTGTGAAGAAAGTTCTTTATTGATAAATGTAAGTAAAACAAAAGAGCTGATTTTAAATCATCCAGAGCCTCTAACAGAAATATTGTTATGTGATCAAACTGTTGAAATTGTGAAGACTTTTAAGTATTTAGGAATCATGATAGACTGTAAATTGAACTTCTCTGATAATGTGGCTCTTATTTGTAAGAAAGCAAATCAAAGGCTATTCTTGCTAAGGAAACTGAAAGAATTTTGTGTGAGCAAGGTTGTGTTGCAAAGAGTTTATATAGGCTTAATTGAAAGTGTTTTAGTGTATAATATAACTGTGTGGTTCGGACGAGTTACTTCCGTGAATAAAGTTAAATTAGACAGAATTATAAGAGTAGCTGAGAAGATTATAGGAATAAAGCAAAAGTCAGTTACTCAATTATACCAAACTGCTATTCACAGAAAAGCTTTGATTATAACGAGAGACACAACACACCCCTTTAATCATGTTTTTGAACTATTACCATCACGTCGTCGTTATAGAACACCAAAAGCAATGAAAGCAATATATAAACAAACTTTCGTACCAAATGCAATAAGTCTTTTGAATAAGATGTAGGAATGTATATTTTAATTTTGTTACTATGGATGTGTGTATGGCTAGAGGTATTTATGATGTTGTGTATTGTTAATTGGTTGTTTTGTGATTGTATATTGTATGGCGAGACCAAAGATCAATTTTCTGCTTAGGCTGAACAATAAAGTACTACTACTACTACTAAATTTGTGATTTAAATTTAAAAAGTTTTATTTTCAACATTCAACATTAAATCATTGTTTAAGGGGAATATCTGTGGCCACATGAATTAAAATATTCAAAATATACATGTGGTTGGCCTGAGGGGTCTAGATATGGTTGCCCATCCCTATGTAAAACTAAGATACACATACCACACATCTATGATTGACCTGCATGTATTGACCTGTATTTGAGTGGTCAATAATATTAATATTTAACATGATTTTGTTTGTTATAGTACTCCCATGTGGGTGTGTTGGCGTTTCCGGCCTAACTGTGTGCCAGACCCAAATGGCGGCTGCACGCTGACCATGCTGTATGAGAACACCCTGTGGCTCAACCACACCTTCACCTCGACTGGGGTCCACTGCCTGGACATCAGTGTCCGCAATGACGTCAGCAACCTGCAGACCTCCTTCAGCCTCTTTGTGAAGAGAAGCAGTGAGCGGGGCACACAGCTATCACTCACCGCACCACAGGCCTGTTTACGCAACAAATAGATGAATGAAAAAAGAGGAGGCAGTTCAGAAACCCCCAGCACATGATCACTTGTTGACTGTATTCATATAATTGTATTTTAAATACCAGCTGAAGATAATTGGACAAGGATGCTAAGTTGAATAAAGCTGTTTTGAAATGCGTTAAGGGCAATGTCAAGCTTACATAAAACAATGCATCAGAGTTAGATTTTTTTAATTTATAGATTATATTTTTATTTACATTCCAAAGTTTTCAAATTGGCAGCTATAAAATGTATTTTCACATTTACACACAGAATTACATGAATTACTTGTAGTGACTATCTTAATTACACTTATTACCAACTTGTGCAACTTAACTTGAACAAGATATGCCATATAACCATGTCAAATCTTAACCCCCTACCCTTTTATGACACCAGTTGAGTGTTTAATTCCACATCCATAGCAGTTTGAAGAAAAAAAAATACTTACTATATCTGCTAACAATTGAACATTGCATTATCTCAATTCATACAGCCACAAAAAAAACACAGAGGGACTGCGCTGTGCTGAACTTAACCATGTGTGGAACTAACCACATACATTTAGGGCGAACATGGAAAATCAAGGAAATCAGCAGAGGTCTGAGCAGAGGAAATCACACTGGAGTCATTTATTCATATATATATATATATATATATATATATATATATATATATATATATATATTTTTTTTTTTTTTTTTAAACTGTGCTCAATTGATTGCTCTCATGTAAGACTGCCATCCAACTGCAAGATAACTGTCTACATGTAGGTCTTACCAGATAGAGGCACTCTGCTTGGAATCAGTCCTGTACTGTGTTTGTATGGTTCTCCTTTATGCATTGGAGACAAATGTTACCAGGGGAACTTATGTTGTCTGTTAGTATAAAAAACACTTACATAATGACATGTAATGAGTTTTCCACTGGGCTATAAAGGCAGTTGTCCCTTCCTTTTAACATAAACAGCATAGGTCATGTGATATAGTCACATGGTAACAAATTAAAGTAAAAGAAGGATTTCTAATGTCCTCATGACCCAAACTCGCTTCACATCAGTAAGCACAACAGCTCACACACCCTCCTTCAATCACTGACTGTTCTTTTATACACACACCCTTTTGAAATATTGTCGTAGTTCAGGGATACTGATCTAAATTTACTCATGGGTTTATTTTTTCCCCTCTGTTTGCAGGTTACGCTCACTTGATTTTCATCTTGGCCTGTGCTGCTGTTCTTGTAGCAACTTTCTCTTTCATCGCAGTCATTGCCTGTCGTCCTCGTCACATTAGAAAAGCACAGGTACAGGATCGAATGTCTGACGCAGCATTTTTTTTTATTAAATCTTAATTGAGTACAGATTATTTTTATTTTTTTGTATTTATGTATTTTAACAACCTTTAGTAGGTTGCTAAGATCACACAAGACATATACATTTTATTTATTTATTTTTTTACATGTAAAATTTGTAATAAAAAATCTGTTAAATGACTTCATTATCATAAAGAATGCTTATCGCCACTAGGAGGTGCTCTATGTTCTAAAATAACTAACAACAATCAATGTGTTATTTGTTCTGATTCACAATTTGATCACAGTTTTTCAGTCTAATTTAATTTGGACATGACAGTGTGACTTTTAATCTGGTGTCTCTGTGTCCTTTTGTAGCTGGCGGCCTCCAGTAACGCTTTATTCCTGAAGAGCCAAGACACGGATACTCACAGCCAGATTCTTTTAAACTCCCTAAATGCGGGCAGAGAGGAGAAAGAGCCGCTTCTCTTGTAATTCTGATCTCAATTCTCGTCTTAACCTGCTTATTCCTTCTTATTTTTCCCAGCACAGTTAGCTTATAAATGTTGTTGCATGACACATGTACAGCCGAATGTGCTCGTAAAAGATTCATATAGTGCATTTACATATCTCTGGTGATCTTATTATTAGTGTACATAACTATAGATGTATTGGTGTTTTACTTAAGCTAGCAAATGAATCACTTGTGTATATCTCAAAACATGTGACAGCAATCAATAAATAACTCAGTAAGCTCAGGCTGACATTCATATAATCTCATAATAAATTAATAGCCTAAGTGAAGGTCATGATTAAAACAATGATTGTCAACACAACCTTACTGTGACTCAATTAGTGTTTTCATTTATGATTTAAGAGTTTTCTGTTGAGGTTAATTTGCTTTGTGTTTTGTAGAACTTAAGGAGTCATAGTAATTGTCAGTTTTGGAAGAGATTTTTAGTTGCAATGCAAAGTTAAATTGATCTTTCAAAACAACAAAAAAATGGAATTAGCTGTGAATGCCTTCATGCTATCACCTTGAATTTCTTCAACCTCCCGTCAGGAGATTTGTCATCAGCCGTTTAGCACATCGTTTAATGACGGCTTGTCCTGTTTGGGGTGCCATAGGGTTATTAATACTTTGTTGGTCGTGAGTTTCTTGATGAATGCCAGCTGTCACAGACGCTGTGGGGAGCCATGGCTGCTAAAAGGAGGACTTCAACACCACCAAAGCAATAACCTTGAGCACCATGAATAGAGCAGCAAATACAGAGAAATAATAATAAAAAACTGAAGAGCCTATTCTGTAATAGAATCATAACAAATAATCGACTTTTATAAAATATAGTTGGCATGCTTTTATTAATAGACTTGAAGGCTGTTACTGAAAGCTTATCCTGGCTCCTTTTGTTCGAATGAATGTGGCTGGTTTTCTTCTAAGGTGTATTAGGTGTATGTAAATAAAATATACTTTCATTTTTTCTGTGCTTCTTTGCTGCAGTGCACTCTTCTGTGAACACAATGACAGTCTTTCATCACCATGGACGTTTTAGATTTTTCCCATCACTTTGATGGCAAGATGCAGACCTATATGATTCACATTAAAGATAAATTATAATACAGCATATTTCATCTGACAGCTACTACAAAGAAATGACATTAAAAGTTCAATAGTTTTTCTTCAAAGAGTAAAGCCATTGCATTGCACACCAGCACTCACCTTTGATAAATCATTCTATACTATTCTGTATAACTATTCTGCATCAGCAACACCTTTTCATTTTATAGTGTCATTTAGGAGTAGCATTTGAAGAGTGTTCATCAGGAGGGGTGGCTGTGATCTTATCTTATCTGCTAAGGGTTGCTAATGCGACCCAGGACACCTGTTGTTGTCTTCACCTGAGTCCTCTGGATCTAAAGATCCTGCTCAGCCTGTGTTTGTTAACTGCTTCTGACACCCTGAGTCCCCTAGCGACTCCACAGTCCAGGCATGGGACAATGTGCCTTAGGCCCACAGCAATGTGATCATGAGTCAAATCGGTGATCTCAGGTGATCTTGGTTTATATCAAAATAAAATGTGAAAGAAAAAATGGAAATCATTGCACACAACAAAACAAAACCACGCTGTAATTTAGATTCACATTCTTATTTATTGGCAACACATTTCCACCATAACATTTGAAGCACTAAATATTCAATAGAAGGCCACATGACAAAAAAACAAACATTTTCCATACAAGAATACAAAAACCAAATGAACTGCACATCAAATAAAACTGAATACAGTTATGACCTACACCTAGAAACTATAATCAACACTAAACACTCTTTTGGTAAGTGAAAGTGCAAATCTGATTTTATAAACAGACAAATCACTGTGATGTTACACCATTCACCAAGATGATTTATTTTTTACTGCACGTGTTCAAACGGTAAAGGCAAAGAAAGAGCACTCTGATACAATATTACTAGACTTGGATTAAAATTTCAATTATATCAACCAAAGTCATTGAATAACACACCAAATTGTTCCGATACAGTTTTTTCTAGTCTTAAATGGGTTTTGAAGTTAGGATCGGAGGTTTGGTTGGTGTTGGCAATAAGCCCATTTCCCTAGTTAAAACAGAAACACAACATTAGTGCAGACCTTTAAATCTTTTCCTCACTCCCACACAGCACGCTACACAGACTCACATGTCCCGGGTAAACTGTCTGGAGCTCAGTGAATGTGTAGTAGGATGTCTGTATCAGTGTCAGACAGCTCGTAGTGAATGGGCAGTGGGAGGTGAAAGTGTCTGAAGTATTGTCCTTGAGGGGATCTTTGTGTCTGTAAATATATATTTTCTCAATTCAAAATAAAAAGCAACTAATAGCAGGTAGCTGTCATACCACTATTTGCAATTCAATGTGTTTCCACTTCCATGTAGACTATTATTTCTAAACTAAAATAGTCACAAAATATTGCAAGGCAGGTTAAACTACACCAACATTTCCCAGAGTTGACACAAAACAATAAAAAGCTGTACGGATGTGACAAACAATAGCCAATTTCATGTTAAGCGTTGGGTAGGCGCTCCTGGCACATCTCCAGAGGCCGCTTGAACGCTCCCCTTCCAAACACCTCCACGTTGCTCGCCAGCCAGGAGATCACGTTCCCGGCCATGTAAGAACTGCAGTTGGCCATAGACTGGATTTCAGCCGGCTTCAGAACGCGGTCCCAGATGTTCACCTGACTCAGCTCGCCCACAAAGGCCTGTCCGGCATCAAAACGCCCGCCCACAACGTCCTGCAAGGGTCATAAACCGCAGGGTGGATATAAGCAACAACGTAATAGAAAACACACATTAAACTCTAAATTGGCAATGACCTTTAAAAACCTTTCTGTTATTTCTGTCATCATTACAAGCATACTTTCATTGACAAGCTTATTTTTATAGTTCTTTACAAGTGCATCCATCAAGACACAGCATAATGCCCTTGAATACTAATAATAACCTATTAAACTAAACTTAATAGCAGTTCAATGTAATGACATCAGGAAATGTTTTGCTGAAAAAAACACATCATATAACTCCATTAGCAGAAAATAATTGACAAAACTTTTATCCAGCGAGTTAGCAATTGCAGGCATTCACCTAAAATAACCTGTTTCAAATAGACTGAAAATACATTTATCAACCAACATTCAACAGTTATAGGCAATGGCCTTGGGTCCACATTATCTTTCCCTCACTCAACCTTTTTTAATAATGCCCTGATCGATCTTAAGGGAGGCATTAGTAGTGACGGGTTTGCTGTTATCTGATTTGTTGGTCGACCATCTTATTACTGCTGTGTTAGCTCTTGATAAATTTCTCATTCTCAATCTGAATATCGTTAATGTGTTCCATAAATAACACGGCTTATTACAGGAACCACTTGACATGGCAGTCTGAAGTGTTTGGCTTGAGATCAAGTGAACATACTGCATTCAGTTTTAGATCATGCCAAGTTATCATTCCCAGGTTAATGAATATATTACTCTGTGTGCTCTTTCATTAGCTAGACAAACAAACAGGACTAGTTTGATCGCACACTGACCTGCTCCTGCCCCAGGATGATAACTCCGCCAGGTTTGATGGGGTGCCAAGCGGCCAGGTTGTCGCCGGTGCCGAACTTTCCTCCATCTTGGTAAGCGTCCCATTGACCATCCCGTGTGGTCCAAGAAATGCAGATGTGGTGCCACCTTCCATCACGCACCTCTAAGGGCAACTGGGCAACCTGCAGTCCAAATAGCATAGCCTTTTAATTTAGAGTTTTCTATACTGACCTTACTAACACCAAAAAACAGCGACTACTTCCCTTGTCATTGATTAGCAGCTCAATTGGGTTGTTGCCCCATTCGATCAGCACAATCTCATTGGCTTGCCCGGGTACACCATAAGAGAATGGCGTGCCAATGCCCGGGCTGGCGCTGGATTTGATCCACATGCAGAGTGTGAAGGCGTACATCTCTGGCAGGCTTTTGGTAATGCGTCCGTACAGGTAGTTGGTGCGCTGGGGGAGGGACAACTTAAACTGTTCCGGGGATGTAAAGTCTCCACCTCCTGTAAAGACAGTTTTAATTAGATGTGCTGTGGAAAGTGCTGCTCTGTCCACGTCTGTAACAAGAGGAGTGTCCAGGTAGCTGAGTGTCAAGGGTTAAGAAGATCCTCAAACAGCCCACCCTCCAGGACACGCTCTAATCTTCCTGTTGCCATCAGGCCAGTGCTTCCACTGCCTGAGGACTAGAACTGAGAGGCTGAACAAGATTTTCTACCCACAAGCCATCTGTCAACTCAACTCTGAGCCTTAAACTGGACCTTGTGAATTGTACAATTTTATTTTTAATGCACCTTTTTTATCACAACATCCACATTGCACTACTTTCACTTTTTTTTAAAATATTTATTATTCTTATATTTTGTGTAATGTGTTATATCTTGTTCTTTTTTCTGTGTGCAGTGTGATACCTTTTGGCTGAAGGTACAAAATACACTTCACTGTGCATTGTATAAATGAGCATGTGACAAATAAACCTTACTTTCTCTTATCATTCTCTTATTAAGGCAGTGTTTTTAAGACTCATTTAACAACTTTTTATTGTCTATTTATATCTTCCTTTATAGACTCTATCATCTCTCTCTTTTATGTTCATTTCTCTGAGTGGCTTCCCTTGTGTCCTGTCCATTAGTGTACATACTTGTACTTTATATGCATCCTATAAGCCTATGTCTTATTTCTACCAATCTTTTTTTTCCTAATGAATTGCCATCCTGAGATCAGGCTTTGATCTTTGTCACAGATGCATACACACACTTCACATTCACACACCAGTACCTTTCTCCAGCTCGCTGATCCTCTCCACCAGAGCGTTGAGTGTGCTCTCTGTCTTCTGCCTATAGGCGGCTGTAGCATTGGACAGCATGCTTTTCTCCTGCTCCAGACTGTTAACTTTCTTCAGGAGCTGTTTCTCCAGTTCCCCGAGCCGTCGTTGCAAAAGGTCCCGCAGCTCACTGGGAAATGATGCTCCGGAAATGTTGGCCCGGCTTTGCTGTTGCTATGGAAAACATACAAAAATATTAAGCCTATGATACAATTACGATAATGTTCTCTACAATTTGAAAAAAGGAAGAATCCTTACATGAAGCAGACAATAAATAATCTGATAGATTTTCAAAGTAGTACTTAATCTTATTTTAAATTACAAGAACGCCATAGGAACTGATAATGTGTCATGGGTCATCATTACCTGGCAAATAACAAATGCAACAAAATAGTATTGCTTTATAAATATGTGACCATTTTTAAACATTTCTAGATGAAATATTCACACGGGTAAAGGACAGACAAAGGTTTATCTTACTTGTAACCTTAAAGGTCAACAATTTAATTATTTCTATCAAGTAAACAACACTATTAGGAGTTAACATTAAGTGTTTACAAATTCTTATTCATATTTGAGAAACTACATTTTGCCAAGAACATTGATTACAATTTTGGAGATGTTCTCTGATGTATTTTTTAGAGAGCCAGACCATGTTCATTATGCTTAGGCGCCTAACATCCATGTCACCCATCACATAATCAGCTGCGTAACAGGAACATTCTCGTTTTGTACAGTTAATCCCTTTGTATAATGCCCCACTTTGATCCGACTGTGTGTGACTGTTTTCAGAAGTGGAAGTGTGACTCTTGTTGGCCGTTTGTTAAAACCCTCTTAAGCCGGAATCAGTTTGCCCTTTACGCACAGAGCGTCGTCATTACGCACTTACCTCCAGGTTTTCCAGTCTGTCTTTGAGTCCTTGCATTGTTTTCCCCAGACCGTCTATGGTGTCATTGGGATCTCTGGGAACATCTCCCATAGTATTCTGCTTTTCTTTACCCCACGTTGGCCCTTTTGTGTTCTTTCTATCGTCAGTGGCGGAGGCGCAAAGTGACAGCTTGGTGTTCAACTCGTTAATTGTGCCGACCTGTTTGGAAATGGTCTCCTTTTGCAGAAGAATCGTCTCTCGTAGTTGCATGACTGTATTTCTTAGCTCCTCTTCCTGGCTTCCCGCGCTTAACTCGGGTAACAATGTCACCGGACAGGTGCTGTCACCAGTGAGAGGAACGGCTCGACAAATGTAGCGTTTCCCATCGTCTGGTTGCCCAACCGTTGAGTAGCTACTTCCCAAGACGCACAAGCACAGCAAACTGTAAAACGAAAACATTCTTCTTCAGTTTCTACAAGTCAATCCAGAATCCAAGTGTTGCGTAAAAGTGAGCCCCTTAAACGTAAATCTAGACAAAAGGACATTTTGATGCGTTAAATAAATGCAACAATCCGCTCAGTGCCTCTCAGTGTAAGCCTGGTTAATGTGGTTCTGGACTATTCCTGGCATCAGTAGAGCAGGAGAAAGCACCCCTCACCGGACAGCTCCACTCAGTAAAGAGGATTATCAAAAAAGGTGTCTCTACAAGTCACCTGATTGGCTGTAGTAGACTAACGTCATCTGCCACCTGCATCTATCTGATATAAAGGCTTTGGTCTCTCAAAAACTCCAAATCTTCATTTTGTGTTCAAGAGCAGTTGTTCAGTAATTCTTAAATTTTCTGTGATTTCTGCTCTTTAACAATAAAGAATTCAGAATTGGCTCCTGTCTTTACACGTGTTGTGAGCGATTGAGGTGTGCAGTCCAAAACAAAACTATTAGTCTACTTGCTGTTTTGATTTGGGTATAGAAGAGTGAAAGAACAGGACGAAATGATAAACAATTAGCCTCAGCTACAGCTGCTGCTGTCACCTATGAAAGGTCAATAAAGCCTGGTGTGACTTACCACTGCGCTTTGAACACGGCTTCCCACAATGCTCCGAGTCGTGCAGTCACGAACAGGGATGTGAAAATGACACTTTGACTCAAAACACACAATGAATTGAAATTACAGCATTGCATGTTAGTTTCCCATCTATAATTGTTGTACATGAATGTTGAATGTGCATTATTTTTACACTTGGCCTGCGATTGACGTAGGCCTTCATTTAAATAGAAACAGCTCATCATATAAGAGTTCATTTTAACATTAATGAATACCTGTTTCTTCTTATTATTTATCCACATAGTTCAGATTGGTTGGTTGTATCCAATAGACAATATTCAAGAAAAAACCTGACAACATAAAATGTAAAAGAAACAAACTGAAAGAGGTGTTGCTGGCCTGGGTTTCTTTTCAAATCTCGAACAAATCCATTATTATCTCTGGTGGCAGTTTTCCCAGTGGACCTCCTGAACTATGGTGCAATGCCAGAATAAATATTCTTTCTCCTAAATAACAAAGATAAAAGCTACCTGCCAGTCAATCCTTATAAGAGTATAATGAAGAGAAAAAAATGTGGGATTTAAAAAATACAAAATCACAGTCTCATTAGAGAGATGACATGTCCCGTGACATATTTCCAAACATCTGGACAGTGTTTTTCTGCTTGACTCTAATTTTGCACAAGTTTACACTTAAAAATAAAATTTAATTTAAAAACCTGATGGTTTCTGCAACACTGATAGATTTTAAGGGTATTGTGATGAATCAGAACCAAGTACCATGAAAAGTGCACTCCTTTTCTCCATATGAGAAATAAGGCTAGGTTTTTCATCACAAGGGCATCAGCAGCTTCAGCGGTGCTCTGAAAAAAGACAAATCTAATGGACACATGAGTGGTTTTGGAAAGGCTACAGCACCAGCGCGTGTCATCTCAGGATAAAAACCCCGGTCAGAAAGAAGAAGCACTAATGAAACCGACAGGACAGACAGCGCAATAAGCATGAGACAAACATCTTTTAGCAGATCATTATTACTAAGGGAACAAAGCGCACCAACGAGAATGAAAATGTCACATTGTATGTCGAATTATGTACTGGGTTCAATGTGACACATGCTGAAAATAAAGATTTTATTTCCATGGGTTCATTCGATAAAGGTTGTAAAATGGAGAGAATTATAAATTACAGGCCATTAGGGAGGCATGTGGGTGGGACACAGGCATGATGTATTTGGAAAGATAAATAATGACCAACAGACCCGACCCGGCCCCGGATAAGCGGTATGGATAGAAGGATCTTTCAACATGATTTCATTCATTTTTAAGCAATTAAAACCCAAAATATAAACGGGCCTATGAAACCCATGTATTTATATAGGATGGGTCTAAAACATATAGACATGTTAGTCATTCAATCATGTAGGTACCTACAACTGTGAGCATGCGCTAAAATGTTTACAAGTTAGATTAATTAGACAAATAAATAAGAAAAAATAGTAAATTAAACCTAATCTGTCTGGGAATTATTGGATACTATTAATAAAGTTTCACCTCTACAGATCAGATCATCTCATCACATTTAAGCCATCCAGACATTTGCATGCGCATTGCAGATTAAAACAATTTTCAACAAGCGTTATGCCATCTTGTGGCCACATCTCCTCGTTTAATGAAAACTTAGACCGTAAGCTTGTAAATATGCTGTTAAAATTACATTTAAAATCAGGTGTTGTGGTTGTGTTACATCTGTAATGTATCTAAAGCTTTTGGATTTGATTTGTGCAGATGATTTCAGAAAGGAAGCAGCTATAATAAATCCAAAAAGTATGCACCAATATCATAACAATTACATCAAAACAACCTCATTTAACCGCCAAATTAACAAATGTTTATTTAAACGAAGTGATTGGTTAAATAAGGTCTAGGCCTGGCGAAAACAATAATATTTTAGTACAAAAGTATTGGTTACAGCAGGTATGGACGGCAAGGAATATAGATATGTACCGTACAAACACATGCCACAACCCCCTAACAGGCAGAACCGCCACATGAGCAGATGCACAAATGCATGCAAGTTTATCCCTTTTGCTGTAAACTATAAGCCAAAAGACCATCGAAATTGATGGTCTTACAACACTCTGAGACTGAGTGTATCCATCCGCGGGCACTAGAGTAAAATTGCTGTGCCAACAAAAGTCGCATTTACATATCGTAACAAAAATGGTAGAGCATAGCCAGAACATTAAACAAATAGACATCTTAACATATCAACAGTAAAATTCTAAAACTAAATAGGCGGATGAATACCCCTTCACTGGTCTGGAGCTCCGAGAGCAGCGCGGCGGGCGGATACAGTCCGACCGTTTCCTGTCTGTGGCGGTGTAGGTGAGCACAATACTTTGCCTTTATAATATTTTGCAGTACTTTGTCCGTGTTGCACCTTTAGCAACTGTCATGTTATGTTTAAACTACATTATTAAAGCGTTTATTAATTTTACAGTGCTGTGTTTACTAAATAAAGTTAAAATAAATAAAGATGTGCGGGCGCTTTCTTTCTTTGCGATAGATAGCATGTGTTAGCTCACCGTAGCTAATGTGGTTTGCAAAATGAATACAGTATGAGACTTCTGGTCTCATTGTGTTAATATACACTTGTACACACAAAGTGAATGTGATCAATATACGCATGTAGATGTAATAAATTTAGATTTAAAGAAATAAACATTTTGTAATCTTATTGTACTAACTGATGCTTTTTAAAATGACGTAATAAATGTGCGCCCGTTAGCGTCTGTGGCTTGGTAGTAGATAACAGATTGTCAATATTATTTTATAAACGCATGTTTTTGCATTATAAGCATTCAGTAAACACATTTTTACGGCATCCTTGTGTTTTAACCTAATTTTATTTATTTTATGCTTTTTTTTTGCATAGTGCATGAAATCATACTAAGAGCTGTGCAGACTGCTGTCTGCACCATTTCTCTCTCAGTCTGTCGGTCCCAACCGCTACCATGGCCTTTGTGCCTGCCCCCAGCCCCACGGTGGTTGACCAGACCACCCTCATGAAGAAGTACCTGCAGTTTGTGGCGGCTCTCACAGACACCAACACCCGTAAGTTAAATACATGTTTGTTTTCATACAAAAAAAATCAAATAATGGCAGCTTTATCAATTCATTATACTAAGTACTATACATATATCTAAGTCATATAATTTAAAATTAATTTATATCTAGATATATAGCCTATTGTGTAGCTGTGCTTTGGCATGAGCGTTGTGATGAGAGCGATACACTTTAGTCCAGTCAAAGGTACTCTTGTGTGAGTGAGTGAGTGAGTGAGTGAGAATGTGTTACTTGATGTACCTTTTGATCAAACTGGACACTGAAAGTAAAACTGATAAGATCTGAGAACCTCTGCTGAGCACATAACAGTGGTAAAGTGAAAGAAACCAGAACATTAACAAGTGTGATTAACAACAACACTCTGGACTTTCAGCGGATGAAACCAAGCTGAAGATGATGCAGGAGGTCAGCGAGAACTTTGAGGTATGTTTGCTCAATATTGATGGATTGTTATAAAGTAGTTACCTTACGTTAGCCATCAGCAGAACCTTTTTGAATGAATTACTTTTGAGTGGATTTAACATTAAATCAATAATGTTTTGTTTTAGAATGTGACATCTTCACCTCAGTACTCTACCTTCTTGGAGCACATCATCCCTCGCTTTCTCACTTTCCTTCAGGATGGAGAGGTTCAATTCCTTCAAGAAAAACCTACCCAGGTATGAGGCAAAAACAAAACAAAAGAATACCATGTCAGAAGTTTCCTAAACCAACTTTTGTACTTCAGAAAAAAAAACAGCAACCAAGTATGGAATATTCATGTTATCCTTTTTTATAACTGTTTTTCCTTTATTTTTTAGCAATTAAGAAAATTGGTGTTAGAAATAATTCATCGCATCCCAACAAATGAACACCTGCGACCACACATCAAGAACATTCTCTCTGTGATGTTCCGTTTTCTAGAGGTTCAACTCCCAATCTTTTACAACATACTGTAGGCTTTAAAATTTCACAGTTAAAAAGTTTTAAGATTGTTAATTTGTGTTTCTTCTCAGATTGAAAGTGAAGAGAATGTGTTGATTTGTCTTCGAATTATTATTGAGCTTCACAAACAGTTCCGCCCTCCAATCTCGCAAGAGGTGAGAATGTTGCAACTGTTTTTCATTTTGGAAGTTTGCAATTTTTTTTATTTTTTTGGTATAATATCTGATTGGAAACATTTAACCCCCTATTATAAAAACATTTATTTTATCTTGCTCTTTCAAAAATAAGGAATTAAAATCATTGTATGTATTACACATCTTTTGTAATATGTATAATTTTAACTTTTTTATTTTAATAAATAAATAAATATAAATTTTAATAATTTTAAGATATAAAACATCAGGAGTAATATTTTTTTTCTGTGTTTGCAGATTCATCACTTTTTAGACTTTGTGAAACAGATTTACAAAGACCTTCCTAAAGTAGTGGTAAGTACAGTGTATTTTTGACAAAAACAACTGTCCTGTTCTAGTCTTTTTTTCCCCCCTCATTCTTCCAAATCTCTTTGTTGTACTTCCACCAGGCCCGCTACTTTGAGAATCCTCAAGTGATTGCAGAGAACACTGTCCCCTCCCCTGAGATGGTGGGAATGATTACATCTGTGTTGATAAAGACGGCCCCAGAGAGAGAAGACAGTGAAACAAGAACAGTAAGTAAACTAGAAGTGTTGGTTTATAGTTCATGGAGAGAACTCTCTGTAACCACTGGATGGCAGTAGAGCACTCTGTTAGTGCAACACATTTTCAGCTTATTTAAAGCAAGGCAATTTTTTTATATAGTACAATTCATAAAAGGGTAATTCAAAGTACTTAAAATACCAAATTAAAGTACTATTTTCTTTTGATCTGAGGCCACTGGTGTAATATAGGAGTCATCATGTTGGTGGTTCTTTGTAACACAAAGAGCAAAAGGTTGGATAACTAAAATGTAGTGGGTTACAGAACTGTGCATAGTACATTATTTTGTCACAAAAGCCATGCTTATTTTTGTCTCTTTTTTTTTTTGTCACCTAGCACACCATCATACCCCGAGGGTCCTTGTCTCTCAAGGTGCTGGCCGAGCTGCCCATCATAGTGGTCCTAATGTATCAGGTTAGCAAAGCACTCTCATGACATTTAACATGTTAGTTATTTTAATGTTGGTGGATTCTTGTTGGTGTTTAAGTCAGAAATAATTACTTTGTGAGCCATATTACAATGACATACAATGGCATAAGAATACAAACTCAGCAGACACCACAATTTGCATTTTTAAAAGCTGATGCTCTTGCAGCTTCTATAAGAAAATATATTTTAATGCCTTTAGCTTCACTAAAGTGTGTGTTTTAAAACAGCACTGCGTAACTTTCAGCGCATATAATTAAGAGAATATGCCAATACACTGGACATTAGCAGATTTGAACAAAATACACAAAAATTACCCTACCGTTTCAGAATACATGTTCTTGGTGGGCTTGGATAGTGACTACAAATATGCTGCCAGTCACTGTCCAGTTGCACAGAAAGGGATCTGCGCCCTCTACTGGCTAAAAGTTACGCAGGGCTGCTTTAATATGCTTCTCAATTTTCATTATGCTGTTATTATTTCTCTCCTTAGCTGTACAAGCTAAACATTCATAATGTGGTGTCAGAGTTTGTTCCACTCATCATGAACACCATCATGCTTCAGGTGTCTCCACAAGCCAGGTAATATGGATGTGTGTGTTTACTTCCACATAGCAGGCTAATTGTGTCTTATATACACATTTGAGCCAAGTAATTCTTTACTGTACAGCTATTCAGTATACTGTTTTGTTTAATTGTTTTCTGAAAGTTGCAGCCATTGTCTTGCTGATATCGTTAAAATGCACTTTACTTGCTTGAACCCAAATTAAAATAAGTTTGCTAATGTAAAATAACAGAAACAGGCTTGGCAAAGTCAACTCTCAGGAATAATATGTCAGGGTTGTCTGGCGGTATAACTATAGCTTTGTCTAATATGCAGTAACAGCTGTGAGTCAAACTAGTCACCCATGTAGAATCCACTCCCAAATGTAGACCAACAATTTCTGCTTCTAATTACCATACACTGCAGGTATACAAGTATTAATGTCACTGATGACACCCACTAAATTGCCATGGTATGTTAATTGTGCTATTTCTATTCCAGGCAGCACAAGCTCTTTAACAAGGAGCTGTATGCAGATTTCATTGCTGCACAGATCAAGACTCTGTCATTTCTTGCCTACATCATCCGGATCTACCAGGTACAGTACATCTGTTTAATGGCTGATGCTGACACCAGGTTGCACCGCATTTTAATAGCTATGTCCCAGCAACATATTTTAATGTGTACAAGTTGGAGAAACAAGTTTTCAATCTAACTCTACACGTAATATATAAAATAGTATTGTCAGATGTTTAAATCAGTTTTGTTACTTTTGTAAATCTGGAGGAAATTGTGTCTATCACTGAATTTATGATTCCCTCTCTCCAACCTTGTGTGAAAATGTTTTTAAAAATGTTTTAATAGGCTTAATTTGTTTCTGTATTTAGGACCTTGTGGGGAAATACTCTCAGCAGATGGTAAAGGGTATGCTGCAGCTGCTGTCCAACTGCCCCTCCGAGACTGCACATCTCCGCAAAGAACTCCTTATTGCAGCCAAGCACATCCTGACTACCGACCTGCGGAGCCGTATGTAACGCTCACCACACACACAGTGAACAGTAATTGTTGTTTTATATTTCTTTCAGACGAAACATTAGCATTAGATTAAGTAGCATTTTTATATACTAGGGGGAAAAAACAGTCAGATGCAGCTTTATTTAGGCAACTAAGCAAAATTAAATGAAAAAAGCTCAACCGTTCATCACTAAATGCTTGGGAAAGCGATGCACATTTGGGATAATTGTCCACATTATCTTGTGTCATTTCTGCTTAGAATTAGGAAACAATATTCTGTATTTTCATTAGTCAGTGCCATTTTCCCAGACATGTTTTTGTTTTTCTAGAGTTTATTCCCTGTATGGACAAACTTTTTGACGAATCCATCCTGATTGGTTCTGGTTATACTGCTCGGGAGACTCTTAGGTGAGTGTGTACAGTAACACACCCTTTCCCCTGGTGGTTAACTGTTCAGCCATGTTGTGTGCAAAATGTCCGAGCATATTAATCAGGGGAATCTCAAGGCTGCGGAGATTCTCAAGTTAACTGACCGCAACACTGCAGCACACACTGCACTGTCAGGTTGTCACGTACACCTGCATCTCCAGAGAGCACACTGCCTGCAACTCCTCCCTTAGGTCCATTTTAATACCTCTTTGACCCTTTCCGTTGCCAGGCTGGCTCACCTCATCAACAAAATAGCTGTCATTTCACATTAGTACTTTACAGGAAACACGATAAGAACTGGC
This sequence comes from Neodontobutis hainanensis, assembly GCA_024349245.1. Classification (NCBI taxonomy): domain Eukaryota; kingdom Metazoa; phylum Chordata; class Actinopteri; order Gobiiformes; family Odontobutidae; genus Neodontobutis; species Neodontobutis hainanensis. Next base: position 289,376 of record JALDNG010000095.1, read on the forward strand.
AGCACTATCAGTGTCACTCATTAGCTCCACTGTTTTCCTCTCCCCACATATGCCAAGTTCTGTTGCATCACATATCGGCTGTATCTCTAAGCACCTTCTTCAGTCCTCCGCCTTACTGATGATCACTTTTTTTACCTTTCACAAAATGTCAGGTGGTTGTGCATAGCCTTTTGGCATTCACTACAATTCAGTCATGAAATGTTGCTAGAATTATTCTCTAAAGGTCTTACTTACTTGGTCCTTTTCTCTGTTCAGACCCCTGGCCTACAGTACACTTGCAGACCTGGTGCACCATGTTCGCCAGAACTTGCCCCTGACAGATTTATCGCTAGCTGTCCAACTATTTGCCAAGAACATAGATGACGAATCACTTCCCAGTAACATCCAGACCATGTCCTGCAAGCTGTTACTCAACCTGGTCGACTGCATCCGTTCAAAGTCTGAGCAGGAGAACGGTAATGGACGGGACATCCTGATGAGGATGTTGGAGGTGAGCAACGCACTGTTAATGATTTAAAAACTGTCGGAAGTGTTTCAGAGAAAATTAATTTTCTGTTTCGTTCTAAAATCAGGTGTTTGTGCTGAAGTTTCACACCATTGCCCGGTACCAGCTGGTGTCGATTTTCAAGAAGTGCAAGCCTCAGTCAGAGATGGGTGTGGTCGATCCTGTGGCATTACCGGGTGTACCAGCCACTCCTACTCCTTCTACTACACCCGCCCTCCCATCTCCTGCTCCCCCTACACCTGTAGCTGCTCCTCCTCAACCTCCAGCGGCGTCTTTCGATCGCTCGGGTGAGAAGGAGGACAAGCAGACGTTTCAGGTGTCTGATTGTCGCAGCTTGGTCAAGACCCTGGTGTGTGGTGTGAAGACCATTACCTGGGGCATCACCTCTTGTAAAGCCCCAGGAGGTGAGCCAAAAGAAAATCATTATTTTATATTGGTTTACACTAGTCATTTGTTCTCCTTGAAATGCCTGTTCTTTTACATAAACAGAAGCCCAGTTCATTCCTAATAAGCAACTGCAGCCAAAGGAGACACAAATATACATCAAGCTTGTAAAATACGCCATGCAAGCCCTGGACATCTACCAGGTAGATGATAGTTATTGCTAATTCAGACTAGCACATTTGTAAACTATAGTTCAAATGAACACTTTGCTTTTTAATATTATTCATACCAAGGCTCTGTCTGTCTCCCTACCAGGTGCAGGTTGCCAATAACCAGCAGACGTACATCAGAGTGGCCAACTGCCAGACTGTACGCATGAAAGAAGAGAAAGAGGTCCTGGAGCACTTTGCAGGCGTCTTTACAATGATGAATCCCCTCACTTTTAAAGAGATTTTTCAGACTACTGTGCCCTACATGGTGGAAAGGATCTCCAAGAACTATGCTCTGCAGGTACATCCATGTATTTGTAAACCTGAATATTGAGTAAAAGCTCAATAAAAAAATTAAACATTTAGGCCTATTATTTATTCATAGTTCAATTAAATTACTTTTTCTTTTAAAGATTGTGGCAAACTCTTTCCTGGCCAATCTGTCTACATCAGCGCTGTTTGCCACTATCTTAGTGGAGTATCTTTTAGAGAGGCTCCCAGAAATGGGCTCCAATGTTGAGCTCTCAAACCTCTACCTCAAGCTCTTCAAGCTGGTTTTTGGGTCAGTGTCACTCTTCGCTGCTGAGAATGAGCAGATGCTTAAGGTAAGTTGGTTAAACATAATACATGCATATTTTGTTTTGTCTGTTTGGGCCTTTTGTTTATCTATTGAGTGTTTATCACTTGTACATTCGTCAGCCTCATCTCCACAAAATAGTGAATAGCTCCATGGAGCTGGCCCAGTCAGCAAAAGAACCCTACAACTACTTTCTGCTCCTGCGTGCCCTCTTTCGTTCCATTGGTGGAGGCAGCCATGATCTGCTCTACCAAGAGTTTTTACCGCTTTTGCCTAATCTGCTGCAAGGTGAAGTCTCAGACTATTTTCTGAAATGCGTTATAATTGCTGAATTGAAGATCTAGAAGGGATCTAGAGTTTTTATTCCCTAAATCTTGATTCCTTCAGGTCTGAACATGCTGCAGAGTGGCCTTCACAAGCAGCACATGAAGGACCTTTTTGTGGAGCTGTGTTTGACAGTGCCAGTGCGTTTGAGCTCATTACTGCCATATTTACCCATGCTGATGGACCCTCTAGTATCTGCCCTCAATGGCTCCCAGACTCTGGTCAGTCAAGGCCTTCGCACCCTGGAGTTGTGTGTGGACAACTTGCAGCCCGACTTCCTGTATGACCACATTCAGCCCGTTAGAGCCGAGCTCATGCAGGTGAGAGAATTGCTCTTGCACATGATGGGTTACTTTTATTCTTTCCAATTTAAAATCTTTGTGTAATATCATGTTTTAGGCCTTGTGGCGCACTCTCCGTAACCCAGCTGAGAGCATTTCCCATGTGGCCTACCGGGTTTTGGGCAAGTTTGGTGGCAGCAACAGGAAGATGCTAAAGGAATCTCAGAGGCTACATTATATTGTGACTGAGGTCCAGGGGCCCAGCATTAAAGCAGAGTTCACTGACTGTAAGGCATCTATACAGCTACCTATGGAAAAGGTAAGACCGCATTCCTGTAGCCTTTTTTTCTTTTTTTGTTCTGAATAACTTGTCTGAAACCAATTTGCAGAGCATACCCTCTTTAGCCTTGTTTTTGAGTTCTTAAAAGAAAGACTCCCGACTATAAAAGGGACCTTTTATAATCCTCATTATTACTTTCCACAGTGGGCAATATGTCCTTGTCAGAGGTTTGTGTGTGAGAAAGAGAGTGTGAGTGATAAGAAGTATGTGTCCTCCAGGTAATTAAATTCATCTCCCGTTTCTCCTCCTCATCCCCAGTCAGTAATCATCAATCTAGTGTGGGCCACCATGACGGCATTATTTACTCTCACTAATGGCTGCTGCTTCTTCTCTCTAAGCTATCTGTCTGTTTGTTTGCCACCATTATGGGCACCCGACAAAACCATAGGCACGACTCTCTTGGTAGACTTATAATGCAGCCATATGGCGAAGTCTGTATTGTGGACGAATTGAATAAGTACTTTCCTAGTGCGATTATTATCAGTCTGTGTTTATGCACACATTTACTTCCAAAATAACTACTCAAAGGGCGCTGAGTGGTAGCCTTGACCAGAATATGCTGATATCCTAATATTCTGACAGGTCTACAAATCAATTATGCGGCACCCTCATCTCCTTTCAACCTCTATTTTTTTTTTTTTTTTTCCCCCACAGTCATCATTTTCTCGTTTTGTGTTCTGAGTGGCATTAATTAGTTAATTTTCAGCCTTTCTAAATGCTTGGCATGTTGGCTCATAATGTTGAAAATTACAGTGACCTTTGCACGGCCAGATGGTGCTCTGTGTTTCCCTGTAAATAAACCACATGAAGCCACATAATGCTGTTTTATCTGAATGTAATCAGTCTTGTGACACAAAACGTTATCATTTCACAATAAATTGGTCTTTAGAATGCTAAGTGCTGTTTTTGTTTTATTCTCTTTAAGGCGATAGAAACGGCTTTAGACTGTCTGAAGAGTGCCAACACGGAGCCCTATTACCGACGTCAAGCTTGGGAGGTCATTAAGTGCTTCCTAGTGGCCATGACCAGTCTGGATGACAACAAGCATGCTCTCTACCAGCTGCTGTCTCATCCCAAGTAGGTTCTGCCTTTTCTTAGCTGCAGCACATGGTTTAATGTTTTAGTGAGATGTTTTTTGCTAAAAGTGTATCATTGCAGAGAGCTGGCTTGCATTGCAGGGTTTGGTTCAACTTTGCACACTGTTGGAGCTCCCATCAGTCAATCCCTTCTTATTAACCTTCATCATACTTGACCTCTACCTCACCCAGCCACCCCATCAAGTATTTCTTATCTACCAGCACCTCTGCACTTGTTCGGCCACGTGTCCTGCTCCCACTGTCTCCAACACACATTGCCTCATCAGTTCTGTCTCAAGAACAAGGCTTGCTAATAACAGACCCACCCCACCTCCACCACTGTGTGAGGTGGGGACGTATACATGAACAGACAAACAGGATGGGGGTGACTTGTTGGAAGGCTAGTCACATTACCATCATTGATCCCCGGGCAAGAGCTAATTGACTTTCCACTGTCTGTTTACGCTGCACTATGTCCCCTACACTTTCCTGTCATCATGCTCTAACACAGACACACACACACATGCACATTTCTGCTGGTGTAATTAAGTGTGTGGCAGTTATGATCAAAGAGGTTGTGCCTGCTGCCTTCTCTTCAGAAGTCTCATTGTGTAGAATAATTTCTCACTTGGAAGATTTTTTTTGTCTGCATTTTATTATTCTGTTACCACAAACCCTGTTTTAGCTCACCTATTGGTCACTGTAAATAAATATAGTGCCTTGGATAAAAAGAAAAAGACACCTAGAGTGATTCACAAATCACCAAGTGAGGAGAATGGAGCAGTGTTGGAGTGACAGGGCCCTGAATCAGTAAAGGGCAATTAATCTGACATTCTGTCAACTGTCTATCTTTCCTGCCTCCACTTGCCGGATTCCTTCTTTGCTTCTTCCCTAGCCAGAAACTTGCGAGTACCCCCTCCCCCACCTTTTCTCACTTCCCTCATCCAAAGAGCAGTCTTTTAAATGGCAATAATGAAATGAAGCGATCCATCAGGTCTGCCCCTGGCGTGTGGCATTATAAAACACAAGCTCAAGCATGGAGAAAACAGCTGCTCAATCACACCGTGGCCCAGTTGCCTTCAGCTGCAGTAAATAACAAAAATACCAACAGGGGACAAAGAGGGAGGCATAGCATCTGAAAAGCTGCAGAAAGTAAAAAGCAAGCAAATAAATGACAAAGAATATCAGAACGACAGGCAAGGCCTGCTACATTTTAGTGCCAGTGTTGTAAAATTTTAATATGTGGTCTCAACCATTGTGTGCTCCCCATCAGCTTCACTGAGAAGTGGATTCCCAATGTCATCATCTCTCACCGCTACAAAGCACAAGATACGCCGGCCCGCAGGACATTTGAACAGGCCCTGACGGGGGCATTCATGTCAGCTGTGATAAAAGACCTGAGGCCCAGTGCGCTGCCCTTCGTAGCCAGCCTTATACGCCATTATACTATGGTCGCTGTGGCCCAGCAGTGTGGTAAGGGACAACTGCTCCTTGTACTCTGTACATCTAATATTAGCTTTAGCGTTTACCCCGGGATTAGCCTTTGTATGTTTCACAAAAAAATTCAAATGTCAGACTAATGTTGGCATTAAACATTTATTAACATTAGAAGATGCCCTAGTAATACAGATGACTAAAAGTAGTGCCCTATTGATTTTACTTTTCTCCTTTGGCCCAGGTCCGTTTCTGCTGCCGTCCTACCAGCTTGGCAGCCAGCCCAGCACAGCCATGTTCCACAGTGAGGAGAATGGATCAAAGGGCATGGATCCACTGGTCCTTATTGATGCTATAGCTATCTGCATGGCCTATGAGGAGAAGGAGCTCTGCAAGATTGGAGAAGTAGCCCTGGCGGTCATTTTTGATGTAGCCAGCATTATCCTTGGATCCAAGGAAAGGGTCAGTCTTTTTTAGAAGGATTGCTGTTCCTTTACATTAAATATTTTTTAGATTCTACTTGAAATTTACTTTAGGTAGGTTTAAACTGTCAACAACTCAGTTTTGTTGAGTGATATCTATCAAACTTCATAAAATCCTCCTCTTCCCCTAGGCCTGCCAGCTGCCCTTGTTCTCTTACATAGTGGAGCGTCTGTGTGCCTGCTGCTATGAGCAAGCGTGGTACGCCAAGCTTGGGGGTGTGGTGTCCATCAAGTTCCTGATGGAGAGGCTACCTCTGATCTGGGTGTTACAGAATCAGCTAACTTTTCTCAAAGCCTTGCTATTTGTAATGATGGACCTCACAGGAGAGGTAAGGGTGCATAGGATCAATATCAAAACTGCAATTGGTTAGAAAATTAAATGCAAGCTTTTAAACTGTTTCACTATTGTATTATGTTGGTGTGTAGTAGATGAGGCAGATACAGTACAATAACTGTACCTTCTCTATGTGGGGCTACTGTACTTACATCTTCTCTATGGCACTGTACTTAGTTACTTATTGATTTTCTCACAGGTCTCAAATGGAGCTGTAGCTATGGCTAAAACCACCCTAGAGCAGCTCTTGGTTCGCTGTGCCACTCCACTGAAAGACGAAGAAAAGAGTGAGGAGCTGCTAGCTGCCCAAGACAAATCTTTCCACATGGTGACACATGACCTTGTGCGGGAGGTCACCTCACCCAACTCAACTGTGAGAAAGCAAGCCATGCATTCCTTGCAAGTGTTGGCTCAGGTCACTGGCAAAAGTGTCACAGTGATCATGGAACCACACAAGGAGGTAAGTATCAACAAATAATTGTGCTTTAGGATTTATTTCTATTCAATATCACACAGAATTGTCTTTTAATCAGCAAAAATCAACTGCACCACCTAATTCCCTTTTTCTGTCTTTAGGTTTTACAAGATATGGTTCCCCCCAAAAAACATTTACTGCGCCACCAACCTGCAAACGCTCAAATTGGTCTGATGGAAGGCAACACCTTTTGCACCACTCTTCAACCACGTCTTTTTACAATGGACCTTAATGTCGTGGAGCACAAGGTCTTCTATACAGAGGTATGTTGAATGAGCTAAATGTGCATTTACACATGGAATAAATGCAGCTGATATAATAAAACACTCGGTGAGTAGAGATGCCTAGAAAAGTATATAAGCTCATAATGTTTTAATGTGTTTAGCTGTTGAACCTGTGTGAGACAGAGGATGCTGCTCTGATGAAACTTCCTTGCTACAAGAGCCTGCCTTCTCTGGTTCCCCTTCGCATTGCTGCTCTTAGTGAGTTGGGCTTTTCTATAACAGTTGTTGCTTGTAAGATCTTTATACTTAATGTCTTATATATTTTTTTTATTTTTCTCCTTTTCAGATGCCTTGGCTGCTTGTAATTATCTGCCACAGTCTAGAGAAAAGATCATTGCAGCTTTGTTCAAAGCCCTCAACTCCACCAATAATGAGCTGCAGGAAGCTGGAGAGGCATGCATGAGGAAGGTCAGTGGAACATCTGTCACCTTTTGGATCTCAAATTCACTAACAATCATCACAACTTTTCTTATACTGTATATCGATTTATTTCTCTATTGGGAATTGTTTGCTGTGTTTTAATTAGATGTTTTATGTGGCATTTTATTGATGTGTTAGATTTAAAAAATTGTATTATGTTTTTTGTCATTTTTGATGGCAGATGTATCAATCCTATCCTGATACCATTATTATACCAGTTATCTTCACGTAGACCTCCCTCTGCTTTATCATACTTTCCCTGAACCAGCCCTGCCTCTAATCATCAGTGTTCATAGCTTCTTAGCCAATATCAATCCACCCTGAGCTCTTTGTCCCCTTTCCCTCCTATTTTTATGTCCTTTATTTTGCCATCTCTCCTATCCTTGCCCCCCCCCCACTCCTCGCTTTTTGGATAGCCATTCTATGCTCTCTCCATTCTTTCATCTCTGGCCTGCTAGCACTAATGAGCGTTGCCATGGCCCGATCGATACAGGATGGAGTGTTTGTTCTCAGCGCTGAGAGGAAAATGGACGTGGCTGCCATGCATCATTCCCTCCTGTCTGTGAGAGGGCGTGCATGTGCGTCATCCGTGTTAGGTTTTGCCGTGTGTGCTTGTTTATATGACAAACCATGCCCTCATTTGACTGGCTTTAGTTTCTTAATAGAGACACAAATGGGAGTACACTGTCGAACGCAGGTCTTGTGTCGGCCAAAATGTGTTTATTGACGCATTCAACATAGTTTGTTCAGTTTATTTGCAACCGTTCACCACTTTCCACCCTTGACCAATTCTACTTAAGAACTCTCTTCTATAGGACTTAATTGAACATATCCTTGTATTGTTGCAGTTTCTGGAAGGTGCCACTATTGAGGTCGACCAGATACACACTCACATGCGGCCGCTGCTAATGATGCTGGGGGACTATCGCAGCCTGACTCTCAACGTTGTAAACCGGCTGACCTCAGTTACACGTCTTTTCCCCAATTCCTTCAATGACAAATTCTGTGACCAGATGATGGTAAGAGACATATACTTTAGCACTAATTTTGGAATTACTTCTATGTTTGTTTTACTCCAACTTTGTTTTTTGTTTTTTTGCATTTTATTCTGGCATCACATGTTAGATTTGCAGTCTCAACTCATCTCTTTGTCTGTTTTGTCAGCAACACCTGAGAAAGTGGATGGAGGTGGTTGTAATAACGCACAAGGGAGGTCAGCGCAGTGATGGCAGTGTGAGTATACTGGCTTCAGCATACACTCATCTTTTACTAATTTAAGCTTCTGTTGTTCATTATAAGTACATTTTTTGAAATCCAAATATTTGAACTTATGCTCTTAAAAGACTCTCGGCAGGAAGAAGGGACATTTTTATTTCTTTGGTCTATTTTTGTTGTTTACTGAAAGAACACAATGGCCCCTTATACGCACAAAGCTTCAGTCACATGTAGTCAACACCTCCACTATGTGGTCTCGTCCCAGATGAGTTGTGAGTGGCCATATTACAATCAATGATTAATTAGGCGCCAGGCAGGCGGTGGTGGGCCCTGCGCTGTGGCTCCTCATTATCTCTCCGACAGATAACCTTGTAAAGGAAAAGAAAAGGCGTGGAAAAGAGAAAAAATGGCTACCTCTGGCTTATGGAAACGCACCCTATTTAAGTTCATCCTTTTCCATCTTAACTTGTTATATTTAATGAGATGCAAATGTGGTCTTTGTCTAGCCATCTCCGTGGCTTAGGGCCTGACTAATGTTAGTTATGACACAAAGAGATATAAAAAGCTCACCTTGAGAGTATAGTCAATCCAAGTCAAGACATTTTGACTTGGAGTCACTAAGATAGTATGTCAACAAGACAAATAGAAAATTTAATAAAAAAATGAGTTCCTGTACTGTAAAGGAATTGAAGGAACAAATTCCACGGTCTGTATTCATGACTTTATCTGTTGTCAAGTTATCAAAAGCACTTTCTCCTCTAAATGCCAAGGATGCTGAGGTGTTCAGCTAACATTTCCGAACATGTGCTGCCCCGGTGATCAAACAGTTCAGCAAAGCTCTGAAAATAACCCTCAGAAGTTCTCTCGTCATTTGGCCCCAGTTTATCTTCTCGTGTTCCGTATGAAACGCACTGCCACACAAGAAATGCACCCATAATGCTCTGCTGACTCTGCTCATTGTCTCCCATTCTGGTACAGCCTGCGTTGGAGGGCGTTGAGGTGAGATGTAACCTGGTGTTGCGCCCTCTGTTGGTGATTCTTTGTCAGTCAATTAAGCTTACCTAAAGCAATGTTGTGCTGGTGAATTGAGCTAATGTTGTGCTGGTGAAGTTGCCCCGTTTTTCTGTGTACTTGTGTCTGTGGTTACTGTCTCACTCTAACCTTACATTTTGTTATAAATGTTTTGTACCGAATTTTACACTCCCAAGAAGTAGAAAAAAACATTTGAGTGTTTTCTGTATGATCAGGCGAATGCAGAATCCGTTTTCTTGTCAAATGTATCTGTGTTTTTCCACAGTGGCTGTCCATCAAAACGGTCAGAGATTAGTTCCATTCCGTACTATTTCCTTTCTCCGATTCTCATCTGGTCCTTCTTCCCCTACTTTTCTGATTCTTTCTATAGGAGATGAAGATCTGCTCTGCCATCATTAACCTTTTCCACCTGATCCCGGCTGCCCCCCAGACCCTTGTTAAGCCACTTCTGGAGGTGGTTATGAAGACTGAACGAGCCATGCTCATAGAGGTGAGACACAAACCTTGCCTGGATATGCAGACATACAATATTCACAACACTTGATTAATTTTAGTGTTCACAGTACCTAATTTATTTTTCTCAGCTCAGAGTATTGTGACTGGATGGCTTTGAGATATAATCTATAAAAACATCTAGTGTGTGCTGCCTCCACCTACCATCTGTACTGCTTTTTATCTCTTGTTGTAGGCTGGAAGTCCATTCAGGGAGCCTTTGATCAAGTTCCTTACACGCCACCCATCTCAGACAGTGGAGCTGTTCATGATGGAGGCCACACTGAATGACCCCCAGTGGAGCCGCATGTTTATGGTCAGACACTTGGAGCTGTTAGCAGCCATTCTTGCAATATTTAAACATGAGATATTATAAATATTTTTTTTTTTTTGTTTTCTCAGTAACGGGCTATGGTACATTTAGCACAAAATGTATTTATTGTGTTAATTGTCACCGGTCTTGTTTTTCTTTTGTGTGGCTGTAGTCAAAATGTTGGTATTTTTATCCACAGAGTTTTCTGAAACACAAAGATGCCAAGCCACTAAGAGATGTGTTGGCTTCTAATGCAAATCGCTTTGTTCCCCTGCTGGTTCCTGCTGGTACTGCAGCCACAGTTCGACCTGGATCTCCTTCCACCAACACCGCCCGCCTAGACCTGCAGTTCCAAGCTATTAAGGTATATATTTGTGACAGAACAGTCATCAGTGTAAAAATAGTGTAAAGGGTCTGGTCGGACAGCTGCTTTTGTCTTGACTTTAGTCATGTAAACATTGCTCCTCACTCCTCTTCTTTACTCAGATCATCAGCATCATTGTGAAGAATGATGAAGGTTGGCTGGCAGGCCAACACTCCCTGGTCAGCCAGCTTCGACGCGTCTGGGTCAGTGAGGCTTTTCAGGAAAGGCATCGCAAAGACAATATGGCTGCCACCAACTGGAAGGAGCCTAAGCTTCTGGCCTACTGTCTTCTTAGTTACTGCAAGTATGTACACAAATGGCATGGCATAAATCTTTATCCACCTTCTAGGAACTCAAAGCGCTTTACATTAAGCTTCCATTCCATCCACTGCGGGAATTGAGCTACCAACCTTCCGGTTGTACAACAACCGCTCTACCACTGAGCCCCAAATAATTTCTATTGTGCTGTCTTATATTTAATAAAGTATTTACTATCCATCTGAATGAATGACCTTGTTTTTTTTTCTAAAGGCGAAACTACTCGGAGATCGAGCTGCTGTTTCAGCTGCTGCGGGCCTTTACAGGTCGCTTCTTATGCAACATGACTTTCTTAAAGGACTATATGGAAGAAGAGATTCCTAGAAACTACTCCATTTCCCAGAAGCGAGCCCTCTTCTTCCGCTTTGTTGAATTTAATGACCCTCACTTCAATGATGAGCTCAAAGCAAAGGTATAGTGACTCAATCACACCCGAGAAACTTACAGAGGCACTTCAATGTTGGTTGGTTATCTGCCAAGTAGTGTGAGTGAGAATTCATATTATACTAGCACAAATATGTGCTAGTATTTGGCTTGAGGTCAATGTCTAACAATCTCAATAAGAATTTATTATAATCTTTATACATAATAAAAAGATTTAGTGCTATTAGTATTTTAACTATACATTAGGACTGCAGATGATGAATAGATCGTTATTAGATGTATTTATTTTTTAAATATTAAAATTATTTAAAAACAACATACTGCAATTTGCACTAGCCTGAGGTTTTAAACATGTATAAAGAAAGGTTATTGGAATGTTAATTGTGTAGGACCTAATTAATTTTTATTACATATCTCTTTTCCAGTTAATAGTGCAAAAAACACTCACATTATTTGTACTTAATGAAGCGGTCCATGGCTGAATAACACATTACTAAAAGTTTGAGGCATTTGTGCCTTCATGTTGCAGTCTGAGATGACTTTATCACTCAGTGTGGGGGTGCATGTAGTCAGGGACCTGAATTGTGTGACTTTTATGGTTGGTGTGTTTTGTAGCAGTAGTTTTTTGACAAGAGTCTGGAAGGTCTTTGTGTCTGGTTGTAGAGCCTTAGAGGCTCACAGATGAATGCTTCTGCCCTCTCTACCTGACCTGCTGTTGTAAGCATTGCAAACATTCAGGCTGCTTTTTAATTAAGCTCACACTCCCACATTCACTTACTCATACATACACACAGACAAATGCACACAAACATGCACATTCTGCACAGCTGTAATAGAGCCTCTCAAAGGAGCAACTGTGCTGCTGTGGAGCACAATGGGTCAGTGGGGAAGGCCTGCCCCAGCACTGTAGCACATAACCAAATAGCTTTGTGGCACATTGGCACAATTACACACACACTGGCTCTTACACCGTACTTGCAGTTCACTAACAAACCAAGGACATTCACTTGTGTTTATGACACTGCCCCCTCCCTGTAGTGGCAAAGAGGCCAAAAGAACAGACTGTTTAAAAAAAACAAACAAAGGGCTGGGGATGATGGGGATATAAATTTATAGTTCCCAACATTCTACTCACAACGACACATTTTTCCATATGATTGTTTTTAGTTTTTAGTCCTAATGAACCTCTTGTGGTGCACAGTGGTTCTGCTTGTTAGGTTGTGTGGCAATGATGCAATATAAGTTAAGATAATACAATGTGCCATTGTGTTTGAGTTTATTTATTTTACCAGTTGTTACAAAATAGTCCTTGAGATGTTTGTATTGCTATGAATTATCTTTGTAGTAGGAGCAAACATTATGTTATACATATAATCAAAAGACATCAGCATATTCTTCATATACAGCAGAGTGGTTATGGGGAGTCGTCAGACATTCAGCTCCTACTGTTTGCTTTAAAGCATCTGTCTACTACCCCATTCACATGTCCCACCTCACTCCATCATCAAGCACACTACATATTCTTCTTTTTCATAATTCCTCCTAATATTGTCTTACAATTTTGAAGGCTTCAATGTGTTTTCTGGATGGTTTGCCAAAAACCCACATCCTTCAATCTAACTCGCTGTGCGTTAGCATCACAGAACAGAAGGAATATTTCACATTGAACCAGAAAGATGGAAAAGGAGAGAGACTGTGTGGGAAAGCAGTAATGAATCACTGACTGACCTCATGCTGCTCCAAAACCGTTCTCACAGAAAACACTTCTGGTGCTTTTAAAGCATTTCACTGTTCGGTGGAATACATTTCAGGCAGATAAACAAACAAGAGCATGAAACTTATGAAGCACACAGCATGTCTATTTCCCATTCTGCTTGAGCTCTTCTTTTGTTTCTGACATGACATTGTGTAGGAGAATGCATCTACATGCTGCTTTAGCATCATTTTCTCAGAGGTGGTGGAAATCAAACTACTGTGTTAAGTTAAGAAAACAACAATGTGTTTTTGTCAGTTTGTGAGCCTGTCAAAATCCTCTACAGGGGTTCACATGTAAACAAAACCTTTCCACTTGAAGTCGGCCTTGTAAGATGCGTTTTATTTTAAAGGTGTATTACGGAAGATTCAGAGTTTTTTGTACAAGTGTGCCACCTCTGGTGTTAGTGGTACTGCATCTAGTGTCATCTGTGTTCACTCTGCACAAGCTTCTACGAGCACAAACGAACAACAACCAAAGAAGAATCTGCCGGTTTTGAGTGTGCTGGAGGCCTCTTCTGTGTTTGTAAGATAAATTTTTACTTTGCTGCTATTTTTGCTTAGTTTACTTATAACGGCAAATCAGGAAATGAGAACCAGGTAAACGAGCACGAACATCATGTCATGTACGCTGAAACAGCGCGGAAGTTTCGATCCCAAAACCATCTAATTTAATTGACTGTACAGACTTACAGAGGCAAATTCAGCACATCAGGCTGTTGCTGATGCATGTATTGGTCAGAAATGTTTTTATTTGAACCATTGAAGCTTCCGTAATGTACCTTTTTTAATGCGTTAAATAAAAGTACAATAGAAAAAATATTTTCTAAAAGTCACCCACATTCTGTTTTGCCTTCAATCATTAAAACATGACGCAAGGACGTGCCAGTGAACTACAAATGAAGTGCTACAGCAGCGATCCTTTTGAACTGTGAACTAAATTGTAACAATAGCAATAGTAACACACAGCACTTCGTTTGTTTTCACGCGGTATGTGTGAATTAAATCATGAATGTGTGTACAGGGAAGACTGCTCATTGAGGAGCTGGAACATGCTGCTACAGTTCATTGTTACCGTCCTCCCCAATAACAATTACCGCAGCTTCTTTTATGCAGTGGTTCAATCCGTGTTTTGCGGGCTAACCAGTACTTTGTGGTGATTTGGACATCTTACAAGTATAAAGTATTAGGATTTAAAATCTAAAGCAAACATATCAGCTTTGAAACAATCACAAAATTGATAAACATGGTAAGATGATGTTTTTGATTAAATTATAGAACTGCAGAACTTTGACAAAATAATGTGTCTTTTAAGTATAACCAAGATGATTCTATGTCTTATTCTTAGATTCTTTTTCCTGGCCCCACTCCAATACACCTAAGAGCTGTTATTAGGAGTCTAAGACTCGGGGCCTTCTAATTCAGAAGATAAAACCATTTCATCATGTTTCTCAACAAGCTGCAAGTCAGCTTTTTCTTTTATGTCACTGTTGAAACACCGGGTGATTTCACTGATTAGTTTCTCCATTTTGCTTGAAAAGTGCTTTCGGTCATCCATTGTAGTCCTAAAAACTTGAAGGAGGGGAAATTTGGCTCGTCTAAATTGGCTTTTTATCTGTGAAATAATTTAAACTCAAAGATGTGAACGTCTTTTTATGTTTATTAGGTGCTGCAGCATATCCTTAACCCGGCCTTCCTGCACAGCTTCGAGAAAGGGGAAGGCGAGCAGCTGCTTGGACCACCCAACCCTGAAGGCGACAATCCCGAGAGCATCACCAGCGTCTTTATCACTAAGGTACTCATTCTTTTACCCTTTTCCGTCCTGTGTTTGTTTCATTTTCTTTTTTGTTCATTACTCAACAGCTTTGTCTCTCCAGCTATCTCCGTGATTTTATTACCTGCTGCATTTCCTCTCATAATGTTCTATCAGGCCTGCATTGCTCCACTCTGTCAGTCATCATCAACTACACAGCACTCAACACGATGCTATTCCTCCCACAGTGTCTACACATTACTACATCACTTAATTGTTGTCATTCAAGCCTCTCTTTTTTTCCATGCCGTTTCTCATTCTCTGTTCCAACCAGTCCTCCTTGCTATCACACTGCATTCATCAGGCCAGACAATAATTTCTGGTGTAAATGCCACAGTGTGACCATGCTAAAGGTCACTGTGTTTGTTTGTGCTGTGGCCGATCTCATCACTGACTAACACCAGTACTAATGGCTGCTAATGGCTCTTCTACGGTTTGGTTTCCTCACTGACTCCCCTCTCTGTTTCCCTCAGCTCTGTTTTCTAGGGATTCATATGACACTGGCTAATTGTACAAAGGGGGACTGTTTTTCCTGTGGTCAATATGTGTTGTGTTGCATTACCTTAGCTGATTTACGCTGAACTCTTATAGCTTGTTTAGGCAATTATACTAGTGTTCTTGTTTGAGCTTTCATGCATAGAAGAGAATCAAGCTATGCTGCTCTGAAGAATCATGAAACATTGTCCAGTAGCAAAAATGTCTCCTGTTGACTTATTTTGTTTTGTTCAAAAAAGTACAAGGAACTGTTGAGGGTGCTCTGTTACATTCAACAGAAGCATGACTACCTACTCCATAATCTAGCATCTGCATTACTGCAATTCCACTTATAGTTGTGCTCATACATTTGCACGCCTTGGCAGAATTTGTGATTGTTTGGTTACTTTTCAGAGAATATGAATGATAACATAAAAACATTTTTGACTCATAGTTAGTAATTGAGTTTAGCCAAAGTCATTATTTGTAAAACAATTGGGTTTTACTCTTTTTAAATTATAATGACAACAGACACTACCCAAATGGCCCTGATCAAAAGTTACCCTGGTGATTTTGGCCTGATTACACGCACACAAGTTGACACAAAAGGGTTTGAATGGCTACTAAAGGTAACCATCCTCACCTGTGATCTGTTTCCTTGTGATCAGTGTGTGTGTAAAAGGTCAGTGAGTTTCTGGGCTCCTGACAGACCCTTGCATCTCTCATCCAGTGCTGCACTGACGTTTCTGTATTCTGAGTCATGGGGAAAACAAAATGAAACAAACCACGGTCTGGTAGACCAACAAAAATTTCAGCCACAACTGCCCGGAACATTGTTTGGGATGCAAAGAAAAACCTACAAATAACTTTGGCTGAAATACAGGACTTTCTGAAAAAGGTGGTGCGGCTGTTTCAAGATGCACAATAAAGAGGCGCCTAAAGAAAAATGGGCCGCATGTTCAATTTGCCAGAAGAAAGCCATTACTACACAAATATTATACTCCAAACAGCACAAAGACGAGCCTCAAAACGTCTGGAACAAAGTCATTTGGAGTATGAAACCAAAATTTTACTTTTTGGCCACAACCATAAACGTTACATTTGGAGAGGAGTCAACACGGCCTATAATGAAACGTACACCATTCCTACTGTGAAACATGGAGGTGGCTCGCTGATGTTTTGGGGATGTGTGAGCGCCAAAGGCACAGGAAACTTGGTCAAATTGATGAGAAGATCAATGCAGCATGTAGGAAACTACTGGAGGAAAATTTGCACTCATCAGCCCGGAAGCTGCGCATGGGTCGTACTTGAACGTTCCAACATCACAACGATCCAAAGCACAAAGCCAAGTCGACCTGACATTGGCTACAGCAGCATAAAGTGAAGGTTCTGGACTGGCCTCAGTCTCCTGACCTCAATATCATTGAGCCAATCTGAGGAGATCTCAAACAAGCAGTTCTTGCAAGACACACTAAGAATTTACAGGAACTGGAGGCCTTTTGCCAAAAAGAATGGGCAGCTTTACCATCTGAGAAAATAAAGAGCTTTATCAGCTGTCAGTAATGTTAAAATGTAAACTTTTGATCAGGGCCATTGGAGTAGTTTTTGTTGTCATGATTTACAAAGAGTAAACACAATTGTTTGACAATAAATGGCTTCACCAAACCACTATCTATGTGTGAAGAAAAGTTTTTTATGTTATTCATATTCTCTAAAAAATGAGCACAACTGTTAATGTGCTATAATGTTTACATGTGTTTAGTGGGAGTTTGATTTCGTAATGTAAACACACTGAGTTCGATATCTTCATCTTACAGGTTTTGGATCCAGAGAAGCAAGCCGATCTGTTGGACTCCCTGCGTATCTGTCTGCTGCAGTTCTCAACTCTGTTGGTGGAGCATGCACCCCATCATATTCACGACAATAACAAGTCACGCAACAGCAAACTGCGGCGCCTCATGACTTTCGCCTGGCCCTGCCTTCTCCCCAAAGCCTGCGTGGATCCTGCCTGTAAATACAGCGGCCACTTACTCCTGGCTCACATCATTGCCAAGTTTGCCATTCATAAGAAGATTGTATTACAGGTGAGAAGAAACTCCGAATCTCTCTTCTTTCTTTTATTTTTTTATTCCCCATTTCTTTAATTTATAAATATATACATGTGTTCTCACAGGTCTTCCACAGCTTGTTGAAGGCACATACCATGGAGGCTAGGGCCATTGTACGGCAGGCCATGGCCATCCTGACCCCGGCGGTGCCAGCTCGCATGGAGGATGGCCACCAGATGTTAACCCACTGGACTCGCAAAATCATTGTGGAGGAGGGGCACACTGTACCTCAGCTGGTGCACATACTGCACCTCATTGTGCAGCACTTCCGGGTGAGATCAACTCAACCATTTTAAGAAATTCTATTCTAAACAGATTGACATGTTTCTTACTTATAAATCAAATTTTCAATCAATCCTTCTATATTACAAGGAATTAAGCAAGTATCTCTGCAAATTAGTTTGATGAGTAGTAAAACTGTGTAAAAGCCATTTATAAGTAAAAACTATGTGTCCTAAAAAATCCCCAAAATGCAACATTATTACAAGCTTTATTGTTTTGTATGGCTGTCTGAAGGGGCGTGTAATTTTAATTAACTATACCTTTTATATTGAATGTTGCTTCATATTTAAGATGGCTGTTTCTTGGGGCTAGTGACGCCTTCTTGCTTTATAATCTTCCAAAATTCAGTCACATTCTCAGACACATTCTTTACCACAAAGACTTCAAAGAGCATCAGTTTTGTGCCTGAGTCGGCGCCAATAAAGATTCATCAACCTTTATGCTGGCCTCCTTAAACTTGAGACACATTTTCTGCCCTCTCACTTCTCTGGCCAGTGCCCGCCGCCTCGTCAGTGAGAGAGAGCGACAGTCCCTTTGCAGGAGACTGACATTTTCCCCAGCTCCCCTCTCTATCTCGCTGACAGGCTGCTCTCACTGGGCCAGATGACTAATCTAATGTAATCACATCAGCATAATTACACTGGGGAGGAGATAATGACAGACAGATGAGAGACTTGTGCGTGCGTGTTTGATAAAGAAATGGAGAGATTGTGCGTGCGTGTTTGTCTGTATGCACACGTGATGGACAGGGCTTAGCCACTCCGTCATTAAGGGGCTATGGAGTCCTGCTCTATCGACTATAATTACCCTCAAAGTGAGAAGGTTTAATATTCTTTGACACTGGCAACAGCCTTCAGATAGACATCTCATCTCTTGCTCTTTTGTGGGCTTGTGTCTTGAGAGTCGGTGTGCATGAGAGTCCCAGTTTGGATTCTGATGAAGCTAAGTGGCTCTCGAGCATGCGGCTTGAGAGTTTGAAAGCTCAGGGCTAAGTGTGCGTCGTCGTGTCCTTGAGATTAAGTAGCAGCACAACTTCAGAGTTTACTAATTTAGTGTCTCAGAATGAATGTACAAGAACAAGACCAACGTATGCCATTACACTGAAGAGCTGAGCGTTAGGAGAAAAACACTTACTTTAGCTTTAGGCCAGCTGGATCAGTTTTTTTTTTTTTCATTTTTGGTGGGCACATAAATTTTTTTTTACTTTGAACTTGTAATGCTGGTCATCAGTTGGCTGTTTCTCTTATATATCCACTTCTATGCCTCGAACCTAGATTGATGTTGTCTGATGTGTAGATAAAGGCAGAGAATGCCTAAAGCAGGCTCCAAGCTGTGTTGGAGTTCTGTAGGTGCTGCTCTGTCATCTGTTTGGTCCATTTCGTATGTGAACTACTGCAGTTTATTTCAAACTCAACCCCTGGCATTGAAGACCATCTGCCATTACTGCTTAGGGAAATAAAAATGCAGGACGGTCCTGCTCAGTAAGTAGTCTGTGCGTAGAATATCAACCAGTCATTAAGACATTGAGCTACTCCTACTTTTCCTTCCTGCTTATACCTGGTAGAGTTTACAGCATTATTTTGATGCTATGACAGATATGTATTTTTTTTATTATTATTTAAGGTTTATAAAACATTTTCTTTCAGGTGTACTACCCAGTGCGCCACCACTTGGTGCAGCACATGATTAGTGCAATGCAGCGTCTTGGATTTACTCCCAGTGTAACCATAGAACAAAGGAAACTTGCTGTTGACCTGGCTGAAGTGGTAATCAAGTGGGAATTGCAAAGAATTAAAGACCAACAGGTACAAGTTAATCCATTACTAATAAAATGTGTGTATTTGTTCTATTGGTCTTAATATGAGTTCTTCTCTTTCCTTTGTTTTGGGTGTGTCAGCCGGAGACTGAGGCTGAGGCAGGAACTGGCGGTGAGGGGACCAGTGGTATGAAGAGAGGGTTGTCAGTGGACACTGCTGCAGCTGGACAGGATGGCAAAAGGTTCCGTACTGCGACAGGAGCTGCCTCCACGGTACGCTCCATCAGCCATCACTCAAAAAAAGAATGTGGTTCTTAATGATGTTCCAGAAAAGTGCATGTCATGTCTGTTCCAATTGGGAGAAAATACTATGTTGAAGTTAGCTGAAAAGTATTGGCAAACATCATTGTGAAGTTGCACTAAAGCCTTACTGAGAAATTTTTCTACTTTTTTTCAAATGTTTAGTGTATAAAACCAAAAAGCAGGTATTGCATATGGTGATTACATGTGTCAGTATTGTTTAATGTTTTAGGTATTTGGCCGCAGCCAGTCTATGCCAGGCACAGAGACCATGCTCTCCAAGCCAGTGGAGAAACAACACACGGACACTGTGGTCAACTTCCTCATTAGGATCGCATGCCAGGTAGCACCACGGCTATTCTCTCCACACTAATCCACAGATGACACACACCAACACACAATCAGGTACAGGTCTGCCATGCATAGCGCCTGCCAGGTAGGACGCAGTAATCCTAACTCCTCAGTGAAGGTAGGACACACCTGGTGGCTGTCCTAAACATATCACTGCGCACACAAACACACAGTCCTTTCTGTGTCTCCTCACACACCTGACTCTTGGTCTAGTGACAGCGGTAACCTTGGTGATAAACCTCAAATAGACCATGGAGAATTTAACTCACCTTGACTTTTCTACTTATTTTTGGCCTGGCTCCATTCTCACAGATCATCCAACCATTCATTCTCTATGAAGCCAAGGGGATCAGACGCTGCTCTGAGGACACAAAAAAAAAATCCAGGAAACTTTTATTTAAAGTTCTTTTATTTATAATCACCATAGAAAACAATAAAATAAAAAAAATGACAGTGAGATTTATTTGCTCTGGGACATTTCAGAACATGAGTTGCAAACGACATTATAAGCTATGTCACTGTTAATGCACAAATGAAACTTCATTTATAACTACATATAATACCTCTCCTTGGCCTCGTCTTGTTGGAACATAAATGTGACAGTGGCCATAAAGAGCAGTTGACTCTCATAACGATAATGATATTAACCTCCCTGGCTTGTCTAGGTGAATGACAGCACCAATGTGGCTGGCTCGCCCGGGGAGCTGCTGTCCCGCCGCTGTGTGAGCCTGATGAAGACTGCCCTCAGGCCTGACATGTGGCCTCGCGCCGAACTTAAGCTGCAGTGGTTTGACAAGCTGCTCATGACAGTGGTAAGATGGCATATGTTTTCAGGGTTTATGTATTCTATTAGCGAGCCCCACATTGTTTTTCTATTAATTATTGTCAGTGGTTTATGGAATGATACTTGTTGTAATACTTTTTTATTACTGTTTGTTTAACTTAAAAAAAAAAAAAACTTTAAATTGATGTTGATGTTTTGGGGTTACAGTTTTAAACAATAAGTATCTAATAAGCTTTTGTTTTGACGTGGACTAGAAAAGTTCCTGGCCCTGCTTAAGCTCTGACTTAGTGTTTGCTTTGACGCCTATGAGTTCTTTGTCTGTTATCAGAAATACATGAAGAGAGGCACCAACTGCCATAATGACAAAATAATGACAGTGGTGAGATAAGGGGAGTCTATCCGACTTGGCCTGTGCCGTCTCCCTCAGCCCTCCGCCCCTCTTCATTCTAAACTCCTCATCCTTGGCTTCTGTATCACCCCACTGTGCCTCTGCATCGCCCTCGTCTCTCACTCTGCCTCCTGCCGCCACTTCTGCCTCCCTCTCTTGCTTTTATTCTCTCCAGCCGCTTATCACAGCCTCTTTTCTTTTCTCCTTTTATCCGTTACTCCCCTCCTTTTCGGCTCATCTCTTTGGTCTGATTCTGTGCCGCTGTTGAGACAAGGTTATCACCAAGCGCTAGCAATTGTCACGTCCTTCCCTTGTTCTCTGCTGGGGATCGCTGCAACGGCTGTGCCTTTCTCTCAGACACGTACACCCCTAATCAACCCCTGCAGATCCCATGGGACTGCCCTGACCAGACTTTTTGTGGGTCTTGTGCAGATGCAAATGCGCAGGCACATCTCCCTTGGGAGCATGCACTACCTGCCCAGCCGTATCATTCAGGCTAATGAACAATGCTCCAAATCGGATTGCCTTTTATCATCTTATTGTACTAGCGTGGCAGTGATTACGAGTCAGGAGAAGTGGTGTTAGATGGCACATGACATGGGGCAGAGGAGACAACACAAAACATGAACATGTTGACAAACTCATACACATGCATGAATGTGTTCAATCAGCATTTCTCAATAGACAGGCTCCCACTTTGTTAAGACACTGTCGAATCAATACTACCTTAATATCTAGCCTGGCCCTTATCACAAAAGTCACCTTGTTCATTACACCAGATTAGTGGCACGGTTCTGTCCCAGATTACCCTCTTCGCCTTGTCGTTGTCGCAAACCATGATTGCAATTGAGGCGAAATTAGGGCTCAATGTTTGTCATTGATCTTTGGTTTAATAGTGATCCCATCAGCAAGTTCCTTTAAGTGAGGAACATCTCTATGTGTAGAATATTGATTTCTAGTTGGTCTGCAATTTGTTCAAAGCATAACATTCAGTATTAGGCTAGTATTGCCAACCAATTTATCAAATGTGTCTTTTTTCTTTGTCCATTTAGGAGCAGCCAGCACAGGCTAATATTTCCAACATCTGCACTGGACTGGAGATTCTCTGCTTCCTTCTGACTGTGTTGCAATCCCCAGCCATCTTGGCCCACTTCAAGCCTCTCCAAAGAGGCATTGCTGCGTGCATGACTTGTGGCAACACCAAAGTTCTGCGAGCTGTGCACTCCTTGCTTTCTCGCCTCATGAGCATCTTCCCCACTGAGCCCAGTCAGTTGGTATTATTGGAGTATTTAGGGAGCCCTGGTTTATATTGGTTCGTAACGTTTCTTTACATTTTGTACAGGCACATCATCAGTGGCATCAAAGTATGAAGAACTGGAGTGTCTGTATGCTGCTGTGGGCAAAGTCATTTATGAGGGACTTACCAACTATGAAAAAGCAACAAGCAACACTAACCCGACACAACTTTTTGGTAAGATTTTTGCTCTAATCCCTCTTTTTCAAATTACCCTACCTCTTTGTCACTTTAAATGTTTAGGTTAGATAAGCAAGCTAACAGGGCTACTAATGTTTGAACATCTGGTCTGCCCGAATAGAGGCCACAGCACAGTTTGGGAAAGGGTATCATTGGGTGCTTTTAACAGCTAAAAGTTTATTTATTTATAAAATGAGCCCACATCATTAAAGATATGTGTCTGTTGAGAAACATAGTAAAGATAATACAGTTTGATACAGTTCCAAAAAAGGTTGTTATGGTAAATAAAAAGATTTTTGCACCCTGTGTAGAGGTCTTGCTGATATGATGCCTCTGTCTGGCCAAAGGTTGACATTTTAACATTTGTCTCCCCCTCTGGGAGCGACCACAGGGAAGAACATTACTCATTCCTATCCTTTCCTCTGTGACAATGTGAACCCTTTGTTTCTGTTAAAAGCTTTAACATGCTGACAGAATGTGTTTGTGAGTGTGTGCCCTTATTGTGGCACAATAATACAGTAATGTTTATAGTTTTGTTCTTCCATTTGAACAGGAACACTTATGATCCTCAAGTCCGCTTGCAGTTACAATGCCAGCTACATCGACCGCCTCATTTCTGTGTTCATGCGCTCACTTCAGAAGATGGTGCGGGAACACCTGAGCCCTCAGCCGGCCAACCCAGGGGTCACAGAGACCAGCACAGGTGAACACATGAACATGAAGTCTGTAATCATGAATGTAAACTCCCAGCCCACACTTATTTTATTTCATCCTGTAAATTTTCCTACTTTTCTGTTGAGCATGAGCACCATTTGCAGTTATCTCAAGTTGACTAGCTAGTTTTAAAAAGGCTTTAATCTTTCCTGCCTTTGTTCATTTCTAGGTTTGTGTTCACAACACACACTTTGCAATATGACCTTCCTGTGATACATCTCCAGCTCAGATAATCTGTTGTATCTCAGCAGTGTCTAACTTCCTCAGAAGACTGTATCACAAATACTGTACTTATGTTTCCATTCGTGTTCACAGTCGCTCTCATGCCCAAGGGAGATTCACTCCTCAGATAGTCTCTAGATAAATTCTCTTGCTCCCAGCTGTATTGTTTTCTAGACTTTCTCTTGTAAAGCTTTGGCAATGTGCATCAATAATGTTAAAAAACATAGTCCAGTTCCCTTAGTAAGTAGTGAGTCTTTACTGTGTTGTGTCTCTTTGGTTTATTAACGCTGGGAAGTACATAATTCCTGTAGGTACTTCTAAGACTGGAGGAAAATGGCTGTAAGATGTTATCAGTGCTTTTAAATTGCCCCCTAATGACTCTATCAGAAAGCGGGGGGGTTTCTCTCCACCTAGAGCAGTGGTGGTCACAGAAATCAAACACAAATTGACCAGTTAGGTCCATCTTATTTTCTCCCCTAAAATTGCTCCTAACACTTTGTTCTCTGTTCTTTAAGTGACGAGTGAGCTGGTCATGCTGAGTCTTGATTTAGTGAAGACCCGACTCTCCGTAATGAGTATGGAAATGAGAAAGAACTTTATCCAAGTCATTCTTACATCTCTGATTGAGAAGTCCCCCGATCCTAAGATCCTCCGCGCTGTCGTCAAAATTGTTGAAGAGTGGGTGAAAAACAATTCACCTATGGCTGCCAATCAGGTGAGATAAATGAATAAAATTGCATGGAAACAGTTTTTTTCCCCCCAAAACACCATTGCCATTGTTTCATTGTTTGTTTACTTCTGCCTTTTTAGATGCCTAACCTGCGTGAGAAGTCCATCTTGCTGGTGAAGATGATGACCTACATAGAGAAGCGTTTCCCAGATGAGCTTGAGTTAAACGGCCAGTTCCTGGACCTCGTTAATTACGTCTACAGGTAATTACCGCTATTTATCTCATGGCCAAATGGCCGTACCACGAATGCCATGCTGCCCTTGCATCCATCTTAACAAGAGGGATGAAGGTTGGGAGGTTGAGGCAGGGAGAGACATGGTAGGTTAGGTCAAGGAGCAATAGAAAATGAATCAAAGAAAGTTTTTGTGTGCTGTCCGTTTCGAGGAATTAATGGGCTCACAATAAATGAATGTATTAGTTAGAAAAGGGAATAAATGATTAGTAGTCATATGTGCACAGAAGCATTGTTCATCAGAGGTCACAAAACAGCAGGTTGTGATGAAGAGGGGATACGTGCCAGGGTATTTTACAGGGCTAAAGTCGTGTCAGGGCTCAGCTAACACATGACAGGACACCCAGTGGGTGGGGGGGCAGAGGGTAGAGATGGCTCTACTGCCTGCTATTTATCAAACCGGAGCTCTTTGTCTTCCTCTCACACACATACACATTTAATCAGCCAAATGTGCACTGTATCCCTCCGCCCCATCTGCTGCTCATGTCAACCGACGCTCTAAACTCATGATAGACAGCGAGTAATGATAATGGAATGATAAAGCAGCTGTGCCCGAACAATGTGTCATTAAGAGAATTGGAGTAATATTCAGCTGTGGAGACCCTGCCTTTGTTGTCCTTTTTATGCCACCTTTCTTCTGTCCTGCTGTTATATGAATCCCACCCTGGAGGCCTATTCAGGACAGCTGGGTGGTGTAGAAATGGTGGTTTTGCATATAATACATGGCTTTTAGTGCTTTAGTATCACAGCAGTCTCCGCCTCTCGCACTTAGTTTTGCACAATATATTCAGTGCCACCTTATCACACATCAATGCATTTCATGACATGGCAGTTTATCACACATCAGAAGAGTGTTTTTGTGCCTCTTTGCCTGTTGGTTTTTATATGGCAAGTATTATTATTGTTGTCTGCATTTCTTCTCCTTTATACCATGGACCTTAAACTATAAACTCAAACAATTGACCAGTGGGCACTAGGTGAAGTCAACCGTCATTTATTTCTCTGCAGTTATATCACATTTAGAGCAGTGTTTTTATCAATGTCCACAGCCCAGTTAAAATAGTTTTGTCTGGCACATTTTTAGGGATGAGAGCCTCTCGGGAAGTGACATCACATCCAAGTTGGAGCCAGCCTTCCTCTCAGGGCTCCGCTGCACTCAGCCATTGATCAGGGCTAAGTTCTTTGAGGTGTTTGATGGCTCAATGAAGCGGCGGGTTTACGAGAGGCTCCTGTACATCTGCTGCTCTCAGAACTGGGAGTCTATGGGCAGCCATTTCTGGATCAAACAGTGCATCGAGGTAAACCGAGTGCTACTTTTTACCTTTCAGATGAACCTTTGAGCGTCTGACATTAAAAGATTCTGATGCAGCAAAACAACTCAAGCTTTTTGCTTTTATTTTAAGTTTGAGGTGGCCTTCTGTCAAGCCTGTTTTTAACATGTCACTGTCTGTCATTCATTTGCATCTGTTTGTTTGTTAGCTGCTGCTGGCGGTGTGTGAGCGAAACACCATCATAGGCACAAGCTGTCAGGGGTCAATGCTTCCTTCTATCACTAATGTCATCAACCTGGCTGACAGCCATGACCGCGCCGCCTTTGCCATGGCAACGCATGTCAAGCAGGAGCCACGTGAGCGGGAAAACAGTGAGACCAAGGAGGAGGTAGGTCTCAGACAAGAGAGCTGTTGTTGCTCGGAAATTGCAAAAAAATTGTCAGATTAAATTTTAACGTAAGCAGCTTAAAATTTGAATGTCTTATTTTTTATTTTTTTCGTCAGGATGTGGAGATAGACATAGAGTTAGCGCCAGGTGACCAGACAGTAATCCCCAAAACTAAGGAACAGGCCGAGAGAGACACAGGCAACCAACTGCACATGCTCACCAATCGCCATGATAAGTTTCTTGACTCACTGCGAGAGGTGAAGGTAAGGACTGGCCAGCTTCAAAGGAAACAAAAGTGAAATACATATAACCATCAGTGTAAAATAATGTTTTGTTATTGAAGCCAAAGAACTGCTATTTGATATGAGTTGCTTCTCTTTATGACAGACAGGGGCACTGCTGAATGCGCTGGTCCAGCTCTGCCACATCTCCACACCGTTAGCCGAGAGGACCTGGGTTCAGCTCTTCCCTCGCCTCTGGAAGATCATCTCTGACCGACAGCAGCATGTGAGTATTACTGACCCCTGATAGGTGACACGTTTCCTCAGGAGCACAGCAGCTAGATTAACCTCTTGTCATTTCAAAATGGTTTCCAAAAAGATTTTAGCTCAATACAAACACTGTTTATAAAAGTAAAGTCTGTCCAAAAAAGAAGTTGTGACATATAGGCCTTACTCGGAATACAGTTTAAAGATTAATGCATATTTCTGTTCCAGTGCTTTTATCTTGTAGTTTGTTCATTTATTTCCTTTTTTTTATATTTTATCAATGACGTTGATGATTTTGACCCTGGATATCTAATTTCTGCCGGCAAAATACGCAATTTACACCTAATTAGACAGATTCGTTTATGCTAAATATGGAAACGAGTCGCCAAAAGGAGGAAAGCTGTAATGAGTTTAATGAACCAGATGCATATAGAGTATTTTGAGGCTCTTTTAAAGGGCCTTGATTTGAAGTGATTGAAGCTGTTAAATATCTAAAGTCATAACTAATGCCAAAGATGATCCCAAAATGATGTTTTTTAATATGACAAGCGCATATGACACATGCTTATTTAGAAGCCTGGCTTATAATCAGAAGTTATTATTGCTGCTCAGGCCCTATGGGTTT
The DNA here is from genome assembly GCA_024349245.1 of Neodontobutis hainanensis. Taxonomy (NCBI): domain Eukaryota; kingdom Metazoa; phylum Chordata; class Actinopteri; order Gobiiformes; family Odontobutidae; genus Neodontobutis; species Neodontobutis hainanensis. The sequence continues at coordinate 316,771 of JALDNG010000095.1, forward strand.
GAATGATAGGAACACATATTCTCTTGCAAAGAAATCTGATTAGGCCTTTCCAACAGCCTAATTAAAGTGACCATCAAATGTTAATTTTCTATGTCAGCAAGATGTGCAAATTAGTTTTGTTTCCAGTGTCCTTTTAATGTATATCATTTCTGATGTGCCACATTCATGAAGAAATATTTCTGCGTTAATAAGAAGGGTATGCTGTGAATAGATGTGTGAAATGCACCAGTTTCTAATAAATTTCTACTAATTAATTTTTGTTTTCAACTAAAAAAAGCTACAAATTGTCATATTTTTTAGTTTTAATACCCCTTACCGTTGTCTCTTCACAGCTTTGTTTTACTGGAAAAGGGCGTCATGTTGCATGCAACTGAATGCCTTTATTAATAATACTATCACTGCATTAGTGACGCCTTTCTCCCTTTTCCAGGCTCTGTCAGGTGAAATGAGTCCTTTCCTGTGCAGTGGCAGCCATCAAGCCCAGAGGGACTGTCAGCCTAGTGCCCTTAACTGTTTTGTGGAGGCCATGTCCCAGTGCGTGCCTCCTATTCCCATCCGCCCCTGTGTGCTCAAGTACTTGGGCAAGACGCACAACCTCTGGCTGCGCTCCACTCTAATGCTGGAGCAACAGGCCTTCGAAAAGGGTCTCAGCTTGCACAGCAAACCCAAACAGAGCACAGAGTTCTATGAACAGGAGAGCATCACGCCTCCACAACAGGTAATCATTTAGCAAAAAAAAAAAAAAACAGCAAAAGTATACTAAAATTTGATTAACGGTTTTGTTCTGTCTGAAGGAGATTCTGGACTCTCTAGCTGAGCTCTACTCCCTGCTCCAGGAGGAGGACATGTGGGCAGGTCTGTGGCAAAAGAGATGCAAGTTTCCCGAGACAGCCACGGCCATCGCTTATGAGCAGCACGGCTTCTTTGAACAGGTAGGAAATAGCTTTAAAATGTATCAGTTATAGCAATAAACTAATATACTGTTGGTTTTACCTTGAAAGAAAGATGTTCCCTGTACTGTCAGTGTGTTAAAGTGAGATCTGTGCTCGTTTATGAAAATCTAAATGGTAAATTTTAGGCTCAAGAAAGCTATGAAAAAGCAATGGAGAAGGCTAGAAAAGAGCACGAGAGGAGCAACGTGTCCCCAGCCATCTTTCCTGAGTACCAGCTCTGGGAGGATCACTGGATACGGTAAATTATTCCCGAAAAAAATCTATTATTTCCAGAATCTAGCTGATCTCTTGATTATGTATCTTTCTTTCTATTCTTTAATGTTTAGCTGTTCTAAGGAACTGAACCAGTGGGAGCCATTGACAGAATATGGCCAATCTAAAGGACACTCAAACCCTTATCTAGTGCTAGAGTGTGCTTGGAGAGTTTCCAACTGGGCTGCCATGAAGGAGGCTTTAGTACAGGTAAGTAGTGCACTGTCTTTATATGTGCAAGTATGGATGTCTGTGAACGCATAAACCCTTTAACATACTCCCAAAGGAAGCAGTAACTCTTAATAGAAAATAGAAACTATAACCACAAGTTCTCACCATCTCAGACAGAGTGGAGCCACTGTGCTTTTATTTGAGCGTTCCGGTACAGTGCTGTATATTAAGCCCTGATTTCATGTCATTGTAAAGTAACTTGATCTTGTCATTGTCCGGTTGGTGTACGGTCCTACTACCCTCTGGGACAATGAGAGCGTTGACCATAAAGCTTAGGAAATGCAGTTCAGCTGTTTGCTCTGTTAATTTATTGCCCTCGTGTTTCTTAAAACAAAGTGTAGACGGGTGGCCAGCATGTGATAGTGTCTGACATATAACAAATACTCCTGCGTTGCTCTTTCAAGGAGACTTGGAACCAATCCATTGAGCTGTTCTGTCCTAAGGTGACACCTAATTAAATTGTCTGGATGGCCATACCAACTGCTCAGTCCCTTTATCCTCATTTCATTCCTCCCTGCCTTGATCTAGCCATTTCTCTTTCTTTTGTCTGTTACTTTTCCAACTTCTCTTCTTCAGTTGGACTTCTTTTTGTTATTGTTACCTCAGTTCTTTCACTTCCACCTCTGTCTCTTCTCTTTTGTCCCACGCTCTGAAACTCAGGTTTTAGCAGCTAATATTTACGACAGCTGCGTGTGTGAATAATTACCCCAGCATCTGCTGCAGGGTGATTTGTTTTATGGCGAGGAGAAGAGATGCCTGAATGCCCCCCCACTCTCAGTCCAGAGGCGAAGTCCAAATGTCCCCACTTTCAATTAAAGCTGGCTCTTGATAAGGGCGGTCCTGTCTCCAGGATATTCATCAAGTGTCACCCTTGATAAATGTGCTTTGACCGATCACTGTAATTTTCTCCGACATCACAAGAGCAGACGCAAATACACACCTGTGCATTCACATTCTCTTCTCACTCTTATTCCTCCTTCCATTCCTTGAGCACATAAAGGCAAACCATGCAGTTGATGTATCATACTCCCTAGGGCTATTGTTTGTTTAGTGTTAATGCACTTGGAGTTTTAATCAATAGCTGGGCCTTTTCCTCTGTGTCAGACTCGTCGGGCTGATTAGTCATTAACACAAAAGTCCTGTTGAAGCCATTCACAAAATGAGTGGGGAAACAGCTCTGCAGTGTATTTATCCAAGTACTAAATTATGCAGAAAGTGTCATAGACCTTTTCCCCTCGGATGTTTTCATTTAATTAGTGCAGCCACTTTCCAGACAATGAACAGTGTTTGCTGCTTTGCTGGACATTGTAATAAAGAACAAATGTATAAAAAGCTTGGGTGTATTCCTTTTTTTCTGTCAGTGGCCCATGTTACAATATAATTATCAATAACTTCAGGCAGCCTTTCAGATTGTTCTTGATGAATAGAGATATAAATATAGTTAATTGGTAAAAGGGTAACACAACACTTGCTTCCTTTCTTTTTTTTAACAGGTGGAGCTGAGCTGTCCCAAAGAGATGGCTTGGAAGGTCAACATGCACCGTGGCTACCTGGCGATCTGTCACCCAGAGGAGCAGCAGCTTAATTTCATCGAGCGTCTTGTGGAAATGGCCTCCAGCTTGGCCATTCGCGAGTGGAGGAGGCTCCCCCACATCGTGTCCCACGTGCACACCCCACTACTGCAGGTTTGTTGACAACAAACCTGAGAAGTCGTTCCAATAAAGCCTCATTTATACCAACAGAAGCCAGAAAGTAGTGGAGCTAACTTTATTGTGAGATCATCTGTAGCCTTGGGACACCTCTTTGTTGAGTCCCGCTGATAACGGCCTTTACCCTCCCCCTGTCTCAATCTATTTTGTAAAATTGAGATGGATGATAAAGTGAAAAAAAAGAAAAATCTAAAATAATTTAAGCCTCTTTGATTCCTCAATGAGAGATTACAGTGGAGCGGGACAATGATTAAAAAAATGAAATAAAAAGAGGACAGGTGATGGAAAATTAAAAAGGTGGTGAGTTAACATAAAGGGGAAACTACAAGGGGAAAGTGAGAGAAGAAGAGGAGGGAATAAAGAGTTAGTTTAGAATGGCGGTAATTACTTCCCTGCCATCAGATACCATTTGATTAAATACCTGCTGCAGAATTACATTTACATGATGAATGGGACGGTCGGAATGAAGGTTAGAAATGGGCCATCAGCTGATATTAACAGATAATTGTGAAAGAAAAATATTGTAATGCCTAATTTATTTTGTTTTGTGAGATTTGATTTCAGAGTGGTGGGTTAGTTTTCAATATACTTCACATTGGGTACATTTATCTTTTCAAAAGGATAATCTGAATTGTCTGACTACTTTTCCTTATTGTGTGCGTTCCGGTGTGTTTTGGCGCGTGGGTGCTCACATATGTGCCGTCTAATTATTTACCCTTGCTGAGGGAAAACAAGCTATTTATTCCTCTGCCCAGCCAAGCGGCCTGTTGTAAATCTTTATTTCAGACTCTATAACTCACATTCACAACTCCATGAGCCTAGGCCAATGAAAAGTCCACATTCTGCAAATACAGCAAGGTTCAAATACCATTTTAATCAAGTTATCATGAAATCCCTGCTCTCTGCTGCAAATGACGATAAAATGATTATTACCCTCACTATTGATTATGAGAGTGAACATTAATATTGATTGATGGGTAGTTATAATTGAATGATTGATTGAATGTTCACAAAAAGGTTTTAGGACAATCAATGAGGCTTCTTCTCACAGATTGGGTTTGTGTTCTTAACATTTTCACATTTTACAAGCATCAGAAAAACCTTTTTTTCACTCATAGTCTGTGGTTGGGTTAAGCCATTTATTTTTTTATTGTCTAACAATTGTGTTTACTCTTTTTAAATTGTAATGACACCAGAAACTATCCAAATGACCCTGATAATAAGTTCACATACAGTTCTTAATACCGTGTATTGCCAACTTTAACATCAATGACAGCTTGAAGTCTTTAGTTGATCAATGATATAGGGGTCAGGAGACTTGAGGCCAGTCCTGAACTTTCACTTTATGCTGCTGCAGCCACAACAGGTCGACTTGGCCTTGTGCTTTGGATTATTGTTGTGTTGGAACATCCAAGTACATCACACACACACACACACACATTTACAACTGGACATGGACAATATAGAGTCTGAAATAAAGATTTACAACAGGCCGCTTGGCTGGGCAGAGCAATAAATAGCTTAATGCAATACAAATACTACTTACTTACAATTAAAAATGGACATTTAGCACTCATCAGTGGTGCCTCATAATAAAAAAAAATGTGCCACAAGGTTGCAGTTAATATTCAATAAATTATTAATTTATTGATTCTTCTTCTCCGTAATTTGGTCAATTAGTTTAGATTTAACAGAAGTAAAATCCCAACTTTATATACAACGTAAATTTTTCATTAACGCGCCACTTTGTAACCTTTTGCCAGTAGAGGGCGCAGATCAAACTATTATTACAACAGTGCCACTATATTCACAAATGTCAATATATATAAAATTATATTTAAAAAAAACGTTTAAAAACGTGTGTGTGTGTGTGTGTGTGTGTGTGTGTGTGTGTGTGTGTGTGTGTGTGTGTGTGTGTGTGTGTGTGTGTGTGTGTGTGTGTGTGTGTGTGTGTGTGTGTGTGTGTTTGTGTGCGCGTGCGCGCGCTACTGGGATTGTTGAGTGTAGGCCTTAGGCAAGCCTCTCTCACGGAACCACTTACAAGGTCCTTGAGTAAGGGCGCCACCATACACCGCCGTCCACCAGAGGGCAGGCTCCAAAAGCGGAAATATAAAGAGATACCCAATGGCGACTTTACAAGTGTATAAATCATGTTTACAGCCTGGTACAAAAGAGAGCTTCGTTTTTACTACATGACAACTCTTACATTTTTTATTAAAATGTCAGTTTATGTTATTTGTATAGTATTGTTTTATTATGCAGTAAAAGCCAAAAAGTCCGGATGTAACCACCAATATTGGTGAATAGAGGAGCAATGGGCAAAAGACGTCCTTTTTTTCTACAGTCTGGCCTTAAGCCAGTTACCCACAACCCAACTTCTTTTCATTAACTATTCTGTATGTCTCTTTCTTGCAGTCCCATATAGGCTGAAGTAATTTTACTCACCAAATATGTTTCATGTGCTTAACAACTTTATTATTTTTTGTCTCCATCTGTGGTCTGATGGTGGCTCTATTTCATGTCCTTTGCTTCCATTATCTTTTTCTACATGATTGTCTCATTAGATCTGCACCAGCCAGTTAAAGTTGGAATCTCCATTCACTTTTTGAAGGCAGATGGGCAGTGTGTGTAATCCAAAACAAATTTGGCTAGTGGCGTACATTTGTTGTCATGCTTAAATAAAACCTTATCAAGATTAAGTGCAGCTGCTATACTGTCTGGACCAAATCTTTGAAACGGGCTGCCAAGCAGGCCTTACAACACAAAATGTTAAGTGTAAATAAAAAACGCCGAAGTTGCCAGGGAGAGATGAGTTTTCACTGCAAAAACTTATAGATTGAGTCTGGTGTTAATGTTTATAACGTTAATTCATGCAAGATTATAATCGCGTTTAAAAGATACAAAAAGAGTTTTCATTTTCATTTCTAATCCCCCCTCAGGCTGCACAACAGATAATTGAGCTACAAGAAGCAGCCCAAATAAATGCAGGGCTGCAGCCAGCTAACCTGGGCCGCAACACCAGTCTTCACGACATGAAAACTGTGGTGAAAACCTGGAGGAATCGACTCCCGATAGTCTCTGACGACCTGTCCCACTGGAGCAGTATTTTTATGTGGCGCCAGCACCACTACCAAGGTATGACAAACACCTACAGCCACATCCAACCGTCAGTGGTAATGACTTTCACATACTATTTTTGACGCGTGTGCACATGTGGACACTACGTACAATGCCATGTCACAGCATTGTCATAGCATCCTCTGTCTTCTGCTGAGGTGTCGGATAGTTCCAAGAAGATGTCTTCTTTTAAAGGCCACGATCTGCAGCACACCCACCAGGCCTCTGTACATTTTCAAATGTCAGCTCGCTAAAGCCCTCTTTCTCACTGCAGGACATGGCAACACACAGCACATACAAACACACATATTTACTTTGCTCAGTGCTCAACTCTCCTGTGGTGACTTTGAAACCCTTCTGAGAGGCAGTCACTGCAAAATGTGATGTCTCAAGCAACTTGTGCTCCAACTCATACTGTGAAGTGCCGACATAATGATAGCTCTGCTTCTGCTGCACACACACTAATAAAACTCACTTCAAACCTATACAAAAGTGAAATTGAGTTTTCATTTTAAAAATCACTCCTATGGTCCAGTTACTGTTCAATACTTTCTCTTATGCCTTTTGATAGCATAGTTGTCAGAGAAGTAGAGGATTGACAAATTTAGCTTGTTAGTCTATCCTTTATTATTTATTTATCAAGCATAGCCATGGTTAAATATCTTCTGTTTATCTACAGCCATCGTGACAGCATATGAGACTAACACACAACATGATCCCAACAACAACAACGCCATGTTGGGAGTTCATGCTTCAGCTTCGGCAATCATTCAGTATGGCAAAATAGCACGCAAACAGGTACTGAATCAGAGTTACACTTTTATTAATCATATTAAATGAATGTTGTCAACACCCATGTTTCAATAAACATTTCACCCTTAATTCTGTAAAAAAAAAATGATTGTTTGTCCCCAGGGATTGGTAAATGTGGCTTTGGATATTCTGAGCCGTATCCACACCATCCCGACAGTGCCTATTGTCGACTGCTTCCAGAAGATCAGACAGCAGGTCAAATGTTACTTGCAGCTGGCGGGGGTCATGGGCAAGAATGAATGTATGCAGGTGAGACAACAAACCCTACATAAATGAATAAAAAATATACATGCTCAAGTTCAAACTGACTCTGGACACCTAATCATAATGTCTATGGAAATAATTCAGATCAGATTCATGGTTGACTTGAGTACTAAGAGTGTTGGCTTTAGGTGACAACAGTAAGACTTGGAGAAGAGTGTAACTCAGGAGCTTCCTCTTAAGCCTATGAAGGCCTCTGATTAATAGAAGTGGTTCAACACACCACAAGTCATTAAAAGTGCCAGTAGAAACTCTTCTCTCTCACACACTTTCTCACCTCTATCTCATCTCCTCCGGCTCTCCCCTTTCTCCCGCCCCACATCGTTTGTCTTGGCGGTACATGGGGGACACCTAATCAGAGGCTCACCATAATGGAAGTCTAGTTCCCTTAACGCTTCTTTTCTTATTTCTTAATAAACACCGCACAGTTTGTTTGTTTTTCACCTGTGATTATAGCTCTGTCTGAAACAAAATGCCTTGTATCTTGTCTAGAACTTCATGAAAGTTTATTTATAATTAATTAAGTTTAATATTCATCCGGATTTTTTTTTAGGGGTTGGAGGTGATTGAGTCAACTAACTTAAAGTATTTCACCAAAGAGATGACAGCAGAGTTCTATGCACTTAAGGGCATGTTTCTGGCTCAGATCAACAAGTAAGTTAACTTTCACCCTTTAACAATTATTTTTAGGAGTTTTCTTTATAATTCTGTCCCTGTTTAGTTCATTATCACATCATTGTCTTTTTTTCTACTCACTTGTGGGTGTTTTATCCTGTCAAGCAATTTTATTTAATCTGTGTATCTTGCAAACAAGCTGAGTCACCACTGGGATTTTGTTAAGGCTGTGACATGGCTTAGATGTTAATGCGCCTATGTTTCAACAGTTTGTGGCATTGTTAGAAATCTCTTTTTGACTGCAGGGCTTGCCTGCAGAGCAAACAACTATAACCTTGTTGCTTGTCGCTGCCCTGAATATCCACATTCGCATTCTCCCTTCCGTTCTCCCGTCATCTTTGACATGACACGGTCTCCTGAGGGGTGAAAGACAAATTTCGGAAGGCTTATTAAATGTATATACAGCTCAATAATTAACTTGAGGCAATTTGCAGGAATCTCTGGGATCAGCAGAAGTTGCCTCCACCTCAGCTGGGTTTATTGCAATCATTAAGTTTCCTGTACATTGGGGGAGAATTAACAGCAGAGTCGGGGTTACGGCTATAGAGGGTCCTTTTGTGTGTGTGTGTGTGCGTGCGTGTGTGTGCTTGCGTGCGTGCGTATGCGACCCCATGTGCTGAGGATTTTAGGATCATTCAATTAAATGGCTGTCGGAGATTTGACAGTCTGCTGCGGTGCTGCTGTTGAGTCGACTAGTAGAAACTGTTAATGTATTTGAACACTGGCAAAGTGACTGAGGCAACCCCCATTAAGTATTAGTGGGGGCCTTCGCCTCTTACTCCCATAGCAATCAAGCTCCCATTTCTTAATCACATGCCAAAATGCCTTTTATAATAACACATTTGAATTGATTGGCTTGGGAGACATTTCACTTAAAGCATGTGGGAGAGAAGGCTTGGCAGAACTCCTAAAATGGAGGTACAGAAACCATGTACCTCAGTAAGGCTTATACCACTGACAGGCCCGTCTTCTTGTTTTGACTGCAGGGTTGGGTATCTTGTGGTGCCTTTTGCATCTTATTTTGAGAAAAGACTGAAATGTGGGTACAAAATTATTTCAAATGTGAGCCATGGAGTAGTGAGAAGCCTGTGAAAACAGCTGATTATTCAGAAAAAAATTGCCTTGTCGGCATAAATGAGGCAGTAAAAAAAAGGAAACTGGTTCTCCTGCCAGATTTTACCCATATGTTTCTTACCGCTATGTGTCCAATATTGGAAGTGTGACTGCTAGATTGCTCTACTAGGAAGTAAAAAAAAAAAAAGAAGTAATCCCAAAGATCCCCAAGTTTATCCTACTGAGGATTTCTTTAAGCTCCAGCGCTGCTCTTCACGGTCAAAGTATTTGTGTACAGATAAATATAGCTATTACACTGAGGTTTTTACCTTGCTCTTGCGCTGTCAGTTCTGATGAAATAGGAAGATGTTAAGCCCATACAGTATGTCAGCCACTATTAAATGAATTGATCTGCACAGTATGATAGGGCTGGGTTCATATCATATTACATTACAACAAAATGCCTGAACCCTGGGTGACATTAATTCATGCTGGATTAAAAGCTCAGTCTTTAATGTCAAGGAAAAGGCCTTGAACATTACAGCAAATAAAGAATGGTGCTTATTGAAGTGTAGTACATAATTCAGAAAATGACCATCATCATCATCTGTTTCTTTTGCGACTCATCCCTCTTTCTTTATCCTCTCAACACCTTTTAAAGAATACCTCTCCTATTGCATTTCAATATTGCTACTGCTTTTTCCCCTTAGTCTCCTCCTGTCATTATTGTCCCTCTTTGCTTCAGGTCAGAAGAGGCAAACAAGGCCTTTTCGGCTGCTGTGCAAATGCACGACGTCCTGGTGAAGGCCTGGGCCATGTGGGGCGATTACCTGGAAAACATCTTCGTCAAAGACCGCCAGCTCCACTTGGGCGTGTCTGCCATTACCTGCTACCTCCACGCCTGCCGCCACCAAAATGAGAGCAAGTCTCGCAAGTACTTGGCAAAGGTGAGATTTGGAAAGTGTTACCTATCAGTGTCTTTCTGTGTGTGATTGTCACTTAGAGGCAAAGGAATGTTTTGACAAATGCTATTATCAGAAATAGTGTTATAGTGTTATTTATGTTAGAGAAAAGTTTAATTAACCTTGTCAGAAACTGTTGAGCTGAATTCTCCTTCATTAAATCAGTAGCTTCTATCTCTGTTAATTCCTCAGTGCCCTGGTCCCATCCAGTTCATACATTATTGGTGATTATGAGAAGAGAAGGCCATCTTTCTGTCTGCCAGTTACAAACCGAGAGTAGTTTGATCGATTTCAGTGCAGCTGTAGTCTGTGGATGGGTTCCCACGGCAGATCAATTGTGGAGTGAAGGCCAAACTCTGGCATGGAGGTTAACAGACTCTCTCTTGACACTCCTATGTACCGACCCTCCACATGGGCTGACTTTTTTCCACCAACAGTTAGACTGATGCAACTATACCTACCATTTGAGTAAGCTTATATGAGAGGTAAAGACATGGACTCGCCTAACAAGCACTTCACCATCTTACTCAGACTTCTGTTGCCTTGAAAGCACTTAAAAAAAAGTCTAGTGTTTGAGAATTGAAAAAACACCATACACCAAGACTTGTTTTTCAGTTTAGTGTTAGAGAACATTTTTCACTTTGTAAAGATACATAAGAAGATGTGCAGGTAAAATGTAAAACATTACAATATCTATCTTTTTTTCTTAGAAATAAACAGCTGTAACCATCAGGCAGTATATGTTCTAATAATCATTATTACTTGTTATGCATCCCAATTAGATGTTTTTGATGAACCCTGCAAATTTGTGCTGCCAAGCTAGATTTGGCACTGCTTTATCCTGATGGATGAAATGAGACGGCCAGTCATTATCAGTAATTATACACAATCTGTGTACCTTGGTTTGGCTCACTGAAAGAAGCCTGCAGGGTTGAATTGGGTTAATGTCTTCATCGTAATGGAGAGGCGCGGACAAGAGCACCGGGGAGGAGAGATCACCTCCACACTGGCTGGTCTTTCATCATAGTGAGGGTTGCCAAGAAGCACCCATTTGTTCCTTTGTACATACGGCAGACTCTTCCGTTATGTCCAGTAGTTGGTTGTCTTCTCATGTTTCCCTTGTACTTTGGTGTTTTATTTTTATTTTTATCCCCTCGTTTACAGGTGTTGTGGCTGCTCAGCTTCGATGACAAGAACACCCTGGCAGACGCCGTAGATAAGTACTGCATTGGAGTCCCGCCCATTCAGTGGCTGGCTTGGATTCCGCAGCTCCTGACCTGCTTGGTCGGTTCTGAAGGCAAACCTCTGCTCAACTTAATCAGTCAGGTACGATAATTACAAAACCATTACCTACTCTAAAAACAAATTTCATCAACCAGTCACTATACTGTATATTTTGGCCATATATATTGGAGAAGCACTGGCGACTGTTTGACATTCATCACACACACACATCCGTAATCAGGATAAATTAACTGCATTTACTCATTTTGTCCTTTCCCTTCCTTCTATTTACCAATTTAAAAATTCAGATTCTCTCCTTGTCCCCTTTTTCAGCAATTCTTGGGCTTTCACTAGTCTCCGGTGAATTGGTTTTTAAATTATTTGTTCAAGAAATGATTATAAAGTTAATATTGTATGCGTCCGCTCTGCAGGAATAGCGCTAGTAATTAAAACAAGGACTAATTTGCTTTGCCTAATGGAGTATTATTTCCGCACAATTTGAAGAGGGTGATCTTCAAAGAGTAGTCTGCTGTGACAAACTGCCATTCACTCGGCACTGAAGAGTATTGAAAATGTGTAAAGAAGGATAAAGAAGAGAGTAAAGAGACGCGCTTTAACATACAAGTGAAAAATGTAGTGCCATTCAAAGACAAAGTGTGTGATGATTAGTTTTGGAACACTCTCCTGAACGGTTGTTTTCACGCTGCTAGTTGCGTTAATAATAAAAGAACAAGCGATTCAACTTTTCTCTCTTAACTGTACACGCAAAGTTCAGACAGTCCTGTTCAATTTTAGGAGGCAAATTGTTAATTAAAAACACCTCACACATAAGCAATCACTGTGAGGACTGAGAATCAGCAGGTGACTGTTCAAACTGGTTACAGACAGCACCTCAGTGGTTTCTTTCTGTTTCTCATTGAGTGTGCTGTTACTTGTGTATTATTATTTTATTTTTTTTCTAAATACACAGAGGCTAGCTTTGAAATGAAACTAAGTGACATTTTCAGGCCACTTTCATTATGGCACTAATTAAGTCATGCTTGTTTCAGAGCTCTAACACTCACACAGATTTGATTCTATGTTTTGACTCACATTTGTTATTTGCCCATCCTTTTGTCTGGTTTAATGGAAATTATTACCATTAACCCTATTAATGTAAATGCAAGAAGCACATTTTGATGCGTGGCAGGCTTTATCTCTTCTTCTTGGCCTGAATTATTTAGAGCTTCTCTGTGGCGGCGGGATGTTTAAAAAACATAAGCTGAAATATTGATGAAGGTGCACAGAAGAGCGCCTGGGGACCGGCGGGAAGATGAATCAGAAGTTAACATAGAATCTCAACAGCCCTCCCTGTTGATGTTCTGCCACCTTTCTGCCTCCTCCTTGTCTCTTGCTCGCACTCTTCCCCTCAGCAAACCTCAGCTTCGCCAAAATATGACATTTCTTCCATTAGTGTCCTGATCTGTGGTTCCTCCTCTTTCCCTCTGCCGAATTCCTCTTTCATCTTTAATGCCGCTGTTAGTTTGCTTTTTAAAACGCCAATTTCCAGTCACTTAAAAAAAAAAATCCCATTAGGGTCTTTTTATTTGTAACTCTATTTAGAAGCTTTGTAGTTGGTGTAGAAACACAAGACTTACAAATTTATATTCACCACATATAACCCCACACTCCCAACATGCATCTGAAAGCACACAGATGTAGGGTTGTTACAGTGTTTGAACACTCATCAAAGGGAACCACAGTAGTTTGCCTTCAGCTCACCCATTATCAGTTGTAACATCTTTTAGTCTGAGCTAGGTTTGGTCCAAGTCTAGGCCCATTATGTAGAAGAATCTCTGAAATGTTGAGCCACACACGACACAGAACTGAGGATACAAGGTTTAAATCTTTCAAATTGTTCATTGTTTTATCTATGATGACTCTCGATGTAGTTTTTAACAGGTTTGTTGGCCACATAGATTTCACTGAGTACTTCTGGTTAGCTTTGCATGTTTGACCAATATAAGATAGATTTGCCCACAAAGTATCTTTACCTTACCAGACCCATTTTCTCAATGCGTTTGAGGCAAACATGAACAGCTGGCAAATAGGCTGTATTAGCTGCTGCAGTATCAAACAAATCCTGCCTCACCGAGTCAGAGGTGATTTCTTTCTGTTGGAGACTTGAAACCCGACTTCTACCATTAGGCTTCTCCAATGGTGCCGATGACTTTTTCGTGAAAGTCTTGAGGGCAATTTCATCATCAGTCACATTCAGTTTTGTAATTCAGCCGTGACATGTTTTCAACTTGCCTAAGTCCCTGGACTCAAAGCTTCAAACACTCCCTCTGTTCCGAGCCGAGGTCTTTGGCTGTATCAGTGTGATATCTCTCTGTCCCGCTCCCTCTCTCCATCTCCCTCTTCACCTTTGCCTGCCTCCTCGCGCTCTCCTTTGCACTCCTGAGGGGAAGTCTTTGAAATGTAATCTGTGACCCTCTTTTATCTGCTAGGTGGGACGAGTGTACCCCCAGGCTGTCTACTTCCCCATACGTACCCTGTACCTGACGCTTAAGATCGAGCAGAGAGAGCGCTACAAAAGTGGTAGGTAAACACAACGGACAGTAGCATGTTGCCTCTTAACCTCCCTCTAAACAAAACTGGAGCTATTAAAGGGCAGGACATTATATTTTAGTTTAACATATTCTAAATTAAACAGTGTTTTAATAGTTAGGATGGTTTGCAAAACATGTGCAGCTGCCCTGAAGACAAATTTGCTATTTATGCACTGATCTTACAATGTAAATAACTTCCTTGGCATCTTATTTTGTAATTTGGAACTTGTAGTAAAAACTCCATCTACATTCAATCAATTATATATATTTCAATATCAGTCTACACAAAGCTGCTTTAAATATATTTATTTATCAAGGTTTCTCCTCAACATACAACTCCTTATTTGCTAAGATGTCGTTGATCTTTTTCCCAGATGCCTCCGGACAGCAGCAGCCCAGTTTGGTGGGGTCTCAGCCACACTCCGGAGGCTCTGACCCAGGTCCCATCCGGGCCACAGCCCCAATGTGGCGCTGCAGCCGGATCATGCACATGCAGCGAGAGCTCCACCCGACCCTGCTCTCCTCTCTGGAGGGCATCGTGGACCAGATGGTGTGGTTCAGGGAGAACTGGCACGAAGAGGTGAGGAAAGACAAAAGGTGCTGATACTGCGGGTGTCGGGCTTTGTTCCGAGGTGTGTGTGCCTCTTGTGGATCAGATGGGGAGAGAATAATACAGCGCTTGTGTGAGTGTTCATGCATATGTGCGTATGTGTGAAAGCACGTCGGTGCACATAGGTGTGTGTCCCGCCACCTGGTCGTCCAGCTGAACTGAGTTTGGCACAATCGGTCTGTCCAACACATCTGTTAGGGTTAAAGTACTTTTCAGAGCCATGAATAGGTTACCAGCACCATTACTACTCACAAGAAAGAAATCAAATTTAATTACAAGGTTTGTATTTTCCTGACTTTTGTTTAGTATTTGTCGGAAACAGGCCTGACATTAACATTTAAACAGGTGCTTCAAACTGTTTTAGCCGTGCTCTGCAGTGTCCTCGCAGTGTAACTCTTCTGTGGGTGGAAGGGAAAGTGGCTGAAATAGAGGAAGCGAGAGCCGAAAAGCCAGAGACAGGTGATGGATGGGTGCGGTGAGCGTGTAGGATGGGGCAAGGGATTAAGCTTCTGAAGTTTGCTGGTGTGTGTGTGTGTGTGTGTGTCTCTGTGATTATCTGTGATAGTTTGGGGCACTCGGCAGCAGCTGCAGGCTCTATGCTTCGTTCCACTGGGCACACAGAAGCAGAGATGCTTGTTGGGCCATCATCACTTTCTTTTTCTCATATACCAGGGTTACTTTAAGACATGTTGTTTGAGGTATAGGCATTGTGTTGTGTTTTTACTAACATGGACCACAGTATTAAGTTGATGAATGTGTGCGTAGGTAATGATTGCTCTAATCCCAAACATTAACAACTGAAACAATACGTCTAATGATTTTGTTTTTTTCCCTTCTTGTTCTTAATCTGTTGTCAGGTTTTGAGGCAGCTTCAGCAGGGCCTGGCAAAGTGCTACTCTGTTGCCTTTGAGAAAAGCGGTGCAGTCTCTGATGCCAAGATCACACCGCACACACTGAACTTTGTCAAGAAGCTTGTTAGCACCTTCGGTGTTGGTTTGGAGAATGTTTCAAATGTGTCCACAATGTTCTCCAGCGCCGCTTCGGAGTCATTAGCACGGCGGGCCCAGGCCACAGCGCAGGACCCGGTTTTCCAGAAGATGAAAGGACAATTTACAACAGGTTGGCTATTTCTTTTATTTCTTTATGGAAGACTGGTATAGACATAACTGTACCTGTGATGGACAGATTATACAGTAGCCTACTGTGGAAAGTATTCAGCCAGTTTAAATTTCAGCATCAAATTCAAGAAATAAGTTCACAAATATCAGTTTTCAAATCAATTTGGACAGTACCTCCGGTTGGTTTTTCAGTCTGGTTGGGCATTGACCTTTTCGGATTCTTCAGATGTCTTAACTACATCTTAAATATGACATCTAGAGCATCCAGATTGATTTCCCTGTGAATGTCCATGCTGCGGTATTGCTCAAGTGATTTTGTTGTGCTGATCATACACATTTTCTGTATTTTCTAGATGCATCTACATAAAGGCCGTGAGAAGTATTGTATGGCCCATAGAATTTTAACTTTAGCTGAAAGAAGAAATGTAATGGTGGCTTAGACGTATGTACAGTACTGTTTTGTCCGACTCTGAACATTGCAAATGGCAGCATTTTACAGACAAGTGATAAAGTCTGAGCATTTGACAAAGTGTGAAGGTTGGGCTGGTGTTAGAACAAGCAACACCTCCTACATGACCTTTCCTTTAGCCAGCAACACATATTAAAGCTCCAGTCATATCAGATTTGAAGTAAGATTAATATACAAGGCTGCCCTTTTTTAATAGTACCACCAGAGACAGCATATTAACTCACATACACATATGCCCCAGCTGGAGCAATAATGTTGTGCAGCGAGTGTAATTTAAGGTTTGAACCATATGATTTAATTTGTGGTAGATGCTTGTCCTGTTCACTGCTTGGATATGATGGTTTGTTTTTGAGCTTTCCTCTTATTCCATGATGTTTTCTTTGGTACTGTATTTATGTACAAAACTGTGTTGGCTTATTTTTGGACCAGTGCTGATAAAATGGCTGATAAGTACATTCTGTTTCTGAATATTCATATTTCCTTTTCTCCAAATATATTCTCTGAGGTGTGGGATGTGAAAGTTAAATCAAAGATTAGTTGTTGGAAGACACTGTGAATGACACCTCTGTTTCTAGTTTATTCTTTAAAGAAAAAATATATTAATGTTGGTGCTTGTAAGAAAATGAAGCCTCTGATATGTTGGCCTTCTTAATAAGATCTGTCTTTAGGCTGTGGAGTCCAACAGGAGAGGTGCATTTCTGGTTTTGCCGAGGCTCTTTCAAGACATGTTCATTCACACACACACACACATAGTGTCCAGTGTTTTCCTACATTCCCTCAGGGAGTTAACTTCAGCTGATTGGGCCCTGGCCTGTCTGCTCCTCTCACCGGCCACCTATGTGCTCCCTCCCACAGACTGACTGCACATGCATGTTCTCTAAATGGCAATCACAGTTAACAGCCCAGTCTCTTGTTCATTGCTTTTCTACATAGTGACTCCTTCCTATCTGCCATTGCTCCTAAGCCTCGTCTGTGCTTTTCCTCTTCATTGGTTTTGAAAGTGGCCTATAGAGCTAATGTGTTTGGCCCTGGAATAGAGAAGGACAAGGACAGTGAGTGAATGAAAAGCAGCAAAGGAGAAAATAATCACCTAACTCAGTGAAAAAATAGGCAATAAAGAATAGACTGAGCTGAAAAGCATAGAAAATTAAACAAGAGCATAAAAGAACGAGAAGCTTTAGAAATAGAAAACAACTGAACTAGGAGACAGGTGTGATGGTATTAGAAATCAAAGCCTGGGAATGGCACATAGCCTGACTGAATGAATAACACAAACAATAGTTTGTGAGACTTGGAGTAAACCCTGTGCTGATGAATCTCAGCAGATGTTGCTGTGCCAGCTGTGCTCATGCAGCCAGGCGTCACCAGGGCTTCTGCTTTGTAGGGTGTCTGTGGCCCATCACTACCCAGCTGTCCCCACAGCGACACCGGAGTAAGGCCGACAGAGACAGAAAACCACACAAGACTTCCAGAGCGGAACAAACAGGGTTTACAGAGCTGCTGAGCAGCCAAGCTCCCATTCCCCGCTTTGCGTTAGTGGCTCACTCGCTTTCACAGGGTTTGTGGGCTGGAAAATATGGGTTTATGTGTGCACATATAACATTTGGCAGCAGGGAGGCATTCAAATCCAATTACAATGAATGCTATTTGCATGAGTTACTGTTTTAGTGGTGGATCCGTTCCAAAGACTTTTGTTATAAGTGTGCTTTCTGACAAAAAGCACAGGTTTCTGGCTTTAAAATTATGTACTTATTTAAATCTCATTTTTCATACAAAAATACCCCCTCATTTTAAAAAAAATGTTATTGCCTTTACTTTGACTTAAAAAAAACAACATTTGAACTTTTATCTTCACATCTTAACCTTTAAATGGGAACTTTTACACTTTGAAGCTATTGTGTCTTCCATCCTATTCATTTTGTTAAAATAACCTTGGAAAGTCAAATGCCCCTCTTACACACAAACAGACAGTTGCGGGACAGTTCATTGGGGAATTGTGGTCCTAAGAAGGTGGCCCACTGCCTGAACCATAATTTTGTGCTGCACTGCCCATCCCGGTCTGTTCTGTCAGCAGGGGCAGGTAGGGCAGAACACCGGTTCTGATTTTTTTACACAGGTCACAGAGCAGCCTGGCTATTTTCCACAACTTTTTCTCTCTGCATCCTCATTCCCCCTGCTAGTTGACAGAGCAGAGGTCAGAGATGTGTTCAGGGCAACTGAAAATAACTATTGCAGTCACTTTACAACACTGTTTGTCTCAGCTACTGTAAACAGTTAGGACCTAAGCAAGATGGACAGGGTCAATAGTTTTATTGCTGCAAAACAATGACATTATGTGAATGTTTCTGTCTCCTCAAGTAACTATAGATTTGGTTTTGTTTTAGGACTAATTGTAGTTTATCTTTTTGAAAAAGTAAAGTGTGTTTGAGGGTAGGCTTTGTTGTTCACATCTATTTTTATCACAACACTTGCCCTGACTGAATCAAGTGAAAGATCTAATAAAGATGGAATGATATTACCACATTCCCTTGTGGTTTGTAAAGAGTGAAGCATGTCTCACTTTTTCAATTTGGAGGCATTATACACTTTTATGGCCCTAAATTGTTGTCAGGTTACAATTTCTCAGGACTGTTTCAATTTTACCCCTGCTATCGGGGCAGGTGAATTGCAGGCAGACGAATAGCGAAATGGGGCCGCTACGAAAAGAACATTGGCTGTTTTAAAGGGCTTATTTAAAGTATTAGGAGGTCTCACTCTGAAAGAAATTGAACAGCTTTGAAATGGCAGGGCCTTGCAGTTTCATGGATTCATTATAGAAGGTGGTACAACAGGGTGTAGTGAAATCCGAGAGGCAGGTGTGTGTGTTCACGTGCATTCGTGTTACAAAGATGCCCAGGGGCCCTCACTGTAAAATGGAAAACCTGCCTGGTTTCCCTTCCTTCTCTTGTTATTGTCCTGCTCATCACAATATGTTCTGCACAATATGAGTTGTGACCTGAAACATTTAATAGTTTGCTATAGCACTAATTGAATCACTTCAGAGTCTCCATCCAGTGAGTTTTAAGTCCAAAGTGTACTCGTCGCGCTCTCAGTCTATCTGTAAAGCAAGCCACTGTGTCGCACTCCTGGAGCAAAGTGACCGGCAGTGTAACACAATATTTCTCATGAACCTCTCCCAGATGTAGGTTTTTGCGATCCCTATTCTCCTCTGGGTCATCACTATGAAAACAAGGTGCTTGTTGTCTGTTTTAGTGTGTTAACGAAGCTAAAGCAAATACCCAGATCTCACTTTCATTAATCTTACCTGTTTGTGGTTTCTGGGTCTTGTTATATTTGTACTAAAATGCCCAGTGACAATATATATTATTGTTCAAATGTTTTATTCCTTACTTAGTTTTTTGCAGTTATTTTGGACTCTACTGTGAGAACCATTTCTCATCTGTTTACAGCCTGTCGACGCTTATTATTTGGCAAGGTTATAAGAAGCAGTATTTATAGAGTAGGTCTGGGGGTGTTTAGGTTATAAGTTGGACACTCAAACACACCTGGGAGCCGCCCTCTTGTGTTATATAGTCTTGTATTTTTGACGGGAGCCTTGTTGAAGGGCATTTTGTGGGCAGGAGAAAAAAAAAGCACACATTGGTCCTCCACTCTGCCGCTTTCTTTAATAAGTATTAGTAAGTGCAATGCCCATATTGTTAAACATAACCATACGTTTTCTCTTTTTCCTCATTAGACTTTGACTTCAGCGTTCCCGGCTCCATGAAGCTTCACAATTTGATCTCCAAACTAAAAAAGTGGATCAAAATCTTGGAGGCCAAGACGAAGCAGCTGCCCAAGTTTTTCCTCATAGAAGAGAAATGCCGCTTCCTCAGCAACTTCTCAGCACAGACGGCTGAGGTGGAGATCCCCGGGGAGTTCCTCATGCCCAAACCAACGCACTACTACATCAAAATCGCCAGGTAAACATGGCCTCCCCTACACACACATGTTTCAGCTGAGTAAGCAGGAGGATAAATTAAAGCCAGCATGTTCTAAAAGCTGCCAGCCAAACTTGACATAGAAGCATCTCAAGGAAAACTAATACATTTCCACCACCTACAGTGTAGTTGTGAAATCTAAACAAATTCAGCTTTTTGCTCATTTTTGTCTGACCCACTGCCAAGAAGAGTAGAAATCAGGAAATCTTAGCTTTAGGCCCACCTTGGTGCTTTGAAGCATTATATTCGACGTTATATTCAAGGCTGTATTATAAATGGATATTTGATAGCCGTTAAATACCCACAAACAAGAGCAAAGGATGACCAAGTTGTCAGCATACATACGTTTTAAAGTGCAATGGAGTGAGAAAAAATTCAAACGAATCCTTCCATTACCAGTTTTTCCCCCTCTTTTCATCTCCCCACCAGATTCATGCCCAGAGTGGAAATTGTACAGAAACACAATACCGCAGCACGCCGCCTCTATATCCGCGGCCACAATGGCAAGATTTACCCGTACCTTGTGATGAATGATGCCTGCTTGACCGAGTCACGCAGAGAAGAAAGGGTCCTGCAGCTCTTGCGCCTCCTTAACCCGTGTCTGGAGAAGAGGAAGGAGACAACCAAGCGACATCTCTTCTTCACAGGTGAGAAAACAAATGGGGAAAACGCATTTTGGGAAATGATAGCACGTAGAGCCACCTGATTAGGGGGAGATATGAAGCATTATGACCTCTTGTTTGAGTGGACAATTGGCAGTCACTACCTCCAGTTATTCCCCAAATGTGTCTCTTTCTCGCACACACTTTCAATTGGCTTTCAAGCACAATTTCCTCTCTTTGTCATCCCCTCGTGGTTTACCTCCATCCAGATGTTTGCCTACTCTCCATTTACACACTTGATTGGTTTGTTTAAAAGGAAATATGGACGGGGAATTCACCAGTCCCTTCCAACTCATTTCCTCCATACTGGAATGGCGGCTTTCAATTGGATTTTGAGGTGTCTGTGTAGATAAATGTTTAGATTGTTTTCACAATTCTATCAGTGCGAGTGAACTCAACACTTTGCAGTACAAGTCACTCAATGTGGCTGTCTGAACAAAAATTTAAATTCTCAGCAACACTATATTGCTGTGGACCACACATTTGAGTGAACCTTTAAGCTGCACTACCTGATTTTTTGTTGCCATTTCTGTCTCAGACTCCACTCTCCCCCAAAAGCAGCCTAGAAACCTCTCCTGCTTCTCTTTTCTTAAAATAATTAAACCCGACCAATTTTTCCTCCACAAAATACTAATACAGTATACCATACTGAAGTTTAGCGCTTAGCATTAGACTTTAGTATTCGGACCGCAATTATCTCTGCCTCATTAAACATTACGTGATTGAATTAACAGTATTTTTTCACAAATGATTGCTTTTACAATATACTATTTGGGGTTTAAACCAATTCCCCAACTAGAAAAAAAATATTGCTTGATGGTCCACCACTGAATCAATGGCCCTGTGTGTACTCTCCTCTGCAGTGCCCCGTGTAGTGGCAGTATCACCTCAGATGCGGCTCGTGGAGGACAACCCATCGTCTTTGTCACTGGTGGAAATCTACAAACAGCGCTGTGCCAAGAAGGGAATTGAGCATGACAATCCGATTTCGAGATATTACGATCGTCTGGCCACTGTGCAGGCCAGGGGCACGCAGGCCAGCCACCAGGTACAAACAGTCTCGTCAACCTACAAACATTTTACATTGATATATCGATATATTAATACTGGAATTTGAAGTGACTGTTCTTCCAATTTTCACTTACATTGACTTTTTAACGTTAGCACTAAGCATTGTCTGTCCTGACGTCTGCTTCTTGTTTTCCGTTTGTGCACTCCAGGTCTTGCGGGACATCTTAAAGGAGGTACAAGGAAACATGGTGCCTCGAAGCATGCTAAAGGAATGGGCTCTTCACACGTTCCCCAATGCCACTGATTACTGGACGTTTCGTAAGATGTTCACCATCCAGCTGGCACTCATTGGTCTGGCTGAGTTCATGCTCCATCTGAACAGACTCAACCCCGAGATGCTGCAGATAGCACAGGTAAAACACACACAAATATGGTAGTGGCAAGGGCAAGTGGGATCTCTGAGGCGTTGGCTGATTCAATAGATATCCACACTCATAAATGCATTAAGAGATCACCATTACCCTCTGTATATCTGGTCGTATGAATTACCATTCTCCCCCATGACATTCACGCTTGGCCTATCAGTCAGCTAGCCTCAGTCAATGCCAAGGATGTTTTGACAGAACATTATATTCAGTCCCGCCACTCAACAGCTATCAAAGACGCTTCAATTTGAAGACGCTGCATTTGTGTGTGCGCGCCTCTGCCTCTCAGTCAGCACGCATCCGTCTGATGCTCAGGGTCTGGAGACGGCTTTCTCAAAGTCATTATTAAAGATGATTGTGTCAGTCGGCCACCCCTCCCCTCTGATCCTAATCGGCCTTTGCTGACAGGCGTTCCTCCGGGCAGCTAAGCACTGGTATTAAGCCCCCTCTCTGCCTGTTCCACACTGCAGATCCTATTAGACACAGGAGGATTAAGGAGCGGAGTGTGTACACACATAAAACCACACTCACAAACATGGTGCAAGGACAGGACATCACAGCTGTAACACTATGACCCAACTTTAGAAGTACATACCTCTCTCTTCTTGTGAATTTGAAATTATAAACCACAGTAATGCTTCAAACCAAAGTAGCACTGTTTAGTTTATCCAAACAGACACATGTTCAGTTTTCTTTTAACAATTGTCTCTCCTCAGAGGCCTGACATCTCCAGAGATCTCCTTCTGTTTCCTTTTTCTGTAATTGTCTCTGTAATGTAAATGCATGGGTTGACATTTGTTATGAAAATGATCTAGTAGGCAACATTTCTCACAGTCCCTTGTCATTTTTATATCACCCTAATATTGCATCATCAGATTTACACCAACTCCCAAAATAAATCCTCAGTTGGTCACTTGTGTGCTTATTAGCATTCTGAGTACTTTCTCTCTAGCCCACTGTCTGTGGGCTTATCAAAGCCTCTGGGGGCAGCCAGTGTCCCAGCCCGCTGCCTAGTGGCCCTCCTTTGGGGCCCAAGGAGCAAACGGCAGCAGGAGAGAGCCTGGGGGGAATTGAGGAGGAGGAAGGGTTGGGAAGAGGCGAGACAGAGAAGAAGAGGCAGCACTTGCAGGATTGAAATGCTCTGCAATAAAGCTGTCACAGCCACTCACCTTTTCATATAAGGAAGCTTATCTCTCTGGATTGGCCACTCGTGTAGCAGTCCTCTCACATATAAATGCAGGCTTAAAGATGAAAACTTGGCTGTATATATTTAAGTCAGCAGGGAGCGATGGCCGAGCGAGGAGTGCATTGAGGATTATAGATGTCCAGCTGCTGATAGTTTGATGTGTTACTGCGTCTGGGGCAAGCAGATCAATAAAAGAAGACATTTCTTTAGTGTTAGCTTGTTTAGTACTGCTTTTTAAACTCTAAAACTAGAAAAATGTCAAAAGGACCATAATGAACAGAAATATTTTTGCAAATGCTTAAGGGAAGGCGCTTGTGAATAATGTTGTTACTTTATTTATCTTGTCTGCCCTCATTTACATTTCTTTCATTTCTGGTCTTCTGCTTCTAGGACACAGGCAAGCTGAACGTCTCCTACTTTCGTTTCGACATAAATGATGCCACAGGGGACCTGGATGCTAATCGCCCTGTTCCATTCCGTCTAACTCCCAACATCTCTGAATTTCTGACAACTATTGGTGTCTCTGGGCCTTTGACCGCATCCATGATTGCTGTGGCACGTTGCTTTGCACAACCAAACTTTAAGGTATTGTGTTTTTATTTTATAGTTCCTAATTCATGTCCCATAAAAAAGTTTGTTTAGTACTGAAGCTCAAATAAACTTAGAGAGCAACCTCTCTCAGACCCAGCCAAACAAAAACAATACAGTGAACAAAAAAAGCAGACTACTGCATATTATATCTGCAGCAGAGCCGTAATGACAGGCGTGTGGTGTCTATGTATAGGTTTGATTCATACAGTCTCACAGATGTGGAAGGAAAGTGGAGTTCTTAAGGGGCAAATAAACAAAGCACACTGTGTGAACTAATTAGGGCCAGAGTCCCACAGGCCAGATTTTTTCATGTGGCTAAAGGAAATGAACGTTTCTAGGGAACGGAAACAACAAAACAAACACCTAACAATCATCCACTCAAAAATAGTGAAACCATTTACCCCTAAACCATAAAAACATTTACTGCTGCCTGAAACGTAAAGTTAAGTTGGGAATTTACGGGAGTTTACCAGTTATGCAAGTTTTTGTTGCTGTAATTATACATTTGATCTAAGCTATAGTTTAAAGAAGAGGAACAATAGGTCTTGATATCTTTCAATTATACCAACATTAACTAACTGTTAATCATCACTTTTTACCTGTGTCTCAGGTGGATGGCATTCTGAAAGCAGTCCTTCGAGATGAAATCATTGCTTGGCATAAGAAAACACAGGAAGACACTTCTATGCCTCTGTCTCCGGCCGGACAACCAGAAAACATGGACTCTCAGCAGTTAGTTTCATTGGTTCAGAAAGCCGTCACAGCCATCATGACCCGCCTTCATAACCTGGCACAGTTCGAGGGAGGGGAGAGTAAGGTCAATACTCTGGTGGCTGCAGCCAACAGCCTGGACAACCTGTGTCGGATGGACCCCGCGTGGCACCCCTGGCTCTAAGTGCAACAAAGAAAACGGGAAGATGTGTTGAAATGTAGAACGAGTCAGATTAGATGAATACAAGATAGGACAGTCTGAAGGCACGTTTAATGGACGGTAACAGGAGGTTTGGCGAGAAGAGTCACAGCCACAGAAATAAGTCTGGATTCAGGGTGAAAGCCCTTCATTGTCTGGTTGTGAATTCTCAGTCAAATTTGAACAGACTTGCCAGTATGATATATACAATGAATCAAAATAATATTTTATTAGATGTTTTGTTGTTCAGCTTCTATTTATTTTTCTATGTGAATGTCAGTGATGTAATTTTGTCTTGTGTATGACAGAACTGTGAATGTACCACCAGGTCTAGCTTAAGGGAAGGTTAGTTTTTTTTTTTTTTTGTTTATTTTTCTTAATAAAAAATGTTTAAAATTGGACTTGCATCTGCAACATTTTCTCCATTAAGATTTTTTTTTACAAAAAAATTTACTTATTACTTGATTAAAGTTGTATTATTAAAACTACAATGTGTACATTGTCCTGTGAATGAAGAATTTTGTGGAAATGTAAATAATTTTTTTTTTTAACACGCTGCCTACACAAAATTATAAAAGCTTTGCATTTTTACGTACTTCTTGAGTTTCTTGTGAGGAAATAAAACAAGCAAAACCTTCAGGGCAGGTGTTACACGTTAATAAGCTAGAATAGCTATGATGCAAATTTGTCATTCCCAGGCTGGTTATGTAAGCATCTCCCCTTTTTGTAACGTACAATGGCTTTGTAAAGTGTTATTGTATTCTCCGCCTTGTAAATAGGCATTTTGTTTTAATAAAATGCTTTTTTTTTCTACACAGACTGTTTGCTTTAATGCAAATCCATTTGAACACAATGAACACAACAATGATTCTCAAAAAGGTGTTAGCTGTGCTCACAATTACCAGCTGCAAACTCACTGTCATAGCAATAATCACCCTAAAACATATACTCTTTTAATGTTTTGCAGTAATAACATATGCCATTGGGGTAGTGTCAGCTGATCCACTCTGATTATGATTGTTGTGGCTCAGTTAGTATAGGCCTACTCAGAAAGGTGAGGTGTTTTAGCATGCCAGTGTAAGGACTGTAGGCTTCTGTTTTTGTCTGGTAGAGATATGATAACACTCAGCCTCCCTCAGCCTGGAAACTCTGCAGAGGTGTGCTGAGGTGTTGCTCTCCTCCCCAGTGCTTGATTAAGACATACCAGTAGATCTGAGTGGGCAGGCCTGCATTGACTTACACACACACAGTCAGCTGGCCCTCCTCCACTCATAAACACAGGTTATATCTCTGTTCTCCTCTGTACAGTCCACATGTTTATACACCATCGAGAACACTTTTCTTCCCCTGAAGCCTAATCCTTTTAAAGCATTGGCCAGCTTTTTCTGATGCCTTTGTGTGTGCTCCTTAAAGCATCCATCTTACTCTACTTTAAAAAACCTACAGGATATGGGTAACACGCTACACTGTAGGTTCCCCTGGATTACCACAGAGTAATGTATTCGTAACCTTTAGTGGTTTAACCTGGTATGGCGTCTGCTTTTACCTAATGTCGACTAGGACCCCTTGACAAGTCAAAACTACGCAGGAGAGGTATGATAAAGTATTGCAATCACAAAAAAATAGAAATGGCGAAAGACTGCCTCAGTAGGTTATATTGTTACGTTAGCTAAAACAAAAATAGCTAACGATAGCGTTAGGTTTATTGTTGTATTAGAGGAAAATACATAAACATAACATAAAAAACATTAATGTAGCCAGTCAGTGTTGTGTTTTATTGGTGAAATACAAAATAAAACGCATATTTTATCAGTTGAAAAGTGAAACTTGTTTCTGTCATTAGCTTACTTGTGTTAAATTAGCTAGCAAACTAAAGTATTCAAAATGTCGTTGCCAGCAATGCGTGTAGTTAAATGTTTCTGTAATTAAATTTTAATTGTCGTTTTTAATACTATTCAGGAAACAATCAACACCCATATAATTATTATTGTGCTCTTTTACAAATTTGGAAAAAAGATCATTATTAGCTAACTGCAATGAACGCTTAGTAATCAGCCATTGATGAGCACAACATTATAAAATCAACTCAAAATGATACCAAAAACAATAATTTATGGAAGTGATGCATTTTTGTGTTTTATATAATTTTTTTAGTCTCCCTTTTTCACAGTTATTCATATATTGTATGTGCTGGTGTCCAGTCCAGTCAAGTTACTGCATTATCTCAACTGACACAGTAATAACAAAAGCATCTTCTCAAGAAACAAGAAGCTACTCATTTCAAGACAAGAGCCAAGCCTAATGGAAACAGTGTTAATGAAAGCAGACTAACACACACCCAGTTGTGTCAGTGTCCTTTAGTTTGTGTTTGATGTTGTGGGTGCCGTCTGTTGGGACAGCCATCCATTTCACGCCTCAGGTGGCGTTTCTGATTTGAGAGAGATTGGGTGAAATATGAAATCCACAACAGCAGAACACATGTGCCCCAATACACACAGACCCACACAAACATTTTAGCATGCCCTTCCCCAGAGATGTGTCAGAGCTTGCCTTGTGGGGCCTTCAATGCACCAGTCCTCTCCTGTGACAGAGAGGTAGCACAAGTGCAGCGGTGGCGGCAGCAGTGACCTAACCATGTCCTATTTCTTTCTTTCTTTCTACTCGTTTGAAGGGAAGGTGGAGGTTTTTTCCCACTGCCTGCGCATGAAGTGTGCAGAGATGATTGATGTGCACTGGGGGAAGTGGGAGGTGTTGAGCCTGGGATCATCATCAGCTCTGGCACCAAAGACCAATCTCTGAGGGACCCACTAAAGCAAGAATAGATCCAGGCAGGAACGGATGATGAAATCTCCCCTGTCCAATGATCCCTGGTGGTCCCCATGGAGATTTGGTAAGGGAGGGAGATATAAGAGAAAAACAGGTGAAAGTATTGTTTTAGTTTGATTTATGCATCACATTTCTCATGAAAAACAGTGAAAGACAAACAGTAGGCATGTGAGTAGGAAGACAATGCGTTGAAAGTGGCGTTCTTAAGACAGGGATGAAGCTGTTATGAGTTGGTAAAGAAAACTGAGGCCAAAAAGTGCTTTATCAACTCCCAAATCCACTCTTTTCCCTGCGTTCCCATTTATCATTCAAGCCGAGCTCTCTTCTTTTGTTTCCTACAGCCAGCATCCAATTATACATGACATTGAATCAAGCCTTTTCGCACAGCAGGGAAAGAAGCTTTTTAGTATGTTCATGTAAACAAACAGTATTAATCAAATAAGCATTGTGTTGATCTCTAGTCTGGGAAGCACATCTCATATCTAGCGGCTGAAGATTTGTTTTGCAACTGAGTGAAGGGGGCCCATTAGGACTTCTAATGGCATTTTTTTTGCTCTGAGGAGTTGAGCTCATTAGTTTTGTGTCTGAAATCTGCCATTATGATTTTAATTGCTCAAGCTGTACATAGCAGCAGTATGGGAAGCAAATCAAAGTCACTTTTTTCTTGGCGACATTAATGCACTGGCATGTCACACAAGGATTCAAGTAGAAAGTGGTGCAGTTTATCTAGAAGTGGAGACACAAGGGGTTTGGGTTAAAAGTATGGAAGCTGGGTTTCACCACTGTGATGATTAAAAAAGAAAATCCAGTCAAGTCAAAATATTAAGTTAGACCTCCATGACTTTGTTAAAGTAATGACAACAGAAGTCAAAGACACAAGTCAAAGTTGTGGAAAATTTAATAGTATAGGCTTACAGTTAAAGATTTATCCTTTTACAGGGGGCTGGACCTTGTGACTCCCCAGTCGCAGAGGTAACACTGATTTAAATCTCCATGACACCGCGTGAAAGTTAAATTAGTTTTATTTCTAATTTTAACTCATTGTTATACCTTTTTTATTTAATTGTTCATATATAACACCATGCTCTTTAAAGGAGTGTGAGGTGTATAGTTGTCTGATATTTTGCCATAATGGACAATGAAAGTACTTTTATTTTATTTTAAGATCTCTAAATTATCCCTGTAGGGAAATTTATTGAGACTATTGAGAGACTACAGCATGTTTTAATGTTGGTGGGGAAAACTGGAGTACCCGGAGAAAACCCACCCTAGCCCGGGGAGAACATGCAAATTCCACACAGGACCCTCTTGCTGTGTGGCAACAGTGCTAATCACTGTGCCACCATGTCGCACTTAGTAGATTTAACTCCAAGAAATCTAAAGTAAACAGCTGTATTTGACAATTTTACACATTAAGATATGTCCTTAAAAGCTTTACCACAACTCATAGGTAACATGTATTATTAAAGCAATTCAATCTGTCAAAGTGAGAACACACAATCAGTGTGGACACCCTGCCCGGCTTCAGCTGTCTGAACCAGTTTATCTCAGTCAAAGTCAAAGTTGGAAACACAACTGCATAATGAGTGCAATTAAAGTCTGGGACAGCTTTTGTTTTAGGGGCTCTGGCATTCATAAAGACAGCTCACTAAAACATTGGCATAATTTATTTGAAAAAAAACAAAACAAGAAACGGTAATGTTCAGTGTAACACCTGTGCTTTTGTTTCCGCGTGAGTGCTGTAAAACTTCAGTTGTGTTCATTTTCACCTGACAGCCTGTCCCTCCACATAATGACTCAAGTCAAAACCATCTCTAAAAATATAAATAGAAGAAAATCCGTAAGCTTTCTGAAATCTTAAGTCAGTTTAGCCAAGTTAGCCAATCCTGAGTGAGCAATCAATAGTAAATATGAAGGCTAATTGCTTGATGTTTTAAACAACCCAACAGTGCCGTACTTGCAGCTGGCCAGTGTATACCAAGTTTATATTGCTCCAAAGGATTTATGAACTAAAAAGTACCACGTCTGTTCTGGTATTCCCTTTTATTGAAGCCACTTCCTGCTCTTTAGTTTTGCTTGTTGGCATCGTTACCACTTACTGAAGTGTGAAGCAGTAGAACACAATTAATTATGGAATACACTTGGCAAGGGATACTTTGAAGCAGTATTAGTGTAAGTGCATAATGTGTTTCCGTTGTTACCTTTCATATATTTATGGCTCCATAATTTTTCTTTTCATTATTGCCTCAGTATGTAAGTATTCTGATTAGTCAAAAGTTTTACAAAAGGGAGCTCTTGCATCAGATTTTATGCTATTTATACTGAATAAAAATATTAACAACACTTTTGTTGTTTGCCCCCATTTTTCATGAGCTGAACTCAAAGATCTAAGATTTTTTCTATGAACACAAAAGGCCCATTGCTGTAAAATATTGTTCACAAATCTGTCCAAATCTGTGTTATTGAGCAGATAATCCATCAACCTCTCAGGTGTGGCATATCAGGATCTGATTAGAGAGCATAATTATTGTAGAGGTGTGCCTTAGGCTGACCACAATAAAAGGCCACTCTAAAATGTGCAGTTTTATTGTATTGGGAAGGTTCGAAAACCAGTCAGTATCTGGTGTCACCATCATTTGCCTCAAGGAGTGCAACACATCTCCTTTGCATTGTTGATCATGTTGTTGATTGTAGCCTGTGGAATGTTGGGCTGCTCCGACAACCAACTGCTTTGTTCTGCTTTGAGAACTTTGAGTTCTGCTCATAAAAAATGGGGTCAAAAACAAAAGTGAAGCGTTTAAATTTTGGTTTAGTATGTATGGCTAGTGCATTGTTTTTCTGCAGAAATGTTTAACATCACACCTAAGTGTATCTATTGCATCTTATGTTTCTAAGTGGGCTGCAAGGGGACAGAGCAATCCAACTGAACAACATTAAAGGAAGCTATAGTTTCTTAATACATGAAATATAAATGACCTGAATTGAATTCCACTGTAGGAGCACTAAAATCTAATAAAAGCACTTCACTTGCTCCTTGGAGTGTCCTTAACGTCAAACTGTTCCTTTTTCATCATCAATTAATAGACATTTTTGGGTTTAAATCAAAAGTTGTCCTAAGCACGTGTGTTGCTTTACGGAGTCATCTGAGCACGGCTGTTGAATGTTTTAGTGCCCAGGTATTCAGGTATGTTTTACCTAGTTACTTCATACTTTAAATTATTTTATGAAAAAGCAGATATTACCAACATGCAAAAATATTTCCCATTATTTCTTATCTTTACCCTTAAAATGAGATTTTTTGTCCAGTACCACAGAACTCACTAGCTGTATTTAAAACTCAGCAGATGACCACCAGCACCAGCAAGACGATATCATTAACATGCCTATTAATAGTACATTTCTTGAGTGAAAAAAAAGGAGAACAGGGAAGAATAACTCACCAATTTCTACTTTGATAGTTAAACAATAGTCTGTTTAACTGCGCTGAAAAAAGGCTGGAAATTATATAATAATAGTAACAGAAGGAGTGGCAAATAGTCACAATACCTAATGCTCACTTACTTATTTTCAGAGGCGGTTGTTGCAACTGTAGATGTAACTATACAAACAATTAATATGACATATATTGTGATACCACACACACACTGGGATTTCCAGCCCTATTGTCATTAGGCCATTTTGTTTAATAACATTTATGTTTGTAGTATTT
Organism: Neodontobutis hainanensis; assembly: GCA_024349245.1. Taxonomy (NCBI): domain Eukaryota; kingdom Metazoa; phylum Chordata; class Actinopteri; order Gobiiformes; family Odontobutidae; genus Neodontobutis; species Neodontobutis hainanensis. The sequence continues at coordinate 348,109 of JALDNG010000095.1, forward strand.
CTACATATTGCTAATCTAAGCCCTACTTACATATAATATTTTTCACTATATATAGTGTATTACAGTTAGTTTCAGCTAAAGCAGGTAGGTTTATTCCTTCATGTGTCTAGTTGTATCCTTCCTTGGCTTCGGCTCCTGCGGCTCTATAACCTCAGATAAGGTCATTAATTGCCAGCCATCATGACATGGTCATGGACATCGCCAGCAGCTACAGAACAGGCTCCCACCATCTCTCCCCTTCATCCACAGCCAATTTACCATTCTATTCCTCGGATGTCCTGATCAGACCAGACAGAGCGCTGCTCGGCATGGATGACAACTGCTCTCCTCCCTCCTCACCTCCACTGCCATCCACCCCAGCATCCTCAGTACTCTCGCTCTCCTCTGCGCCCAACCGGGTGATTTAATTTGTTTGGTAATATCAGGATTGGCATGTTCAGCCCAGCTTCACTCCAAAGTGAAATTGGACAAGGGCATTGGAGCCTCACCATGTAAAACCGCTTCACCTTGACAGCTGCTTGAGCAGGCAGCAGCGTGCGTTAGAGAGTGGAGGATGGGGGGGAGGGGAGTGCAGAGGAGAAGGGGGGCTGAAGGATGTACCTGAGAGGAAGGCAGACACCAATTCACTTCTCTCTTTTTCCTCAGGGGAGTTATGTGTCAGGAACGGAGCCAGCGCTGAAGACGGAGGCTGTTTAAAGTGGAGACAAAGCACCAGGTGCTACTGGGGACCAATCTGCTCCACAACAACATGCTGGAGCCTGTCCAATCTGTCCAATCAGCTTTCAGGAAGACTACGGCAAGGCAGCTCAGTCTGTGATACTTTGTGTAATTTTTTCAGATTTACTTTGTCATGTCAGATTTTTTTATTCGCTTTTTATCCCGGTTCCACGGCACACTTTGTGCAGCTCACAATCCAAGGCAAACTTCTTTGAGACTTCTTTCACAATAGGTTATTAACTCCTGCTAAAGATGTCTGGGGCTTTTAAAATAACAACAAAAAAAGCTGAGAGTGGTAGAAGACAGCAAAGCAGAAAAACTTTAAGCTAGAACTGCCTTGCAATTAGGTTACCCTTAGCCTACATTTACAAAGTAAAAACTGAAAGTGGCTTTATTCACTCATTGATTTATATAAATACACATTTGACAAAATAACACTGTTTTCCAAGTTTTTAGTTTAGGAATCTGAATGTTTGCTACACAAACCCGACTTTGGAAACAACTGGCGCCACCATTTTATAATCATTGACAATGAAATCCGGGGGTACAGGTTGACTAACTAGCTTTATGTAAATGCACATTTGACTGACACGTCTTGTCTCTGGGGATTAGAGAATGTTCTGCACAAAATGTGGCATTAATAAAACTGTTAAATAATGAAGCATATAAATGGACAAAACTAATTTTTAACTAATAGCCATCACAGTCCACTATTTATTTATAAATAAAATTTAAGCCAAAAATACAAGCAGTTACATTAAGAGTTTATAAGATGAAGTCCTAGCCTCTCTGTAACTCAGACGGTTAAAGCTCCTGGACCAGAAACAATGCTGAAGCAGCAAGAAGACATATTCAGATCAGTGTTGTGAAAACTGATGTGAGGCAGGTGGTCATCATTTGCAACTTTGTCACATTGTCAAGGCCTCTGTTGTTCCAGATAAGTCACGGTGGCTTGATGGACAGTGATAAAGTCAGTGTGTGTTTCGCTGACTCTGCTGCTCCTGATTGCCAGTCGAGCTGGAAAAAGACTCAATGGTAACTGGTATAAAATCATAGGGCAATTGATCACAGTGTAGTTTGGAAAGTCACGGCTCAGTACACACACACACAGATGAAACAGCCCACATCTTCGTGTCAAGCTGAGTGAGATGGCCTAGATAGGTAGGCAGGGAGACAGGCGTGGGTGTTAGAAGGAGCAGAAAGGAGTGGGGATCTAAGGCCAGATTCATTTCCACCTCCAATGGAGGGAGACCACCTATTTAGCTTGTCTGTGAGAGGCCACGCCACGGGGACGATAACAGATCACAGCCCATCAACCGCATGACTCACATCCAACTCATGGCTGCGTTTCATGAACTTACCACTTTCATTTCCATATCATTAAGCTTGTCTGCTTTAGTACATATCAGTGTTAGTTCTTTGAATACGTCACAATATGTAACAAATAACAGCTGTCATGACTTTTACAATCCAAGCTTTGTCGATATAGTTTATGCTTTTCTCACCTGGAGTTGTTTGTGTCACTCATAATGTATCAACATATTGTTAGGCATGTCTTTGTGTCGAGAGTGACCGAATGATATTTTCTCTTGTTTAGCAAGTGAAAGAATGGAGGAGGAGCCCCAATCTCCTGTCTTCACAACTCATTACCCACACCTGGATCAGACTGTAGGGAATCCTAATTTAAGTCACTCGTTAACAACGTCCTAATGCGTTCTGACAGCACCGACAGAAGAGGATGGAGGGAAGGTGAGGGGAAGATTGAAGAAGAGGGGAGGGGGAGGCAGTGAGACGGCACCAAATTGTCTTGACAATTGTGGTGCTGAGAAGCAGGAGGAGGCGAGGCAGCTGTGTTACACAAACTGTTCTTATTTCTTGCTTTGATTTCCATAAAATGAGCATTATCCTAAATCATCTGAGCTCTCTGCTGTTGGCCTTGTATGCATAAACCATTAGACTTCTTTGCTAATGCACATAAAGTAATGAACACAATATCGTTTTTCGACTACTGTATTCCACAGCGTAACAGGAGATCAAATAAAACACTGTTTACTAAATCAATTCTTCTGTGTCTGTTAGGTCTGCCTCCGGTTGATTGTATGTTTTGCAGCAGACGCAGCCGAACGGCATCGACAAACAACACAACAACATCTGCATGCTGGGTAATGGATCGGAAAGAAATTATCAAGGGAGTTGAAGTAAATTTGACTTGTGAGAGTGAAGCAGGGTGAATTTACACCTCCAAATGGGTTTGCAACAAGGTCGGAAAGATTTTCAGTGAAAGCAAATCCCTTTGTCTACCCGAGATGTTGAAGGATATATCCTCTATTACCTCTGAATGGCATGAACCAATGTTCACTGCCACCGCAAATCCCATTTCACTGGCCCTGGTAAAACGCTTTACAAGATTTCCATATTAGGCCACTTATATCCCCAGTTTAGTAATTGAAAGTCAATGAATGTCTTTCTCCTGGTGAAAGACAATTGTGTAATTTATTTGAAGGAAGAAAAAGGTTTTTGTTAAAATGGGCTAGAAAGTACCTTAGTGTCTAGTGTGTTTAATGTCAATGCAGCAGAAGTGTTTTCTTCCAAACTGCTTTATTTATCGTGCATTTTAGAGACTACCGCTTTTTTTCCCTCAAGCTGCAAAAACGTCCCTGTCACAGTCCAAAAAAAAAGTTAAGTCTTGAGTTTGAGCGTGAGTGAGCCAGACCAAACTGTGACCACAAATCCCTCTAAAACCCGAAACAACTAAGTGCCTAAGTGAGCAGGCTGGAGAGGCACGAGATCAGCAGGTTCATCTCAATAAATATGTGAAATGTTCCAAAGCCACTCATTAGGCCTGACCTACTGTATAATTCTGGCTTGGCAGGCTGTCGAAACGGCGCGCTGAGAAGCACACAAAAAGACATGATAGAGGAAGAAAGAACAGCCGGTGACAATAAGCTTCACATTGGCATTTGCAGATGAAAAGAGACCCTGGGACTTTCAAGGCACACAAGACGAGTGTTCGGGGTAAAAGGAGGGAAGAATAATGAAGTGCTAGTTTGAAAGCACTGGATGAGACACATCCTGTTGTATTTTATTTCTAAATGGTATTGTCACTTTGCTGTAACAGATGGTCATAAAGATACTGGACAGCCATTCTCATTCACTTTGCAAAGAGAAATGGGTCTGGAATCCCTTTACTTAACAGTGTTTTTTTATATTCTGTAGTATAAACCCTTTCTCATATGTCATGTTTCCAGCACAGATAAGAAGAAGAAGACTCATACTCCACATTCATGCATCGATTCCGACAGGTGGGTGGCATAAATATGGATATTCAGTAATAAAACAACAAAAAAAACTGCAATTAATATTTATCTTGTCCTTACTGTACCGTCCCCTGCTGCTAATGTATTCTCAGAGCTTACAAATAGAACAGCTCACTAGTCACACAAGGCTGAATTATTCACTCCCTGATTGGAAATAATATTAGGCGGCCTGAAGCATAAAGATATGACTTATAATTTGGTTTGCTGATGCATTCCTAGGGATAAACAAATAGATAGCACAGTGATCTTAGGCTGGCAGAGATGGATTTTCTGGTTACCGTTTATGGCGGACTTTGTGGGTGTAGCATGTAGTAACAGAGTTGTAATGAGATTTTTAAGCTGAAATTTCAGACGGCATCAATATGAGGGAGGGGAATGTGGAGGTAATATTCATAAATAAACTGGAGTTAAAGATATGTGTGCTCATGTTTAGCAACACAATATTCATCTCAGTTACTGAAAACTCAATTTTAGGTGTGAGTTTAAAGTTTATAAAGGAGAAGACTTTTTGTTAATACGTATAAGCTGCTGTTGCTTATGTTTGTCTTTTGTTTTAGGAGGGAATATTTAATAAAAACTAAAATGAACTGAATTGAAATCATGTTTTATCTGGGTAAACATGCAATAGACTCCTGTCATATTAATATTATTATAATGGCTCTGTAGTCGTATCTTTTCAAAGTCAGCGGCCTGGCCCACTTTTTGCTCTGTCCTTGTCCAGTGTTCCTGAGCGCACTTCAGCTTGTTGACCCCTTCCTCTGCTTAGAAGGCAGTTTCCAGCTATTAGGCTAATTTGTTCTGGGCTCCTGCTGTCCTGCACCAGGAGCAGTGCGAGCATTTGGGAGGGCAGTGGTCTTCGCAGTAGGGCTGCAATTAACGGCTTTGAGACTCTGAGGCCTGTCTGTGCAGTTTGACAGAGGCCTTGAACGATAAACCTAGTGTACAGGCTTGTGCATTTACACTTACATTTCCCAAATCTAAAAAAAAAATACCTGAGTGTTGACATTCAGTGTTATTGAGAGATATACGTGTATGCGTGTGGAAGAACACTTAACCTTTTCATTTAACTTCTTAATGTGTTTCTGTTCCCAGTCCAGCTGAGGGTCACCTCTTGACATTCAGCTGCTGTAATGGTGTCTGTATCTCAAAAGGGGTACTTGTGCATGTAACAGCAGTGCGTGGATTAAAATGTGTGTGCGTATACGTGTGTGTTTGGGGAGTATGGGTTGTCTCCGTTGGAGGGAGGGGGTCAATGTCACCGGATCACAGGAAATAGCATTCTTATCTACCTGCTGAAGCCGTTCAACCTGACACAATGGGCTCATGCCAAATGAATCAAAGTGTAAGGGCCCCTGCCACAACAAATAACCCCATTACCTTTGTGCTGCAGTGAGCAATGACCCCCACAGACTTTTCACTGTTAATAATTAAAACACTGATGCTGTTGTCAGCTTTTCATAAATCCAATTTTATAGTGTCGAGTAACTAGGTGTAGGGTAAGGAATTCTGTGGGTAGTTTTATGTTTATATATATTTATTTTTATATACATATACAGGAATTGACTGCAGGATTCTTAGAGATCTTTAATAATGATGATGGTAGCTGTTAACTGTTGGCAAGATGTAGCAGCCAGTCTCATGTAAATGTTTGGCATTTAGCCAAAAGTGTTCATTTCCATCTGCAGTCCCATGGCCGGTTTGTTGTCTCAGGACATAGGGCACATACAAGGAACATACACAAACACATGCAAGTCCATAATACTGTGGTTTTTCACACTATAGATCTTACAGTGAATACACTTTGGGGTATAAAATAGAACAGATAGTTTTGTCTACTTTTGATGCTGTACAAAGGCATCAGTCATGAAAGAAAGGGACCTGGAAAACCCCTCATAATGGCACAAAAAGTTGTGTATATCATATTAATGTATTTGTTTGAATAAATTGTTCTCTTGCTTGACATCAGTAAATGGGCATTTTTTGAAATGAAATAATTGCTTCTTCTTTAAAACGCGGCTGTAAAAATTAATCAGTGGCAGGGAGATAATTTATATAATTGGATTTTATGCTAATGTTGCATTGCACTAAGTAGAAAGAGGTTTGCTTACCTGCCAAATGAAAACTAATATAATAAAGAAATGTTATTTATAGAAAGTCATTTGAAGCCCACTCCACAAACAATTCACTAAATAAATTACTGCTTCCAAGTTACTCTAAAAAAAACCCATTCAAAAGTGTCCTTATCACAATACACACACTATGTCATAACACCAACTGAAGTTTTGTGTCTACTTACCTGCAGGTACAGTGTGGTATCCCATCATGCACTTGTGGCTGTAGTCGAGACTGCTCTCACGTCCAGCCTCTGAGCAGGAGCCCGTGGGACCAGGGTGAGAAATTGTTGACAACCTGCAGTAATTACTGATCTCGGCCTGATAGCTCGAGCCGGTATGTCCGAACAGACGAGATGAGGCTGCAGATAGTTTCAATCTCGCACTATGTCATAGTAATAAAGAGATTGTCCCATTTGATCATCTAAGAAGTCTGCTTCAACAAATTAATATTGGAACTTTTGTTGTTGTCTTGTTAAGAAGCGAAAATAGCATTACTTTCTGCAGCTCAGACTTTTAACTTTCCTCCGTGATTCCTCTTCCTCTGACTCCTATTGCTTTGACAGAGTTATAATGGCCGCAAGATGAAAATAGATGAAAATAATGAATCCGCGGTGAATGTTCTCATGCAAGGCTCTGTAGCTGCACTGCGCCTGATGACATTTAGATAGTATTTGTGTTTCTCTGTGGGTGACCCATGTCAAAGACCAAATCTTCTCTTTTCATCTGGCTGAATCTCTAATTACAGTGCAGTGAATCATGTTATTTCCTGCCATTGATATCTTCTCACAGACTCATTCACAAGCTCCTCCAACGGCACAAGGAGGAGGAAATCAAGTAAATTGTGTACATCTGATGTTTTGGATGTGTCGCTTTTCTTTTGCCATCTGTTTGTATTATGCAATTGGGTGTTTTTTAGCATGGCTATTCTGGTAACGCACAGTGGAAAGCAATTTATTTAGATTCAGTGGAAATGAGCAAGTCTACCCACGGATATACAATACATAATGAATGTGTTGTCATACTGCACTAATGGGAAATTTGAAAAGCACAAGTTTCAAATGTGTGGCTCATCCAAAACTCACAAGCCACCAGCATTAGTTTAACTGTTAAGATTATTCATGGGTCTATGGAGTTTTTTAGTTTTGTTAAAATGGTCTTTTTTATAGACACATATAGAGCATGGGTAATTATTGCCTATTTGTGAGCTCATGAAATCCAATGAAAAAAGTAATTTCAACATTTTAAGTTACTTTATTAAAATTAAAAATCATAAGATAGCCAGAAAAAAAAACAAATGCCATTAAATAAGACTATGTTTTAAGTAGTACCGAAAAATAACACTTTTATAATCCTTTTCCTTCTCTGTAAAAAAGACTTAATGCTCCATTAAAGGTCCTAGTTGACAAACTATGGGCAGGTTTGCAAGTGTGTCTCTATGGTGTCGGCTTCAGATCGGCCAAAAGATTATTTTAACATTTTCTATGCCTCAAGTTTGGCCTAAAAACAGCAGTCTTTTCTCTTTAAGCTCTTTGCATGTTACTCTCAAATGTGCTAAATTAACATCTAAATACATTCATTTCAGAATTTTTGATCACTGGTTTAGCTTTGACATTTTCCCGGGTTGTATGCAGTATTTTAGCTGACAGCTTGTCTCCTGCCAATGCTCTGTCTGTCACAGTTTTCTTGTTTGCTGAGCTCAGTGGGAAACGAACAGAGATCTTGTGACTTGTCCGACACGTCACTCGCAGTAGGCAGAATATCCTAACACCAGAGACGTTTCTGTAAAAGGTCACTCCTGTTCACCTGCATTTTGCAAATATAGTATGTGACAGAATAGAAAATGTAATTTGTAAATCAGTATTTCTGTTCATTAATGTGGTGAAAAGTTCAAGTTAGCTTTTCTTTACCTCAGGCTGTTGTTTTATTTGGCTGAGTAACTCTTCCCCAAATCAAAGGCTGTAATGTAACAATTAACACAGGGTCATTTATTGATTTAACTACCTACCACACTGTGCACATGCTCGGCCAGAGTGACACGTCCCGGAGTTGTATGTTTGAATAACCAATGTAAAATTTGCATAACCCACAGCATTAGAGCAGATTTATACACTGATTAAAAAAAAATAATTAAGCTGCTAATTACAAATCAACACCAAAGACCCCCCCTTCCCCGCATTTTGCCTTGTCAGTGCTAACTAGATTTAGGATACAGTTTGCTGCGCGGCCCCTTTCACCTCAGAGAAAGGTTTCCTTGAGGCAACTAAAAGTTAATGTATCTGGCCTCCGCTTGACTCTGTGGGCATTGAGCCTTGTTTACTAACCTCTGTGCTGTGCTGACGTAGACTACAGGGCTGCTAACTGACCTCTCTAAATGTCCTCCACTGTGAAGATTGCATCCATGAGGCAAGTTTATAATGAGGTCTTGTAAAGGAGTTTCACCAGTGAGATTTTTTTCCGGAGATTTTGTGGAAGATGACAGTTGGCATCAGTTTATATGCACGAGTTGTCTCTGTATGTCTACACTTTGTCCTTGTTCTTTGTAAGTCTTTGCCCTTTTAAAAGTGGAGCTAACTCTAAAGTAAGAAATGCTTTTACTGACACACTCAGTAAGTGCTATGCTGTCGTTCACAAAAGAAAATATTTCTGTTTGCATTTTACCTTTGATTTGACTCAATTCAATTGTTGTTGAATTAGAATTGAATCGTCCAGAACAGTGGTTCCCAACTGGTCCAGCCGTGACCCAAATCGAGAAATTTTTTTAACCTGAGATAATAGAGAATATTACAGTATGCCAACTAACTTTAATGATAAATCAAAAAAATCAGTTTACTAGAGAGGGAAATATTCCATTTTATCTCAAAAAGAGCCTCAAAAAGGTTTCAAGACTGTAGCTATGATATCTCTGCATCAGTGGACACAAACCGAACAGCCCTTTTTTAAAAATATTAATCAGTAGCACTTAATCAGATGTTGACCATGAACATGGGCGAGCATGGGCACTGCCCCCCCGATTGTTGAAATATGTCTCTGTATTAATATAGGTTTAAAAGAATGCAGTAAAGTAATGCAATAAAATAATTACAATAAATAGATCTGAAACATTCTATCCCTCTCTTATAGGCTGCACATTTTTATTTAATTTGTTTTATTTCTTTCCTGTTTGCCTACTGTACTGTTCTGTAATGTAAGGCTAGAGTGTCTGAGTGATATTTAATTGAATCGAGATAACACCTTCAGTGACCCTTTTGGACTGTAGGAATAATAATAATAATAATAATAATAATCAATAACTGGATTTATAATAGGACTTCAGAACTGCTTTAAGGCAAGGAGTCAATGTTGTTAATTGTGTTCATATGGTGCTGGTGAACCTCAAGTAATTATGCTTAGGTGCTCTTTCTGTCTGTAAAATGAAATCAGCAACTGAATTGTGGAGAATCAGAGGTTCAGCATGTCCATTTTTACAAAAACGTAGCTGTGGTTATTTGTGTTGGTGAAATACACTGAAGTGGAGCACAGATACAAAGCAATATGTTGTGATTTCTCTTATTGAGGGCGACGGTAAATTTTTCACCTGAGAAGATAGTGCACAAAAACGCAGGATGCAAAACATAATTAGGCCTATGTTTTTTTTCCGCGAGATGCATCTGCCCCAAGTTCTGTAAAGGCACCACGGCTCTGGAAATAATCGGCCAGTGAGATAAATACGCAGGTTGTAGTTTCTGTAGTTTGTAGTTTGCAAAACGCAAACGGGTTAAACATTTTAAAAGTACATGGTAGTAAATGTAGTAGGCTACCAGTAGCAGGAAGTTTTTTTGGTACAAATTTGATATGATGCTAGCGATGGTTGTAAAAGACATTATTAGATGACTGAAGATGAATGAAGAAAAGACTAAATTGCAAAAGATCAGCAAAGTAAATACAGCTGGATTTCTACAGTATTTTTAGTGACCCTGGGCACAACAGGATGATGTAGTGAGTGCTTCTGATTTATTGTTTAGTTGAAGCTGTGGTGTTAATGTGGTTTTCATTTATGTGGGTCTGGGTTTTATTTGCTGGTAGGCTACATGCTTTGCAAACGTGAGAAAAGGGCTTATGTCCTAGAACTGTTTCTCAGGACTCAGTCTTGTTAACTGATTACAGCAGCTAATGTTCAGCCGGACAAATATCAGCTAAAATAATTAATTATTGATTATTAATTAATAGTAGCAATTGTAACTTTTTTTTTTTTTCAAAATATGTTTCTGTGGCTATGCATGGTATAGTTTGACTGTCCACTAATGTTTGCAAAAATGTTTGCCCCCCCAGTGCAAATCTCAAAGTCCGCTATGAGGCTGTTATGACATAACCCTTCAGCCTCTCTAACCGACTCAACAGTGCTATCATGCATAGATATAAAATAAAACTACCCACTAACTGAATATAACACACTGTACTATTAAAACTATTCAGTCACTTATAGCAGGAATCATAAAGATGACACAACAATCAGAACATTTCAGTAACAGCCTACTTTAACAGACTCAGTTGGGTTTTCTTGCAAAATACATGAAATAAAAAAGTGCAACTACTAGTAGTTTCAAAAAGTCTCAAATACTCACTCACTGAATCAATGACAACAATGCCAACACTGCACTATGGAACAAAACGATTTCTTCAGTAGCAGTTTTTATCCAGAAACACACAAAGGTTTTTGGCCTTCTACAAACTTGCGGGTCTTTCTCTATGCTGTGCAATGGGGGCTGTCACATAGATCCCACTCAAAACGGGTCTGCAACCCACCAGTTGAGAACTACTGTTCTAGAGGCTATGGCAGAGGAGTAACCTTGCGTGAGATTTATAAGTTTACAAATTCATGCAAAAGCAAAGTTCAATGAGGGGGCAGCATTGACAGGCCTGAGCATGTTTTAGGTTTGAAGATGTAGCGACTGTTTTACTGTTACAAACGTAAACAACATGGAGCTTCTCTGATTGGCTAAAACTGCAATCAGCGACCAGGTATTCATTTAAAATACGTGCCCTTTTGCAAACCCTTTCAACGGGAGCACTCCCATATGTTAGCCTGGTTTTCCACAGCTCCCGCAGGTAGTCCAAAACATTCAACATGGCAGACGCAGCTACCGAGTGGCTGTTTTTTTTCTGCTCTAGCCTGGGTTTTGAATAACCAGCAAAGTACAAAAACAATGAAACCGCTCTGGTGTCCACTCTACTGCTGGCCATGATAACTAGCGGCATTGTTGACAAACGGCTGTGTGGTTTCACCTTTTTTTGCGCCACGTCCGGCATTCCTCTCCTCAACATTACGCCTGTAAACCCCGCCCTTGAACTTGAAGGCAAGCAACAGTGTACCAGACTTCTCTGTATAAAATAGGAAAAGAGTCAGGTTAGCAGAGGAGAGGATAGACGGTTGGGAAGCTTTTAACGGCCCACTCCAGGAAGTCTTTTATGCTGACAGCGTCAAGACTAAATCCTGAGTAGTGCTGTTAGAAGTAAATTTTCCCCATAGGAATCTAAAAGGTTTATCATATTTTATCATATCTTATCTAAAACATACAAGGGGGTTTTGTCAACACCAATATGTTTTCATTGGGATAGACAGACGCTACATGTTAAAATACCTACAGTAAATGTAGTTTTATGGTTTTACTGCAACAGATGAAGACAAGTCTGCATGTGTTATGGGGTTATGAAAAGCTGTTGGTTCAGTGGCTTGTGAATGTCTCATGTATCTTCTATCTTTTTGATGCTAGAGCAGCTGTCAACTCAACCGTGATGTGGCCCCTAATTAGACCCAATGGTTTAATCAGCCTTATGAAGCTCACTCACTCACTCTCTTCAACTAAATGAGCCAATAAGTGTGTGAATGAAGAAGCTTTGTTCACTTTAAGTGGCTGGAAAGGAAAAAATCTTGAGTTTTAATTTCTTACACACAATCAATAACTGCAGATAATGCTGACAAATAAAAAAACAGGTTTGGATTCTTGCGGTCAGGAAGTGATTATTCCGGCCGGTTGGAACAATGTAAAAATGCAAAGACCAACATGATTTAGTATAATAACTGAAAATGTCTTGGAGAATGTCCTTTCATTTAAATAAATCCCATTATCAATATGCTGAGGCAAGAATAAGTAAAGTGACGCAAGTTAAAAGTAAGCTGCAGGAAAATGAGAGAACAACAAAAGGCTGGCGAAAATGTAAAATGGTGTCTGACAGAGGTGAAAACAAAAAAGGGAGGGGTGGACGGCGACGAGATATGATAATAGATTCACTACAGAGCCAAAGCAATTTCCAGTTCTAACCTCGTCCAGACCAGCTGATGATTAAGAACACAGCTAGGGTCACCTTGTTCTAACGCGCCTTTCACTGGCCCAAATTAGAGACACTTAAGGATTCATGACATGCACACAGTGGATAGAGTTGCTCCGGATTATACGCTGATGTAAAAAAATGAGGACACAGAGAGTTAATAAGAATTTCCAAGATATATGCATGTGAGGGAATAGCACTGGAAAATTCTCAGGCTGCTCCATTTTAAAGCTAAAGACTAATGTTGTCTGTTACAGTTTTAGTTGCTCCAAACATGCCATTTAGAGCTAATTATTAAGTAACAAAAATTACATAGGCAATACTCATACAATCTGCTACAATTACAATGTGTATGTAAAAGATGTTTGAGACCTATTTTTGCTGCTGTGAAAGTTGTTGAAATAGAGATGATGTGAAATGTAAACAGGGGGCCTTATTTTCCCCTCTGGCGTGGGCGGAGCATAAATGTGAACTAGCTCTATTTACCGCTAGTTTACAACCAACACAGCTTTCACTTTTATTGTCTGTTTTTTGATAACCTAAAATAAGCATGAGATTATGGTTGTGCATAAAAATCAAATTCATTAGTAAAGTAAATGTCAAAATTAGCCATAATGCTAACAGAAATAACATTGTGCTGAACACTGTGTGGTGGCTGAGGCTAAGGAGTAATATTACTTCTGAAATCCTTTGGTTTAGCAAAGTGACAATTGATAAAACAGGTATAGCCTGAGCAGCTAAGCCTACTTTGTTGATTTATGCAAATTAACCATGTGGATGGGGTGCTTTTAGCAACAAGACTATGCGGGAAATCATAAAAGAACATTTACTGTAGGTATTTGAACATGTAGTGTCTGTCTACCCCAAGCGTCTCTCAAGGAACTTCCTAAACGGTCCACGAGTAAGGGCGCCACCATACGGCGAAATACAGTACAATATACCGCCATCCACCAGAGGGCAGGCTCCAAAAGCGAAAATATAAAGACAAACCCAATGGTAACTTTACAAGTGTAAAAATCATGTTTACAGCTTGGTACAAAAGATGGCTCCGGTCTCTAAAGCTAAGTTTTTACTACGTGACAACTCTGGGGGGTGGGGGTGGGATTTTTGATTAATATGTCCGTTTATGCTATCTGAAAACTATTGTTTTACTATGGAGTAAAAGCCGAAAAGCCCAGAACCGCTATTTTATTGCCCTGTCGTAATGACAATATCGGTGAATAGGGAACCAAGTGGGTTGAAAACATCCATGTTTATTTACAATCTATAGTCTATCCCAATGAAAGCATATTGGTGGTGACAAAACCCCCTTGCATGCAAGTATGTTTTAGATGAGATATGATAAAATATGATAAACCTTTTGGATTCCTAAGGGGAAAATTCACTTCTAACAGCACTACTCAGGATTTAGTCTTGAAGCTGTCAGCATAAAAGCCTTCCTGGAGTGGATGATTGAGAACCTCCACAAACAAGACTTTGTATTGTGTAAATTAGCTCTATGGAGACAGAGAGGGGTCAAACTAAAAAGAATCCTAAACTACTTTATTTTCTCTCCAAGGGTAATGCTCACTGCTTCCGCTCCTTTGCTATTTATGTTTTGTATTGCCACTGAACAGATCTTAAATCTGGATTTTATTTTTTTGCCATATTGCCCAGCTCTACATAAGCCATTGTATAAAATCTAAACACAGTAGAATCAGTAGAAAACATATTTCTACTGGTAGGTTGGACTACAAGTTTCAAAACCTGAAGTATTCATTGGCACACTGACCTTGTTTGCAATTGTTAGTTATATCCAATTCAACTTAATTAAACACAGTATTCACATTTATTTATAAACTTACATAATTCAAAGTTATGTATTTATCAAAAAACTTGTAGCATTTCTTTGTTTGCTTTTTGTTAATTTGTCCAATTCAAGATTAGCCTAGCTTATACAGTGTGCTTGACTCTAAAGCTAATGGGAGTTTGTGATTGCACCACTCGTGCCACTATTGATCAAACATTATATCATTCCATTATTAGAACTGTAAAATTACCAAAAACTTTTACATATTTTATTTCGTCGTACAAGTATTTCACCATAAAACTGTCTTAGCTTGGCTCTGAACTGTAGCCTCTGATCACTGATGGATGATGTAACAGAGGTTGCTAATGAACAACTGCATCATTAGTGAATACCCCACAGGGAACCTAGGCATTACTTTAAAACTATCTGGGTACATTCATTCGTTTTCCAAAAAACAGTACTAAAACGTGCAGCAGCAAACACCGCGGTGATGTGTAGTAGCTGCTCTCTAATTGCTGTGTACGTTCTGACCTCGTTAGCCCATACGCAGTGATGGATGGTGGAGATTTTTCCATGTCACTTGATGTGTTTTTTATGATACTTTGGTAAAAGGGGGGCTGCCATCTAATGAGCAGAGACGGGAACAGCACTATCATTACATGGCAGGCCCCTGGGCAGCAAATTAAGTGTGAGAAACTGACAGAGAGAAAGAGGAAGAAGTCATGTTGCAATAATCATGTCGGAGATAATGTCCATGATTAGCAGCATCAAAAATGCAGTCCTGTTAAGAGATTGGTAGAGCAGCCCCAAAATAGTACTGTCAATAAAATGAGTGAAGTATGAATAGGTGAATGGGTGAAGTGCTGACCCTGTGATTCACTGAGAAAGAAGTTATTTTGGATGTATTGCACTAAAAATAAATTACAAATTTTACTTTTGAATAGTAATCCAGATCAGAAGTATAATTATAAGGTCCATTTTAATGCTGCGCTTGTTTGACAGAACCAACTTCTAGAACTAATGCTATGATCAAATCTAACAGCTGCTATTTATTCTATGATTTCCTGATTTCATTCCAAAAGGTACTTGAATAAGACTACCCCCTCTTTTTTTTTTTTTTTTTTTTTTTTTTGAGCCTGAGTGCATCTATGATAGCTCTGCAGGGACATGCTTTGAAAAAAAAAAGTTAAATGATAAAATATTTGACCCATTTGAAACAGAATCCTTAGCAGAATTGTCCTAAGATAACTGACAAAGATTGTTTGTTCCACTCCAGAGGTTCTCTGTTTGCTCTGGGCAGATGGAGGCAAGACGTAATAAAACTTGTTTTGGCACTTATTTTCCAATAAAGTCCAATGCAAAGAGTGTCACTTCGATTTGCGAGCAGCACTAGTAAAATCATAATTTTGTAAATCTTTTAGGGTTATAATACAAATTTTATACTTACATACCATGCTTTTGTAGATTAATTTAATAGAGTGAATGTACGTAGCTGATACCCATCTCTGCTTTATCTCAGTAAGAACTTCTTCTCGGTCTTAGTTTGCTTAATCTTTAGGTCAGACAACATTACACAATTTCCATTAGAAAACACAGCGTTACATCCTTTATCCAACATCCAATTTCCTTGCAGTGACCGTGTGGGCCAGCAGGTTAATAGGTTCAGAGGTAACCCCGTGGTAATTTTTCTGCTTTATGGTGGTTAAGGGAGTAATCAACGAGTCTGATTGCAGCCCACTCACCTGTCCTAAACCCCAGGGTCGCACTGTCAGCGGGCTGGCCCCGGCTAATTGAGTAATCTTAGCCTTTTAGAAGCAAGATGAAGCAGATAGAAAAGCAGCACAATTGTGGGACAAAGGACAGTGGGATATAAAGATGGAGATTTTAGAGTTAGTCAGCAGCAGTCATTGTGAAACTGTTGATAAAGCAACAAACCAAAAGCTGAGACATCAGTTAGTGTTAGTCTGCAGCAGCTCCCTGTATTGAGCGGTGAATATGTTATTTAAATAACTTTTCCTTATCCTTCTAAAAATCAAATCTAATGTAAGTGCACTTTCATCATCTTGAAAGAGATGTTTGTTTTTAATAACGTGGGGTAGGACATATTTAGGGGCAATGCTGTTTGCGACAACCTGGCAGAAAAATGTTTTACAAGTCTGCAAAGGTGAAGCAAAATGAATATTAAAACAGGACATTTTAAAAATTTGTGTGAAAACATAATACAGTATATAGTGGATTTACAAAAGTAATGTAACCAAATATTTGTTTATAAAGGAAAGCTCTTTTTTCTTACGGTAATAATATGGTAAATGGTCTGGAGATGAAAAAATAAATGTGGCATAGGTTTATGTAAAAAGGTTATGAAATTACAATGTTATAAAAGAATAACTACATTTATGTTTAGAATATTCACATTTTTATTGCAACTGGATCAGTATGCCTTGTCTCCTTTTTTTTTAAAGTCTGGACGCATCAGTTTCCTTTGTCAAAACGTCCTAGATAAGGGTACTGTACCACTTTGGTAAGCGGCTTTCGGTGTAGAAAAGTAGTACAATCATCGTAACGTGGAGCTGAACAATGCAGTTTGTTGATTGGCTGATTGATCCTCACTTTGGCAAAGGGAAAGTTTTGTTATAAACAAGAAAACATGCAAAATTATGTATTTTGGAAAACAAAGCAAGTGTTTATTAGCAACAGCTGTTCCCGGTTTTAGTGTTTTGCTTTGCATTTGTTGTCTACATTGCATTAAACAGAAAAGCGCAATGCTTGTGACTTTAAATAGTAAACCCTATAAAATACAAAAAAACTATGCATCTTTCTTAATTCAAAGTTTAAAAAGCTAAACAATCATCTTCTTCTCATGTTTATTACAGCTGTGCACAGTAGTACCTGGCCCTTACAGAATTTGTGATTTTCTAGTGGTTAGGTGAAGCCATTCATTTCCAAACAACTCTTTTTAAATCTAAATCTTAATTATTAACACAAACTACCCAAATGATCACAAATTAACATTGGCCTGATAACATGGACACAAGTTTAAAAAAACAGGTTTAAATGGATACTAAAGGTAACCTCACCTGGGATCTGTTTGCTTGTAATCAGTGTGTGTATAAAAGGTCAGTGAGTTTCTGGGCTCCTGACAGACCCTTGCACCTCTCATTCAGTGCTGCACAGATGTTTCTGTCTGAGTCATGGGGAAAACAAAAGAATGCCAATCAGCAGTGTTCAAAATTTGGGAATCTGTTGAAACTAAACCAAGGTCAGGTAGACCAAGAATAATTTCAGCCACAACTGCCAGGAAAATTTATTATAAAGGGAGACTTTAAGGGAAAGGGGCTACTTGGGCAAGTCGCCAGAAGAAAGCCATTATTACGCAAATGCCACAAAGCAACCCGCTTACAATACTCCAAACAGCAGAGAGACAACCCTCAAAACTTCTGGAACAAAGTCATTTGTAATGATGAGACCAAAAATGAACCTTTTGGCCACAACCATAAACATTACATTTGGAGAGGAGTCAACAAGGCCTTTGATGAAATATTAACCATTCCTGCTGTGAAACATGGAGGTGGATCACTGATGTTTTTGGGATGTGTGAGCTACAAAGGAACAGGAAATTTGGTTAAAATTGATGGCAAGGTGAATGCAGCATGTTATGAGGAAATACTGGAGGAAAAGTTGCACTCATCATTCCGGAAGCTGCGCATGGGTCGTACTTGAACGTTCCAACATCACAACGATCCAAAGCACAAAGCCATGTCGACCTGTCATTGGCTACAGCAACATAAAGTGAAGGTTCTGGACTGGCCTCAGTCTCCTGACCTCAATATCATTGAGCCAATCTGGGGAGATCTCAAACAAGCAGTTCATGCAAGACAGCCCAAGAATTTACAGGAACTGAAGGGTTTTTCCAAGAAGAATGGGCAGCTTTACCATCTGAGAAAATAAAGAGCCTCATCCACAGCTACCACAAAAGACTTTAAATTGTCATTGATGTTAAAGGTGGCCATACACGGTATTAAGAACTTTTGACCAGGATCATTTGGATAGTTTCTGTTGTCATTATGAATAAAAACAATTGTTTGACCATAAATGGCTTCACCCAACCACTAACTATGAGTAAAAGAAAAGTTTTTGTTTGTTTTGTTATTATTCATATTCTCTGAAAAATATAAAAAAAATCACAAATTGTGCAGCACAACTGTATATGATGTCATTGTGGAGTCACAAAAACAAGCCTCATACTTGTCAGTGGACACGTGTTCATGAGAGTGTCTGGGTGCGTATTTTATGTCAATGGAGCAGCCCTGGTTTGAAGTCCAGCTCATTTACTTGATTTGTTGGGGGACTCTTTTTTATGTCTACCCTTTTTAAATAAAAGTAAAATGTCAAAAATTTAATTTTACATAATGGCATGCACAGTAACAGAAGCACAAGCCAAAAGTGAGACAGTGACTAGTTTGTTTTATAAAGTCATGCAGGGTTATTCCATCAGTACAACCCATATAAACCCAGAACAACATTAATTCACTACACTGTTAAAACAACCGCTGCTTTGTCATCACCCAACATGACCCCGGTGATGCGGGTCTATATATTTAACAGGACAACATGCGGGGAATAAACCTTTGCTGCGCATTATCTCAGTGAGAAATTCATCTGCTATTCCCTCTCAGTGCAATAACTGCTTTACAAAGCATTTTTGACCTAATAAAAAAAAAATAATAATAATGCGCCGCATGCAATTTTTTCCCTGGTGAGAGATCCATTTTAGTGCAAGCTGCGGCTAGCTCCTTTGCTCTGATTATCGCAGTGCCACTGAGCTTTCACCTTGACTGTCCAGCCTTGTCTGCACACTATTGACTTTGGTTCGGTAAAGTCTGGAAGAAGTGATTAGCGGTGAATCAGATGTCGCACAGAAGAGATAAACGATCCAGTGCATGTTTTAATTTGCTTTTTGGCATTTGATTTCCACTATTTGATGTGTAATCACAGGCCGTTTTTCAAAAGCCCAAATAAAAATACCATCAATACATATTACTTTCTTTTCTGCTTCGCCTTTCTGTCACGTTTGAGACAGAGAGGCAGGCATTAGGAAATAGGATATTGATGCCGTCAGGCGGTCAGGCAAACCACGTGGATATTTATGTCCGTCAGCGAGACAGGCTGGCAGTGAGATGGTCAGGTATAGACCTCTGTTTGGGGAATACCAGATATAGAGAGTCCGGATCATTACAGTTGCAAACACAGAGGGTGTGGCAGATTAGTCTCGTTGGACACTAAGTAACTCTCTCTTGTGTGTGTAGGGTAAAATGACCAAAATGTAAGCAATAAGCTTTAGGAGGCGGAGCATGGATTCAGTCTGAATGTAGATAAGTGGTAAAGAATACATAAATGAATACAAAAAATGTAACATGGTTGATATTTGTGTCACTAATATGACAGAAAGACATGTCACAGAGATATGCAGTACAGACAAATTCACTTTTTTTTCTTAACACAGCAAAGCAAAGAACATCCATTCTACAAACCTAATCAAAATTCACTATAGCAGTATTTTTGTGTTTCTGCAGCTACTGCAAAGTAAAATACAGTTTACCTGCTGGCTAGCTGGGACAGTTGTGGTCTTTTTCATTCTTTTTTAAGGAGCAAACAAAAACTAGCTAAGAAAGTTTTAGATGAGAACGTGACTAGTTGTTGTGTATAGGGCTGATAAAAAATGAGTAAGATGCATCTTCTTCTTCTTACTTCTAAGGCTCTCAGTGGTAACAGCCCAACCCAAAGTGTCTCAGAGACCCGTCCCTAAAAGAGCACCTCGTTCTCAAAATGCGTGTTATTTGTTAGGGTTCCCAGAAGTACAATGGGAGGTAGAGTTCTCTGTTTACCAATGGAAACGAAGAGGTCCCAGCACAAAAGGCACACACAGTCTGTACATTTAAGGTTAGACTTAAGACTTTCTTTATGGCTTATGTTCAGGCCGTACAGGGGCACATCTCTAGATGAGCTAAACTGACTATGACAAATAATAGACTCAGCTTTTATCTTCTGGCTCTGTCTGTCTTCACAGTTCGTACAGTATAGTTTACATTTCTGCTTAGTTTATTGCTTTTCAAAAGTTGTCCCTGTGTCCCACTCTCCTCTGGGGCACTGGATACTGTTCTCCAGCTCGCTGTTAGACGTCCCAGTGATGATTGGACCTTAGGTGTGCCCCATCTGTGATCCTGTCCCAACCTATATATATAAATAAAATTGTAATGAATTCAACCAAGTTAAACTGAAGCCTATATTAGAATTGTATGATTTAAAATGCTAGCTGTAACTTTAGTTCCAAATCAATTACCCCTACCAGGTATAATTAAAGTACAGTTTAATTATTAAGTACAGAAGTACAGTTTTGTGCTCTTCATAATTAAATTAGGTTACTGAATACTAAACCACTTACTTAGAAATATATTTCTACCCACTCACTACCAGCACGCAGGTCTGTTTGTTGGTTTCCATCAGCCAATGTGACAAATCTTGTTCATACACAATTTGAGATTTTTGGTGGCGAATGCCTCCATTAAAAATGTATTGCAGCTTATTTTGACTGAATTAAGATCATTCACACTGCATTTCTTATTTAGGACAAAAAAATCTTGCCTTGACATACAACAAGCTGACGTCTGATGCAATAAATATTCATCATGTTTCCGATTTAGCCACAAAAGTACACCCTCATTTATGTTTTAGTAGAAAACATCCATGTCTGTACAACAGGACTACAAAATGCACGACAAGTTCCCACATTTCTCAGTGTGCTGTTGTTTTGCTTTTGCTAGAATCTGCATAGTTAGCACAGTGACTTTGTAATATATTCAAAACTTCTCAAACTTTTTTTTTTTTACTGCTCCACATTCTTCTCACATAGCTGCCTCGGCCTGCTTGTTTGTTAAGGTATTTTGTCTGCACACAGCCGCAAAATGATAGAGAGAGATTTATCCCGACTAGTATACGGGTCAAAAGCCTTGTTTTTCTTCCGGGTACCACTTAATAATGCCCATAACGAGAGCTGACAGAGAATTAATATAAATTAAAAGGGACCATAGAGTGCCTACAAACTTGTCTTCATTAATAGGTAAGTGACAATATAATTTTGGCGGTGCACTCTTGCCAAGAGCCTGATAGAATAAGCTCGGGACGGGCTGCCAGCCTATGAGTTATTCCATTGTTTGGGAGCATAATTAGCTTTTGATAAAGCTTTATGAGGGGGTGTAGTCGAAGGCAGGAAGGAGGAAGGTAAAATAAAACTGCTTTAACAGCCTCGGGGACCGGTGCTCTCTCTGTGGGGGCCCAGCTCTTCACGTTGTGTATTAGGTTATTTTAATTTGGAGAGTGGTATCTCGAGCTGAAACTCTTTGAAGTGCTTTCCTGTGTGGTTTTCTCCTCAACCTTTTTACATGTAGGTGCTCCACTCAGTATTGATTGGGGCTCATAAATTGTGAAAGGCTATAGGGCCGATGAAGAGGCCTAAAAGCTTGCCCTAAATACGTTAATGCCGGCCAGCGAGCACGGCGGCAAACCCGAGCAGCAACAGGACCCTAGATCATCTCGGAGCTCTGCGTTTGATCGCTCGGCTGAGAGCATCTATAATCCCTTTATGAAATTAGCCCAACGCACTGGGAGCTTTGGACCACGTCTGCCTTTCTCTAATGCTATAGCTATGTGTGATTATTCTCAAACTGACAGCATTAATCACACAGTTATGTAAGATTCTTGAGTATCTCTCTGAATGTCTTTTTCCCCTCTATATTTTTTTATAATTGTGTGCATTTCACACAACTGAGCTTCAAGTGTTACCTTTTTTATGTACAATCATTACACTACACATAAGACATAATACCAAATTCAAATGATAAAAAACGGATAAAGCACTACCTGTGTAAAATAACTTGCAACAAAATAATATCAAATCACTGTATAATAAAGCTAATGTGAGTTTATGTTACCCACAACAGGCTTCTTTCATAGCTGCAAATGTCATGTGCCTTTTATAGTGCATTCAGAGTTCCTTTGTAAGAGGGTACGTCTGTGAAGAGACTTCATTGACTGATATTTGAATGTAAAAAGGCAGCTTGCATTTATAGCGCGCAGCATCCGGCAGCAGAGCCTCACGCACATTTCTCATTAGACACGCAATCACTCAACTGTATTTGGATCCTCTTGTTTACACTGTGTGAGTCACAGATGGATAGATGGATAGACGGATAGATGTCCCGCAGATGGGTGCCCACCTTCCCCCTGCGCATGGGAACAAGGTGCAGCAGGGGCGCTATAGTCATCTGTCTTTGTTCAACGTTGATGTCCTGTTATATATCAGAGCCAAAGATGAATGCAGTTAATAGACTGTGACACGGCCATTAACTACAGCTGTAATAGAAGTGTAATGGAATCAAACAGCCATCTCTCCCCTCAACAGCGGCCGCCACAGGTAAATGTTTAAAGACCAGTGGCTGTTTGGGGCACCTGTCTCTTCCTCTCACACTCATGTTGTTAGTTTTCTCTTTTATCTTTGCCTTTTAGTGACCACATTCCCACCTGCTCCACAAATCGCCCACACCCCCCTTCTCCTGTTCTGTACCCTCTGTGTCGTCTCGGTCGTCCTTGAACCTCCATCAGCCGCTCTGCTAACATCAAAAGGCTGCAGATAAAAGTGTCCAATTGTCCATTTTCCTACCGATACTCGGCGTGCACCAGACAGATCCACTGATGTCTGCTTTTAAAGCCCTGCGTCTTGGGGATAAAAACGTGAGATTGCTACCCCGGCATTGTAACCCCCATCTGTAACTGCTCGTGTTATTCCAGTATGAAATTACCCTATTGATTGGCAAAATAGCCGTTTATGGTGTAGCTCTTGAGTTACAGGAGATAATGGAAGTCGTGTTATGCACCAACCTAGACAGAAAATCATTGGAAAATGGAGAGTAGTCATATCTGCAAAATGATAACATCCATGTTTGTACATCAGCAGGATGAGTCACTGGGAGCACATTCAGGACAGCTTTTTTGGAAAGTGCAACAAATGATTATATTTATGTATGGATAAATTCAATTATCACTTGTTTTTCAATTATTTCATTTATGATCTTGTACAGTATTTCAAGTTATATAATGCCTAGTCTGCTACAAGGCTCCAGCAGCAACTATATCTGTCATGACTTTAAATTATAGTTATTACAAAACCGTTATAGTTACTTTAAAGTTACTTTAGTTTGTTTCTTGTCTTTAGTGACCTGTGGTTTGACTGAGATTAACACACTAAAAACGAAGATATATTTATGGAGTATCTTAGTCCGTGTTTTGATATATCCTTTTACAAATTGATCATAGAGCCATAGGGCAGAATAAGTTGGATTACCTTATATACAGTATTCAATAAAAAAAAGAAAATAATATTAATATTATGACTAATAATTTGCCAGATTATTAATTATAGATGCTATAAAAAAATACACACTTGCTATCGTCATTATTATCATTATAGTTCATTATTAAGTCCTTTCTTCCAGTCTATTACGTTTCCATTTGGATTTGTACAACTTATCATCACAGTTCACGACACAGCAATCTCACATTTTTGAGCTCACCACAGTAACGTCCTGGTGACGTCCTGGGTCTCTTTTCGCTCTATATCTCCTAAAATACCTTATTCAATATTAAACTAACACACCAAAATATTATTACTTATTTTAGTTATAAAAACTGTACACTGGAATTAATTGTTAATCTATTTATTCTATTTGAAAAATATCATACACAAAATGAAATTTGTTAAAATCTTTTTAATAGAAATATTTTTTTCACTTAACACAATTACAAATAGAAAATCTATTAAAACTATTAAAGTGTATAATGAGCAATTTTGTTAAAGGAATGTAAAATAATATATATAGTGGTTAAAACGGGATGATGATGATGATGATGTGTTTGGTTTTAGATTTATACAGCAGTTTCTATAGATACATTTCCTTATTGTAAGACCAAACCTCGCTTTCACACTGAGACAGAATATAATACCTAAGTATAGTGGATGTTTGATTAATTAGCATCAAAATTTCAAATGTGCATCTGATTTATATTTAAAAAGTTTTAAATTGCAAAAAGAATCTCTGTGATTTTCTTTGGATGTTTTGACATATGTGAAAAGTATACTCCCAGCTTTTCAACCAAGTTCCCACAATTCCTCATCCGGCCAGTCGATTCTGACCAAACACTGTCAATTACGTTCCATCTCTGTGTGCACATACTGCTCAGAATCAATCAGCTAGCGCGTCCGCTAAACCCTTATTGATGGCCGCGCTGTAACGAGATATGTCCGTGACCACTGTCTCAGCACTTGTCGGAGGAACTGAGAAATGTTTTAAAAATTAAATACTGTAGATATGCCATACACAGGCTATTGAGCCCTCGGAGACACACTTTGTATAAAAATAACTCCGCTGCATAAGTCTCTTATTACAATATAAGAAGAAATCTGCAGAAAATATACAATTCTGCGGCTTGACTGTTTTTTTTTTTTGTGCCACTGGCCTTGAAGGGCACGATTGAATGTCAGCAGCTTGTGAAGCAGTTTATGAGATTTTTGTCAGAAACAACTTGCATGATGGGAAATTTATCTGCAGCATTCTAAAGTTTTGAACAAACGACAAAACCGCTCTTGCGCTTGGGCGCGGAATACATGAGAATTGTTGAGGGAGGTTTTCAGAAGGCCGCTATGCATGCTAACAGGGACATATTTCAGAAGTGATTAAGGGTGAATAAGCACCATCCTGTCCAGCTGAGAACAATCAGACAGTGATATATGAATTTTGTCTGCTTGCTGTTTACCGCAGTCTTGTAGCGGCGCCTTGATTAATCAGATTCACCTGCTTCCGGCCTCGTGTGGGACTGGACAGACCTGGCAGAAGCATCATTACCTGGTCTGATTAAAGCCGAATGACTGAAGATGACCAACACAGGCCTGTGCACCTGCTTCTTGTCTCAGGTGAAACTTTCTTTAGATCACATAGCCTCATTCTTTCCATTTTCTTTATGGGGCTGTAAGGAATACATAATGTTTTCTTGAAGCTATGCCAAATAGTCAGTCTATTTAAATATGTATTGAAGTATGCAAACCACCAGCCAACCAACAACAGCATAGCGACCTTTTCTGCTTTCATTGATGCTATTGTTTTTGTTTTTCTTGTTTTGCACTGTTTTGCTGGGTAAGTCCTATCCAGTGCAGGAATAGACACTTTCTCTGTTAAATTGATTGTCATTACTTTTATGTGTTGACAAGCCGTGTGACAAATTGGGGCGTCAACAACTCTGCAGCATGTGACATGTGATTGGCCAAAGCTTCTGGTATGCACTAAACACCTATTAAAGCAGCCCTGTGTAACTTTCAGCCAGTAGCACCACATAGCTTTAAAGCCCAAAACTATATATTCTCGTAATCATTTAATGGTTCTTAGAAATCTGAGCTGTAGAAATATGCCTATTTCACTGACAAAGTACCATCAGCTGGACAGAAACGTCTAACATAAATTATATATTTTCCCTGTCGGCGAGACGCACAGACATTACGTGAGTGACACGTTCTGTGGGACTCAAATAGGAGGTGCAGAAATATGCTATTACACTGGACCCTGGCAAAGTCATCGTACAAAATACACATATTTTTTTTCCCAATTTCCTTGGATTGTTTTTCCTCGAAAACGTTGTAACGACAGAGTCTATAGAGGGGTCTGCTGGCTATAGGTTTTGCAGTCCCTCTTTAACATCCATGATAATAAAACTTAGATGATGTCTTAATGTCTTGTGGGTGGGCCAGTGGTGCAGCTCTTTACCAGTAGACGGGGTTGTTCTGTTCTGTTTTGTTCTTTTCTCTTATGCAAGGCAATAGAAAACATCCCATCAAACAACAAAAAATTTGTAAAACATAACAAATTTCCAACAAACACTTTACATTTTATTTATTCAGTATTGGAACCAACTTTTACTGATTTTTTTAATAGCCTTTTGTATGCTTTTTCTCCTTTTGCACTTCTGTCTTGTGCTACTCTGTGACATTGTTTATGGAAAAACTCGACATTTGTGCCGAAGACCTCTGTCAACATCCCAGCAATCATTGCAGCTCCACTGTTGGCCGAAAACTAAATCAAGCTTAACTTGTCCTTCCACCTACTGTCCCCCCCATCACTGTTACGAGTCATTGCTCTCTGCAGCACAATCCACCATCCGAGCTGCTTATGTGGGCGCCCGCTCGGGATTTAGTAGACTGGTAAATGATGTCATCCACAGTGCACACGTACACACTCAAGGCCTCTCGTCTGCTGGTGTCGGAACTCTTGTTAGTCAGACAGATGGAGAATTACAGCCCTGAAAATTGTGGTTTGCCCGCACTCAAACAGTCACACAGGTGGCTTGCACTGAATAATTTCCAGTCAAATTCATCCAGTAAGCTGCATGTAGAAAAAAAAAAGAAATAGTGATTTGCACCTTGTTAGCGTTTTATTTATGGACCTTTCAATATTTACAGTGGGGCCTCTTCCTACGAGGGGAGATTTTGGATGAGTGTGCAGTGAAGCAGTCTAGAAAGTGTTGGCATCATTACAGGAGAAGAAAGTGCCAAGTCCACACAAAAAACACCTACTTCAGTACATGGTTAAAATAAGAACTGCTGCCACAAAATACAAGAGCACTTCGATATGGTGGCCCGCTGCCGAAGCAGAAGAAATTGACTTGCCTTTATGTGATGCATATATGTAGTGAATAATAAAACAGCCTGAGATGAGGCATTGGCTTTTATGTTGGTGCAGACACGGGTACTGTACATAGTGAATAACTGGCACAAGAGCGGCCTTTAATGTAGTGAATGAAAGCAAGCTGACACACACCTCGCTGTGTACTCAGTGAATTAGATGTAAATGTGCTTCTCACCTCGCCAGCACAGGATCCGACTGTGATCAAAGCCTTTTCAGAGACATGACTGTGCTAGTCTCTGTGAAGTCTGCTCTGGAGAATAATATGGCAAAGAGAGACAAGGGCATTTTAATGACATTTTTATGTGTAGAGACATTCATGTGCAAGATTTCTCCTCTTCTCATTGCCTTTTTTCTCTCTAGGGGAAAGTGTGTGTGAAAATTTGTATGTCTCTTTGTTTGAATTATCAGTAGGCTAAAGTGTGAGGCCAGGTTGCTACTGATATTTCAAAGAGGCAGGTGCATCTCACAGAAACATCTTTATTTTATTTTTTTTTTCCAGTAGTGTGTGGGCTTAGAGTCTCAGCCACCTGCTGTTTATATTACAAATCTCCAGGCGTTAAAGCATATCATTACAGGTCTGTGTCAGCGTTTTCAGAAAGGGCCAACAACCACAACCTGTAGTGTCATATTTTTGACGTTATGTGGTTTTATGCATGCATTCACATTATGGACCTTATGAGTTATGCTTTTGTATAGTTTATTATAATCAAATGTGGTATGATATCATCACACATACAGGATAGATCTGGTACCAGACACTAGGAGACACCTCAAACTGGGATAAAGGTCAAGAATGTAAGTCAAGTAAGGGAATGGTCAGTTTCACAAGAAGGTGGGTGTTTTCTGCCCCATGCAGTTCATGAAGTTTCTTTCCATAAATTCGTGACATGACAATGTATGAAATGTATAAAACCCGAGTATCGAGAGCATAATGGGTCATTTTGACGTTAGCAAGTCAGCTACCTTACATTTACATCTTAGCACCTACATACTTGCTCTCCACAGTTAATACTGTTGTTGTGTCCTTGGGCAAGACACTTAACCCACCTCGGCTCTGGTGTGAGAAGGTTTGGAGGTCAGAGAGCCTATAGGCACAAAATGGCTGCCATGTCTCCACCACCAGTGTGTGACTGTGGAGTGAATGCATAAAAGACTGTAAAGTGCTTTGAAAGCCTCGAAAAGCGCTTTAAAATCCAATATATTATTATTATTTGTAAAGTGACCATTCACACTTTGTTCTGTTTAATTACTTAAATTTCTTTTTTAAATGCATGGTGCTACCAACATGTTGTCTTACTGACGATACCACTAGTGGAAACGTAGACCACAATGTAAAAATAGAATGAATAAAGCTGCGGACAACTTTCAAAATCTTCTTTTTAACTACTCGGCCGCTGTGAATCTGCCATTGCTAACACTACAGATCATACATACTCCAAAAGCTTTAGTATTTTTTTATACTAGACTTGTGTCATTTCCTGTTTTATTTTGGATATATCTCTAACTCTCAATTTAGATTTACTTCCCGCTCTAGTGTTCTCCCTCCACTGTGATTGCTGACCCCGTCCTAACGTCTTGCACCTGTGTCTCTTTATCTACCCTCTCTTAGTGTATTTAGTCTTTGGCTGTGTCCGAATCAACACATTAATCACTATAATGCACTATATAGTGATTAAGCCATATTGTGTTGGTGTCCGAATGTCTAGCGACTGAAAAGTAGTGCACTCAAAGTTTCCCACAATGCATTAGTACAAGTAGTGAGCAGCAGTAGTCACTAGACGGTCAAAATAGAACATAATGCTTTACAAATTGTCGGAGAGCAGCACAAACGTGACGTATTTAAAATGCATACAACATGTTTGAATGAAACGAGTCAATAGCACATGTTTGACCTTCTGTGGAAATGTAATCCATTTTAAATTGTTATTAATAAACTGTTACGATGTAAAATCACTAATGTTAGTTTACCTTAACTCCTACAGATGGACTTTTGAGAGCTTTTCTCTTGAGGCATAAAAGAGCTGCAGGTTTTGTCCATTAATAGGACAATTGTTGAGGTTATTGAATAAAAATATGCAAGCGTATTTATATTAATATTTATGTCACTAAAGTGTTGCAATTTCTTACAGAAGTCCATTATCATTGTAATTCAGAGAAGTTTTAGAGTCATGTGACTGATGGCAACAGAAAAACTGTTGTGTAGTGTTCGAAACAAAGTAAATTACTTAATCTTACCGTCGTTTGACTCATTGTTTTGTGCTTTTGAGCCGTACCTGTGGTGTTATCAGTACTGTGTTTCTAACAATATATTATTATATTATATTATTATTAACAAGAGTTTTCAATGCACATAAAAACAGTATTTTGCCGATGTTGTTCTACTTGCAGTTGGTTCCCAGCAGCCAATAGCTTTTAATGACCCAGTTGTTAGACCATTGTCTTTATTGGAAATGCAGACTTTTCCACAGTTTTCAGTTGCAGGTGCTGAAACAAAACAAACTACCTTTTTGCCTAGATTTCAGCAGGTAGTATTTTTGTGAAGTGAGAAGGCTGTCCTTGTGTAAACTGACTACCCACAACAGAATCTTTGCAACAGAGTTTTTGTCTGACTGCAAACCCTTTGGTACACACACCTCACTCTTTTTCACTGGAATAGCTTCTTTAGTGTGGTCCATTTGTAGTGCATAAATGGTTTACAACATACCGAAACAGTGAATGAGGGCCGTACGTGGAAAGAAAGTGCGCTGGAACCACTCTTCGTCTTAAAGGTACCCGCGCAATTTTCAAGACCTGCAACTTTGGGGTCTATAAAAATTGATCTGTTTGTCGTGAGAGCTGACCCATTTGGGAGTCCTCAAGCGTGAAATCTTGGTGAAATGGGTGTATCAATCAGAAAAACAGAGAGACAGATTGAAAGATGATGGGGGAAAAGAAAGAGACGAGAATGGAGGATTGAGTGGAGAAGGAGAAAAAAATACAATATCGCTTTAATTTAGTCATTGTCTCAGCCTTCCTAAATCCTTTTAAGAAGAAGGCAGACTTTGAGCTGGCTCTTGTCTCTCTCAGCAGAGTATCATTGTCAGGGCAGATATGAAACACAATCCGCTACCGTTTCATGTACAAGTGTACGATATCTTGTATATTCTTTACGCTGGTAATAATGCAGGGGCTGCTGTCAGATAAGACTTTGTGTACTTCCCTTGTACTGAATTTGTGTAAATAAAATGCACTGCTGACGATTCTTTTCTGTGCTGCTCGATTCAGGCAGGGAACAAAAGCATCTTCTCATGTTTGCAAAGCTGCCAGAAAACATTATTCACCCACAAAGTCACAGCATCGACTCCGGTTCCCCCATAGTAAGGCGGTTGAAAGCCCTAGTCACAAGTTAATTTAGAAATAAATAGGCCACAGAAGAAGCCTGTAATGCCACATTTCTTTAAGTTGAATAATCGAACTCCAGGCATTCGCGTGCCGCGGGGAATTTTAATCAGATCATTCAGATTTGCCAGCAATCAGCAGCTGTTCCATCTAATAACAAACAAATGACACTTTAAACATAATTAAAATGCTGTATTAGGTCAAGTAGCACAATTGCTCATAATCACTCCCCCACAGTGTCTGGAGTGCTTTCTGTTTACGGCAGGTATGTTTTTCTGTGGCGTCCTGTGTGGGTGTAGCAAAGGCATAAGTAAAAAATGCCATCCATAATGTATTCAAGTGGAGAATAAAAGCAGACAAACAAGTTCTGTAATTAACTGACCTTCTGAGCAAGGAGTTCTCTGCAGGCACCCCTCCATATGGTGTTGGTACACTGCGTCTTATGTTCCTAGAATGAGAATTTCTTTGTAATGTTATTATAAAGTCATTGAATGTGCTGCAGTGAGTGTTAAACTCTATAAAGGCCCTAGAAGAATGAGTGAAATGACTGAAATGTTGATGAGCAGCTGACCTTGAAAAGTAAAATGAGCTATTGTTGGTACTATTGCTGTTGCGTTTATGAGCAGAAAAAAGCACATGCTATTGAGCCACATTTTATTAGCACTGACATGTTTTTATATTGCATCTGAGATCAATGCATAGTTTGATAGATTTGTTGAACTGCTTTTGCTTTTGCAAAGCAACTGATATAATACAATTATGAGGTTATCACAGGTCACAGAAAGCACTTCAGCTTTTTCATTCAAGATTATGTGTTTGCTCCTTTACAGAATGGATGAGGGCTGAACCTGTCTATGGGGCAAGAGGTCAGATACACACAGACTGCAATGACTAGGTAATCAGCATTCACTCGCACACTCAGAGCAACAAGGGCAATTGAGAGTTAACATTTTAACTGGACTCAAATAGTCAACTGTAGTGCCTACTGTAGAGAACATGAAGATTTTATATGACAGAATCTAGATTAGTGTAAAAAAAAATGCATAGAAAAGCTAGGCTACGCCGGCCATTCACTTTCCTTGCTGAAATGGGTGTTTAATTGAGCAATTCCCGCTCAATAAAAATCTTGTTGTATAAACCTCTAACTGTTTAATTTAAAATGCAGGACTTATGCAATGCTTCATTGCTTCCACTGGTTGTATGTTTAACTAATTGTCTCCAGTCTTTTGGCACTGCCTACTGAAGATCTAAATCAAATCCACAAATTATTTGTACAGAGGAAAAACATACCTGGCCAGACACTTCCTCCAGCTATTCCAGGGGACCAGCCAAGAGGTCTTCCCCGGGGTCTTCTACTGGTGGGACATGCCTAGAGAGGCGTCCAGGAGGCACCTGAAACAGATGCCTGAGCCACCTCAGCTGCTCTTCTCAATGTGGAGGAGCAGCAGCTCTACTCTGAGCTCCTTCCAAGTGACCGAGCTTCTCACCCTATCTCTAACAGAGGGCCCAGCCACCCTGTGGAGGAAACTCATTTCAGCCGCCTGTATCCGGGATCTTGTCTTTTGGTGAGAGTAAGAACGTAGATTTCAACTTGAATTTACAATTGTAGATTGTAAATTGAGAGCTCTTGCTGCTCTGCTCCTTCTTTACCACAACAGACCGGTACATTGACTGCATCACTGCAGAAGCTGCACAAATCTGTCTGTCAATCTCCTGCTAAATTCTTCCCTCACTCTCTCATGAACAAGAACCCAAGATATTTGAACTCCTCACTTGAGGCAGGAGCTCCGCCAACCTGAAGGAGAAAAAAAGCCTCCCTTTTCTCTTTGGAGGTGCTGATTCTCATCCCAGCCACTTTTAGTAGCTTTTAGCACATCTTTAGCCATCTCCCTGTACAAATAGATCTTCATTGAAAAGCACGAGCTTGAGCATCAGCAATTGCAGTCTTTCTTAAAAAAACACTGCAACATTTTACCATAAAGGTATATCCTACAAATCTTGCAGATATGTAGCCTCAGAAGAGTTTCTTTACACTTTAATAATTGAAAACCTTTTACACAACTTAATGTCTGCTACATTCAGATCTATCAAACCAAATAGAAACCATTGTCACCCATTTGTATTTCATTCAAAAAAGACGTAGAGCTTTATTAATATCTTTGTGCATCTTTTTTTTTGCTCAAATATTATGCCCTCCTCCGCTCAGCTATCATCATTCAGTCTATTTTCTTCTACAGTTTTAGTTTGTTACCATCAGTAAAAAAATCAAGACTTGGGTGAACAGACCTTTTTAGTAGTTGTTTTATGGGAATGGCAGCACTCAGTTAAAAGGTCAGCCCTGATGGTGTGCAGCTTAACCAGAAAAACCTCTCACTCTGAGTGGGACAGTCCGAGCATCCCATCTCTGTAAAAGTGATTCTCAGGGCAAGCTAAAAGCCTTAAAAAAATGTTGATGCTTGTGGTCATTGCTGCTCTCCCACCATAACCGAAGCTGAAATGAAGCAAGATCTCCCTTCACCCACTGCCACCGCCCTCACGCCTGCACCATTAGCACCTGCAGCAACACTCCTCTTCCTCCATTTGTCATCAGTCCAGGAGAGAGGAAGAGCGATAGAGAGCAACAGAGCACCTGAAAATGAATATGGCGGCAGAGATATAATTGCTTTCTTGTCTTTTTCGGTTCCCTCCCAAAAGGAGGAGGCATAGCAGTGAGTGACTGGGGTTATCTCCACCACACTATCTGCTGAAGAAGCACATTAATGAATAGTGCATTAAAAGTTTGGGCCAGGGCTGCACAAAAAAAAAAAAAGACACTCCTGCATCTACTGTGATTTAAAAAAGCACAATAGCCTCTATGCAATCTTCAAAATGAAAAATAAAGGCCTTGGGCGGCAGTGTGCACTGAATTTTGTTTTATTTGTACAAAGCAAAAAAAGAGTAACATTTACCTATCTGTGGTTAAAGCTTAATTGATTCATTTCACAGTTCATCATTTTACAGGTACACAGTTTTTCCTCTCGGGGCAGTCTATAAAAGAAAATATCAGGTAAACACAAAATGGACGGAAGCTTCAGAAAGTAAATACTTGAGGGGGTGGAGACACAATTACGCACAGGTGAAACACATCAGGGAGGGTCAGGTGATCACACAAGGCGGCACAACAAACAAAGGCAGGAAGCTGACAGCAAAATAAAACTAAGAAAACTAATACATATCTAGGTTTGGGTATATTTTATACTATATAATGATGCTTGATTTTTATTGTAGAGAAAAGAGAACGGGAACTGAGCTGACATTCCCCAGGAGCTGAGGAGGAGACGGTGGTACAGTGCCTTTAGATCAAGCTAAAGGAACAATTTTGATAGTGCCACCTCGTTTCAACTAGAGATTTGTAAGTGTAGAATCATGTGCTTTATTAGGACGGCACAATATATAATAAATTTATTGTTTAATATATAAATATATTGCAACATTGAAAACTGCAATAGCCACATATCAATGAAAAAACTGCTTCTATCTCACGTTGCATTTTAAAATAACTGACTAATCAGAGTCCTAAATGAAACTGTGTGACATAAAAATAGGTCTATAATAGCATTTTTTGCACGTTGTCTTCATATCCTGATGCCCTATATGTTATTTATAGAGCCATTGCTAACATTGTCCACGGTTAAAACTTTTTTTTCTTGTTTAAATAGATTTCTCTGGGTGAGGTGCATTGTATGGCTGAACAGTGTGACTGAAAAAATTCTACAGTAAGCTTTCTCTCAGTTCAAAACCAGAAACCCTGGAGTAGCCACATCACTGGGAAAAAAAATATCTAACTATCTATTTAAGCTCATGCAAAACAGGATATGCTCTTGTACCATTACCACAATTGGTCCCATCTTGTTATGTTTGGTCAAAAACATTTTTTTTTGTAATGAAGAAAGAGCAGATGTAGTTTGTAGATGCAGAAGTCCTCTGTTCCTTTATTTGTAATAGCTTGTTTTATCGGTTTCAGAGCAGTAAATGTATTTTTCTTGGTAGGCGTGTACTTTTCTTGATAGCACAATTCTCATTCCTTACATTTCCTTTGCTATTTGTGTAACATAAGAGCGCATGGGCCACTTTCTACTACAGGTAATATACTAACCAAGACTTAAGACCTTACACAACCTCGCTTGAAAAAAATACTGAACTTGCTCTTTAATCCACACCAACCGGGTGGCTAAAATCCCAGCTACTGTTGCGTGAATGCTTGTTTAATTAGCCCTGTATGATAGGCTGCCCATCCATTACGTGGCTAATTGCCGTCCTATCAGGCCAAATAAAATGTGCTATCACACTCTGAGTCTGCATCATTGCCCCAGATGATATAATTTCCTCCTGAATGAAGAAAGGAGCAGAAGTGACGGACTGATTGTGTGTCGGTGTGTGTCTGAGATGGAATGCAGTGGGTATCTAGGGCTATAATTCAAACCTTTGAGCCGGTTTGACAAAGTAACCATAGCAACAAGCTAAGTGTTCATCTGTCTTAATCGAGGACAGGGTGCGTTTGGTGTGTGTGTGTTAGAAGACCTCACAGACTTTTCTCCTTTCCTTTACCAGCTCCCTGCGGACTCTGGTGGGGGTCTAAGCCGGTGTGAAAATAGTGCTGCACGATCACACACACACACACACACACACACACACACACATACACACACACATATACACACACATACACACACATACACACACACACACACACACACACATACACACACACATATACACACACACACACACACACACAGAAAAACTGCAAACTCCTGCTCATTTACCTCCATAAAGATTTCAAGCCTGGCCTCGCATCAGTTTACTTAGTGAAAAAAAGTCCCTCTTTAGACCCTGGAGCCATTTACTCCCACATTTGCTCCCGCCGCTGTGTATTCTCCCGATGAAATTGAGGCAAAGAACGGCTATGAGTAGATTTTCACGTCGGCCAGCCCGTGTGAAGTAGAAGAGACTGTCATTATGCTGTTCAGTGGAGCAGCAATATCTCTAGCTGCTCGGGGACATTGGGTGCGTTAGCGGAGCCGACCTGCCCCCTCCCTTCCCCCATCTACCTGACTGCCTACCTGTCTTTCTGCATCAAATATGTATTTCCAAACCGGATTACTGTCCAAGTCAGTTGTTTCCAATGTTATAGCAAGTTTACGTCTGGATGTGTTTCTTTACAGAGGCAAGAAAAACAGAGCAGTTTCTTAACATAACATATTTCCAGTTTCCACCAAGCAGTACTGTACAGTTAAGTAACATATTTATGCTTACCAATAAAATGTTCTGATGTCTGAAAGATGAAAATTGAATTGGCCAATCCAAGCTATCACTCAGCCTTTGTTAGTTAGTTGTTAGTTTGATGTCAGGGTCTTGTCAGTAACCACTCACAAATGATCTCATGTGTTGTTTTTCTTTCAGAACCTTGCTGCCTTCACTGAGACTGAGATGGAAACAGCACAAAGACAACTCACTTCAACAGCATAAGGCATCTTTTTAAGACTTATCTACCTTGATGGCCCTAACGCTTCGCCTACTGGTCAATATGCAGTGTTTGGCTTCACCTATTCCACTAATGGAAGGTTTAAACTTGGGAGGTCAGATCCTTTTCTGACATTTCCTCCAGTTTCATGTTTGATTCAGGACCTACCCACTGTGTTCTCTATACAGGAGCTCCAGGGCAGTCTGCACTGAAGCAGCACGACAGATAATAGAAGAAGAATCAAAGCTCCTGTGGACTATCATGCGCCTGTATTCTGTCTGCAGCTCCGCTTTTAAAAGCAGATACTAAAGGTGTTGACACAAATTAAACCAACTGCCTCTCTGTCCTTGTCACTTTCCTTATTTTACCTCACCATCCTTTTTTCTCTGCTACTGTATCCATAAAAGATTTGAGTGTGGAGACTCTGACTTTGAAAGTAGACACTCATCCATCTCCACATTCAGTCCTTATCATCCTTTCCTCTCCCCTATCACCCTATCCTTCCTGCTTATGTCAGACCTTGACAGCTGTCCTCATACAGAGAATAGCAGCTCAGACAAGGCTAAAACAAATAGAGATCTTTTTTTTTTTTCAATTTATTATGCACTTTGATGCACGGACTTACTGCTTTTACACTGGGGACCATGTTTGAGATTAGTGTGTAGCTCTGCATATTATTTAGCTTTGAGAATATTCAGAATAAACTCCTTTAGTGCAACACTTTGCAAATGGAATTTTAGAAAATAGTATCACAAGATCTGGACAGTTTCAGGACCATTAAAGGCCATTGTTTATATTTAATGCAGTGATGGGTAATCATAAATCATGTGTATTTCTTTGACAACATTAATTGTGGAGAGGTTCGTCTTCAGTATAGTCAGTGTCATGCCTGAAAAAGAGGCTTTAAAGTGCTTCTTTTCAGCTAGAGGCAGACAAAGTAGCTGTCAGTCACACAGGTCAATATGCCCCACAATCAAAAATGTGACATTTGATTTGCCATTTTTTCACCGTTTAAAATATTCTCAAATCAGTGAAAAACGTTTTGACAGAGAAACTAGAGTTATAATTGTGAAAGAAAAATATTGGTTTAGTATCATTAAGTTTATTGTCGGTTAAAGATTCCACTTTTATTCCACTATCTATAAAGACGACCCATTTCCTGTGCCAGACTGTAGACTTCATTTTAGAACAAATTTCAAGCAATTAAAGACTGGCCTTCTGTGTAAAGCAGATCCAAGTGTTCTCTTAACAGTTTAGACAATGAATAGGCAGCTAAATCTTTCTTTGAGAGGTCTATGGTATGTGTGCGGTATTATATATGTAAGCTATGTCTGCTGAATATTCATTTTCAATTGATTGGCAGGAGGAGTTGCATACACATGGTACCTGAAAATACAAATAGATAATATCACATTGTTGCAGTTTTGCATATGCTACATTCCTTCACAATAAATTATATCTGTAAATATGTAAAAAATGAAGTCTGATTTTGTGCATTAATTCTTTGCATTTAGTGTCAATTTCATGTAATTTGTCTAAAAGGAATCAATATCTATCACATGTTTTTTGTTTGGCTAAGTCCTCTATTGCATCTTAAATAAGTCCTACATGTACACTGGTGTCTTTTGCAGTGGAATCCGCTGTTTAACAAATATCTTAATATCACATTAACGTATATATTGCCCCACCTCTAATAGGCAGGGCTGCACAGTAGCACAGCAGTTAGCTCTCCTTTCTGCTGCAGAACTAAAAGGTTTGGGATCAATCCTTGTGGCCTGTAAAGATTGCATGTTCTTCCTGTGCCACTGCAGGTTCTCCGCATGTGTAAATTGTTGTGTGTCAGTGTGTCTCAAGTGTTATCCCTGTGTTATACTAACAAATGCATGAATAATTAATATAACAATGACCTTTCCCTCATTCTCCTATAGACAGCTAAAGGATACTGGACCAATAAGCTGCACACAATGCGTCTGTAAACCCGAGGAAGACAGCAGAACACAGTCATATTTTTTAAAAGGTAAGGTTATATGTAATGAAAGTAGGTCTGTCTCGTCCTTTTCTCAACAAGTGGCACATGACGGGGATGAATCTGTCGCTAAAAGGACGGATCAACAAATCAATCAAGCCAAACTTAGAATTAACTGTGTTGGGCTGATGACTGAAAAGCCCGAGGGATGGCTCGTGTAATCCGATTACATTACAGCCATCAATCCACTCGGACCTGTCAGTTTCCTTAACCCTATATTAGAAACACTTAGTAAAATGAGGATTAACAAATGAAGCTCGCCAGCAGCCATCGCTAAGTCAATTGTTTATCCAGTGGGGCAGAGATTACATTTAAAGAGATGAAGTGGTTCAAATACGGCTAGTGAGGGGCCTTTAGAGAAAAAAATAAAATAAAACAGCCCTTATTAAAAAAGACTCTAATTTATTGTTAGTACATTATTCTCCATTTCCTCCATGTCTCTAATCCTAGACAGTGCTCCTTGACAGCCAATGAACTCAAGTCTGGCACTCACAGCAACGCATTATTAGCAAACGCTCAAGAAAGTGTGGCCATGCTGCTGGCTTTGGCTCTGCCTCCATGTTACTCTTACGTACAGTTTCCCCCTGACAGATTTTCTCTGCCATTGTGTGTGGTGTGTGTGGAGGAGGGTCGGGGGCTCAGCTAATTGCAGCTATTAGGCTTCCAGAGGGCGTCTCGCGTTCTACAGAGATAAATGAGACATTGTATATCTCATGCAAGAACAATGAGTGATGAGTGAACAGTGATATTGGGCGTGCCGTCGAGGGCCACTCCAGCTAGTCCCGTGACCCTTGTTCTAACTGCATACTAGAGCTCTCATATAGAAATGCTTCCTCAATGACAGTAATTGTGTTATTAGTCCATTTCATACAGCTGATTAGGTCTTTGTATCATTGCTCAAAGGCTATACTTTCAAAAAAGGTGGCCATTGTCTCTTTTCAATGTGCTAACTATTGCCTGTGTGAATATATATACTATTATATGCAATATTATTTACTAAAATTTCTCATGGGAACTTTAACAATAGCTCTTTTTATGATCTCAAGTAAACCATATTTGCTCAGGCTTGTGTTTTTGGATATGTTTGAGTATTACAAACTAGCTAGCTCAAAAAAATGTGCCACATAAAGACTTTATGTCATTAAAGGTGGTTTGTTTTATAGTCTTTGTGGCCACATCTGGTTACACCCCTTACTAGGTCATGTGAACAGCTATGGTGGCCCTGCAGGGACATACTGTTGTCTGTGAATTAGGTCAGTGGAAATAGGCCGGATTGATTTTAGAACAGAATCAATACTGTTTATAAATGCTCTATATTTTCTTGCAAAAATTAGTTCACAAAAACAAAACTTGAGTGTGCTTCTCCTTGTGCAGTGCTCAGTTTGTCCCAATGTTTCCTACCACTGGGATCTATTGGGGTCTAAATGTATATTTTTCTAAGATAGACGATGATGCTAAGTGTGTTTATTAGCGCTGCTTTTAAACAATTGAAAAATGTATAAATGGGTTTCATTTTGTTCATCTCTATTCCACAAGAATTGACTCTATGCAGCTTTGAATAAAGATATACATAGTGTATATAAGAAAAAGCACTCAAAATAGAGTGTAGTCAACTACTTTATAACTTTAATAAAAAGCCAATTTATGAGAAGCATAACTTGTGCCCCAGGGTTCAGTATTGGGACCAACACTTACTTGATATTTCCATTTTGAGTAGTATGGGTATCATGTGGTGTTTGGTGCATCTGTGGAATTGGTTAGATCTGTTTAAATGGGAGCGGTAAACTGTAAAATACTTTAAAAGAATGTAGAAACACTGTATTTTATATAATATAACAGTAATAATATCTGCTCAAATATATTAATCTTAGCTGCTTTAATTAAGCTATTTGCTCAACTCTTCTGAAAAATTATGCCAGCAAGTAATTACCCACACAGCGCCAAGAACTACCCACTGTGTTAAAGACAAACCCATATTTGACTTTATTCAGAACACTTAAGCACCAGGCACAACATAAGGCGAGTACCTTCTGATCATTAATAAAGGAGAGGCCCCGCTGTGCAGGTACTAACTCACCAGCAGCAACAGGGGAAACACATGAAGGTAAAAGTTCGCTAAATTATTCACAACAATGCTGAGTATTAGATTGTAGTACACAGAGGCTGCTGACAGTAATAAATAGTTGACCTTTTGTGTGTGTACTATGAAGACCTGAACATGTTGTTGTAAGTCTTGAAAATGCATTGAAACAAAAGCATGTACAAATAATAGTGTACACAGTGGAGTACATTTTTCACTTGATTTTCCTGAAACATGTGATAAACAGATATATATAGATTATATAGATATAATCTGGATGTCCGTGGCCATTAAGTTTGTCCTTCATATTCATAGAGTTCTGTACAATATTAAAAATCTAGCATGAGTAGATAATTGGTGATGGGTGGGAAGGACCTAAGCAACACACTTTCAGACACAAAAGAAGCAGCTGTAGAAAAGGTCAGAATGTAGCAATGTCAGCAACAAATGTAGACCGACATTAAATCATAATAACTATCGCATGTATAGATTGTATGCAGTCACTTGAAGAGGATTTCTGAGAAACGGTATACAATGACTCTCCAGAGACCATTTGTAATCAGCGCTGGTATTAGCAGCATGAGGCGGACGCTCTCAGCGATGGTTCCGGTGATGATAACAGCCTCAGGCTACGGTTATTCGTCTCTGTCCCTATTGTCAGTCATAATGAAGTTACGTTCGTCATTGTAACACGCAGATTGAGGCGCATCAAAGATCTGCTCTGTTCCTTATGAAACCCACTTGAATACGTTCATTTGTCCTTTCACTTCCTTTTAGTCCCTGGCAGTGTCTTTTTCTATTCCAGGCTCAAATCTTCTCGCTGTAACACTTTGCATGCTGATGTTTCCAATTTTTGGGGGGAGCTTTGAAACTCATCTTCCCTTGGGATTTCTTGAGCAAATCCTTTTTTCCGATCATAGACACTTTCTCTGTCTTGCTTTCAGAGTCTAAATCAATATGTGCGAACAGCAGGAGGTGTGGAGCCAACCACTAGCAGCAAACGGCCCAAACTATTTGTATCTCTTAATTTAACCAAGAGGTCAGCGGTGGCCTGATTTTTCATCCAATGGACAAACAAACCGAGCTGTTTAAAGGCTAGCTTGACAGACATGGCTGCCGTTGATCAAAAGGCCTCATTAACATTTCAATCTGCCACTGGGCAGATAAGACAACGGCCATTTTGAGATGGGCGTCGTTTGTCAGATGTGCTGGGTGGCCAGTAATGACGGTGATATTTCATGTATGCTATCACGATCGGCACATGTCTATCTTTGAAATAACACGCCGCAGGCTTAATGCATCAGCCTTCACATTGAATGAAAGTTACCATTGGTGATCAAATTGAAAAACTGGCTTATAAATGCAACAGAAATGGATTCAATTTCCACATTGATTAAAGGTCAGCTTGCTACAATGCATCCACTCAAGAAAAACAAAAAATCAATACATTTAAGTTTAACCATTGGTTCTGTGCATCAAGCTTATCAATGAACATGTCCAAAAGGTCAAGAATTTACTTCCTGTTCCTCCAGTAAATGTCTTGCGTTCAGATGCCCGCGGAGACTGTAGAAACGTGTTGACAGTCAGATTGTGTGAGTTATGGTGTCTTCCCTCATTTTAATGCCAGATCACGCCCTGGTAATTGCGGCAATGAAGACGAGGCTTGTCATAAACGGCGAGCAGAGAAAGGGCAGGGGCCAGGGGAACGAGAGATCAGAGCAGATGAGCGATGAATAAGGAAGAATAAAGGAAAGGAAAAAATATTGCGATACACATGTTCCTGGCCTATCTGAGTGTGATGGCCTGTGAGTAATGTAGAAATGGTTACACATGTCAACAGGAGATTTGTGCTCATTTCAAGGCCACAGCGCTGTGGATGTAAGGACTGTGCTGCTTGGCTGCTGTCCAGCTAAAGTGAACCAAACAAGGAGTTCATACATTTTTTATAAAATGATATGAATCTTAGAAGATCTTTTAGATTATAAATGTTGTGATAGAAATTACATTTGTTAGGATCTACTCTCTGGTCTGGTTGTTTATGTGGCATTGTACATTTAGACCCATTAATAACTAGATATTTGATTGCAGACTAAGAAAAGCTAATTCTTTTTCTCTTTCTATCTTTATCATAGACTATAAAGATGGATGCCTCATTACAACGTCCTTGTGCTGTGGAAAAATGAAGCCAAAATATAGGCGATTGCAGTGTTTCTATTTGAAGTGTTGGATGGATCCTTGCCAGTGATAGGTCAATAACCCATTTTATATGACGTGTGATTGGTCTTCTGGCAGAGGCGAGAGTTTCTAAATCCTGAAAAGCCTAAAAGCCGACACTCAGTGGGTTTTTCTCATGAATTTTCCACTGCTGCCTCTCGGGGTTTAGTCTTGTCTTTACATTCTTCAGTTGTAAATCTCAGTTTGTGCATGTATGCTCTGTGCAGCACATTTCTCTTTAAAACATGCGTTTATGTATCATACTGCTATATTCGGCTGATGCTAAGAAGTCGGCGTTTCTTTTTGGCATGTGAGAGTTTTATTGATCTCTGCAGTGTTGCATTTCATGGTAAAGGCAGGGCTGTGGGTAGAGGCATGTGGCTGAGTGCTGATATTTGTGTCTCAGAGGATGTGGTGGTGAAGGTGGGGGGAGCGTAACTGTCAGCAGCTTACAACTTTGGACAACAACAGAAAGATATGCCTCCCAAAGTTTAACACAAACTTTAACACAGACAGGACACAATGTTTAATGAAAAGTTGCATCCATAATTGTTGCAAAATACAACAGTAATGTAGGAGGTGGTTAGGGAGGTGGAAGATTGAAGATAAATATAAAAA
The DNA here is from genome assembly GCA_024349245.1 of Neodontobutis hainanensis. Lineage (NCBI taxonomy): Eukaryota > Metazoa > Chordata > Actinopteri > Gobiiformes > Odontobutidae > Neodontobutis > Neodontobutis hainanensis. The sequence goes on from JALDNG010000095.1 coordinate 390,956, forward strand.
TATAATTGTTAACCTGTTCCCTGACCATATAAAGTTGTGTATTATTGAAAATGTTGCTCTTGTGCATTTTGGCTTAATACATTTTAGTAAAAAAAAAGTAATCCCCTGCAAAGATGAGATGTAATCATTTTACATTGTACTGATAAACCCTATTTTATAATCAAAAGCCACGGGTTTCAAATACTTGGATTATAAAAAAATCCACAAGAGTTGGCTGTCTGATTTTTTTTATCTATGTGATATTATTTCATAATTGAGACCTGCTTGTGGCCCCCGTCGGCTGGGGGAACTTAAAAGTGACTGGATGCATCAACTTAATCAGTTTCTTTGCGTTCCATTTTCCACTCAATCCCACTTTGGATACTGTAGCAGCCCTGCAGATATTTAGCCTGGCTGTGGATCAATAGTGGGATTGAATGATTGAGGACAACTAATCTAATTGACCCCGCTTTCCATTTGGCCTGAGATCTATTCAGAGACCCACACTTGTTTTCCCTCGATTTCTTTAATTTAAAGTGGACTAAATGACAGAGGGTATTAGTGTCTTCAAGGCTGATTGTGATCACCGGCCGCCGACTGCATCTATGCTTGGTTTGAATTTGTCATTTTGTTCAGACCCCTTCTTCCCGGTACTTTAGGAGGTGAGTGCTGTTAAAAATCAGTCGGCTTTACACAGAATTTATCTTGGCAGAGAGTCCGTTACTGGCAAGCTCTGACTCACATAAATCTGTGAGCCTACATTGCTTGATAGATTGAATGTTATAAATCCACATTTAGGCTATAGTACACTAAACCATTTGATTAGGCACACAATACACAACATATTGAACAATTGTTCGTTTTGTAGACTAATCAGTTCATGGCTTTTAGTTTTTTTACTGACATATTGATTTTCTGCGAGATCACATTTGTTAAGATGCTGTCATTGAATTTGCAGTAAAATTACAGTGTACCGGTTTGTAGTTATAAAAATCTTGTCACCCTAGTCAACAGAGTCAGAGGTGATACACTGGATACATTAACATATTTTTAGTAGCATTGATTTATAGTTTTAGAAATTGCTGAAAAATAGATTACAGTAAGCCAGAGACAGCACGCCCTTATAGCTTTACCATTTGAGTCCAGTATTTGTGTTTCTTTAATGTTCTTCCTACTGTCAAGTCAACATGAATAACTTGTAAGTTAGCATTAGCCAACAGCTAATACAATCACTACACAATGTATTGGAATCTGAAAGGATATATTTGTACCTTTTATAGCCTCAATACGACCCGTTTGAACTGCCTGAATGTGTCATCTACTGTTCTTTATCTCTGCTTCCAGCTTTTAGTGACTCACAATAACCCACCTCACCACGTTTGCTAATACCCACACTCATCCTCTGGCTTTAAAGGTTGCGTCTTGCCCTCGATGGACTGTTGGTGAAAGGAAATGAAATGTGCCAGGAGGCCTGAGAGAAAGCCTTTTACTGGTTTAAGATCAGCCACAGGTATTAAGCTTCTCCCAGGGCCCTACAAAGGTTTGGCTAATAGCCCAGGTGGGGACAGGTGGGGGCTTGGACTGCGGGGACTCATAGATGGAAATCATTGAGATTACTGCTGATGCATGGCAGTTGAGGAAAACATGAACTGGAGATTTAGTATTGTGTTTGTGGAAAAAACATCACTGTCATTTTCTGTGTTTTGAACATCATGTCTATCCAAGGCACATCTGGCTCTATTCTCTGGCTGCACCTTTAATCCTCTCCCTGCCTCTATCACATGCTATCTGTCCTTTCCCCAGCAATTTTCTTCTTTGGTAAACCGCCGGCAAGTGGCATAAAATAGAGCTCTGTCTTTTTTTTCCCTTCCTCTTTCTCCTCTGGATGCGTCATCGGATCTAATGCAATCACGGTCAGACACCTGCCCCGGCCAGCACAAACCACCGTCTATTACAACAGAGCTTTTGTCTTTATGCACAAAGAATCAGGTTCTCTGTTTGCTCAAAATGCGGCACCCAAAAAGCCCCAAGAAAACAACAAGGAAGCCAATAGTTGAGCAAGTGTACAGCTGAAGTGTAAACCGATGCAACAGTTTCCACTTTCACCATGCTATGATGTGGCACAATGACTCTTAATATTCAAGGTATTTAGCAATTGTTCAATAACTCATCATCAGTTTCCCGTGCCTCTGTTGGCACATAAGGCAGAGAGCATTCTTCCCCAATGGTTCCTGTCCATGGCACTGGTCTCCGGTTCCTATTGTCACCTCTCTTTCCATTGGGTCCCGGTTTAATGTTGTCTTTTGTTAAAATAATTATTTAAAGCATTGTTTGGTTCAAATGAGGAAGACAGCAGGTAAAATTTAAAAAGATGGTCACAAGTAATTAATTCTTGCACGAAGGAGGAATCATACAGTATCATTGGTACAACATGATATGGTCAAAGAAGCTCACAATACATGAGGTTTATATAGTGTACATGTTTACGCCTCTCACCCCAGGTTAGTCAGTTAACAACAGAACATCCTTGGACATTGATTAGATGTAGTCCACAGAGACGGTACTGTCTAGTTCGGATTAGCATGACGTTAACAAGAAATACATCTCAATGACATATTACAAGCTCATGACCTAGCCCGAGGGTGAGAGCAGTCAGTAACAACAATACAATGTCACATAAAATCTCACATTTATCTTAACATCTTTTATGTTTCTTTTGGTCTTCCTCGATGTCTTTTGTTTGTTGGTGACAAGCTTAAAATGGAATTGGCGTTGAAATGAAACAAAAACTAATCAGAGTGCTTTGGACCTTCTCTTCTCTATTTGGATTTGCGGTTGTGGCTCTTTTTGTCTTTAAAGAGCACCTGTAACTTTACCTGGCTGAATCAACTTTACGTGATCCAATTGAGCACCCACAGTATCTTGTCTTCAACAAAGTCTAGAACCATTTCCTAACCTGTCTGTACTTCTCTAAACATAACTGTGCTTACATGTTTTTTAGAATGTGGTAGAATAGATTTGTGGTAGAATTGAGTAAGCAAGTCTACTTAAAATACCATCCTCTTAGTTTTGGTTATAATCTATATAAAGATGCTTATATGTAGAATAGCACATTTATCAGTCCACTTGTTTTTGCAAACAATACAAGCAACACTTGTGCATTTGCTTATGAGGAAAACACTCCATGTCGCTTTACATTTTGAATTATGTTTATAATGCTTGCCAATTTATCTCGTTCATCAAATTTCTTTTTTCCACTTGTTCAGATTATTTCCATTAGATTTCCTTTGTGCCAAGCTAACATGCTATGTTATGCCCTGTCAAAAAGTATCCTTTTAAGTATGTTTAAGTAAAAAAATGACATACATCCATAAAGGTATCTATAACTTACGTTGTTTAAATCCATTTTACCTTTTTATCTGTTAAATAGATGAAGGCCATTAGCATTTGTTGGACCTGCTTATAGCTGACGACAGATGACATTTCTTCTGGGCAATAGTGTTAAGAAGAGCAAGACCAAGGTGTGTTATCTGTTAAGGGGAGCAGGTCAATGTTTAGAACATAAGCATGGGAGGATTTAGTGACTGTGGTCTTCAGGGAAATAAGATTTGTGTGAAGTTAAATCAATATGTCCTTTGAATGGTGAAAAAACACAGATAGCAGAGGTCGGCGCCCAGCAGACAGTGTTAGCAGTTATAGCTGGTATATATATTTTATGAGGCAATAATACTTCAAGGTGTGTCGTATTTTAACACCAACTGATCGCATCCTGTGCTGCTTATATTACCGCAAATCCTGTAAGCTGCTGTATAAAATCACAACACTTCTGCATGTGGAGATACACAAAAGACTAATATCAGCAGTTCTGGGGTATATTGTCTTATAGCTTGAGTGGTTTCAATTGTAATACGCTTCACTTTCTTAATGTATTTGCATGGTGAGAACTATTTCTGTCTCCAAGGTTGAAGAGGGTCTGGCGTTATCTCAATTTTGTCCGACATTCGATAAGGAAAGTGGTCGAGAAAACAAGCGTCCCCTTTTTTCCGCCTCTGCCGCTCAATAATGCTTCCATTGAGGAGCAGAAAACAGCAGACACGCCTTTTTCTTTTCTACCCTGAAGGGAAAGTACCTCACATTGCGGCTATCACTGAAAGGTCAAGCCGCTCTGAATCTCATGGAAACTCCATTCAGGATTACACACACTTCCTGTGCCACACTGGGTCCGTCCAGCTATCATCTTTATTACAATAACATTTCCCCGACCTGGCGGGGGATACGAGCTCCAAAGGTGCAGAGAATGTCAGGACAACGCTCTGACCTTTTGATCGGCGTGAATATAGATGGGCATCTAACACTCTGTTGATGTCACAAACGGTACCTGTGTCTTTCGCATTTACAGTGCCCTTTTCAGCTGCTGCTGTGTGTGCTTTCTGTAACACATAACCAGCTCTACAAAGGTAATGGCGAATAAGACGATGAAACAAAAGGATTTAGATCAACATAGAAACACTCTGACCTGTCTGACTTTAGACATAGACAACACAAACACTGAAGTTAAAACAGAACTTGTGCATACACATATTTACTATACTTTTTGTGCAAGATGTATGTATTTTCCACTATATTGTGTGTCACTGTACTGTATTAATAAAAAAGTGGTTAGAAACTTTATTGATCCCGAGAGAAATTCAAAAAAATGTCCATCGAAACAGATTTGAGCCAGTGTGAGCTTTGAGACACAAAAACTAAGTTGGTTTAAAGACTGCTGTATTGTATTTGTGCACTTAGAAATAGCAATAAATCAATTCATCATTGAGCGTGTATATGTACATAACGATATGTGAAGTGGGAATATAGTAGAACTGAAATAGCAATTAATACCACTTACATTTTGCTGAAAACCTTTTACTGAAATTGATCTGTAAATGTAAAATGTCTGCATTGGACACTTCGACGGTTGGATATCTTTTTATAAACCAAATGATAAATGATACACTCAAAAACATAGGCCTGATTGGATGAGAGAAGCTAACTCCTTATTAACAGCACCACATATGATGTTCTGAATACTGTGTGTGTCCCATTTCTCCTAAATCTTCCGGTCTCAAAATTTCAGTTAATCTTTAAATTGAATATTACAATAACAAGATACTTGTAGAAAGATTGACTGAATTTATTCCACACATGTACAACAAAATGTAGAGGTAAATGTAACAGTCATGTGGTAATATTGGCTAGTATTGGTTTATTAACCTGCATTCTCCATTTTCCTCCTGTGCTTACATGAGAAGAACATTTTGACTATGTAGTTCCCAGACAAACTAAAAAAAAATTCACAACAAGCAGAAAGAGATAAGAGTTTAATAAACCTAGGTTGTATGTTTAGCAATCACGAGGGCTAAAAGAATAAATGATCCTTGGCGCTATGTTTCTTGATAAAATCCTGCATATTATGCCTTTAAATTAGACCCGCAGTGTTACAAAGCGTGTACTATACTTCTTTCCAGTCCAGACTATGTGCTTGAGGCCCTGTGAATGATGGCAGCTCATTGTCTTTACTCAGCACCGGCAACCACACTGAACGATCCAGATAAAAATGCCACCAGTAAAACAAACGGAAGAATAAGGTGGTCTAAATAAATGGTCTATTGTTGATCGATTCATCATTTAGGTAGAGTATATAGATGTGTGAAGTGGCAACATGGTACAACTGAAGCAAGAGATGGATCATAAAAGGGCTTGAGTAAACATTTTATTAAGTGTTTTGTTTGGCTTTATGGCACAACTGTACAATAACTCCCTGTAACAATGTCTTGAAAGTACTGCGTAACCGTCAAAATTGCTTTAACTGCACTTTTGTGGCTCTGTCGAAGCGTTTTGGTTTTACGCCACGTGCGAGACTCAAGCCAGTCTTGTTCCTCGAGCAGAAAAAACGAAGACAAGTGCATTTTCCGCGGTTTCTACAGCTGGTTATCCTCCTGTCCACACACCAGTCAACTCAAACCTGCCAAATAGAGCCTGCTTTCTCTTACAGACCTCATTCTTATGCAGACATTGTGTGTCTTTCTGGGTGATTTTTTTCGACAGGCCCAAAGGTGGGATGAGGAAAGGAGAGGATGAAGATGGAATGTGTTAAAAATAAAAAGAACATGGAGAAGTGGATAAAGCCTGAAATGCAAAGTCAGCAGGAGAAGCGTGAGTGGTACTAGAATAGGCTGCTCAGTTAGGCTACGTTTGCATTATTGAATTTCCATTTTAAAACATAACTGTAGATTGTTTTTTTATTACAAGCTACAATATCTTAAATTTAAAACAATATCTGTTTATTTTGGTGTTATTTAATTCAGCTATTTTCTGTGGAGTCTGCATGTCCTCTCTGTGTTACTGCGAGTTGTGTCTGGATACAAATATATGTATAGGGAATTATTGAATCTTAAATTGCCCATAGTGAATGATAATGCACCCACGTCACACAGCTGGGATTGTCTCTTAATTTAGGATGGATGCCAGTAAATCCTCAAAAATAGCTTAAAGCCTAAATAGCTGACTTGTTTAGGGTTGACAACTGTACTTGCATTAATAAATGACTTGACTAAATAGTCCTGATCGCTCTTTGTGATCACAGTTTATGTGTTTGACTACAGATATGGTGTCTGGGGGAAGGGCATCTTTGCTTAGCCTGCTGCATTTGCAACATGTTCCCTAATAGAAAAAAAAATTAAATTGCAAAGATGATCACATTAAAATAAAAATGACTAGTATAGACATAGCCTTAGTATTTTTGTCCACTGTGGAAAGACTGCTGATGGGATGGATTCATAGATCATCCTCCCAATGGTGTTGGCTTTGATTCACATCTTTGATTCATCTTCATTTTTCCTCCCATTACGGCTTAATGGCCTCAGGATCTTTCTATTTATTTTATTTTAACCCCAATCTTTAAGTGAGATTTACTGCAGAGCTTTTTTTCTTCCACTCCCAGTGCATTTACCAAACTAAACATGAAGCTGGCTTTACTCTGAACGTGAGTGTTTGAAGCCACCAGGATATTTGTACCCCTTGCACAGCCTCGCCTTGTAAAACCAGCCCCTACTAAACCTATAAAATATTTTTATATAAATGTTGATTTTTGGCGAGATGCTATCTGTTAAACAGCTCATGTAGTAGAGTGTAAAGGCAGTGAGATTTGTTTAGCAAAAGGAGCATGACATGAGATAAGAATGTTTTTTTCACTCAAATGGTGGTTACAGTCATTAATTTAAATCATGTGCATGAAATTGAATATGTGGGAATGTTGAAAATGAACATTTGCAATGAAAGTTATGGAGGTATGGCTGGGAATGAAACCTATTGAAGAAAATGGATGTAGGTTTAAATTAGTTTTTAGATTAAAAAAAGGAGCGAGAATCAATAAATGCTCAGAAATTGCTCATTAAAAAAGAAAATGAAAACGTGTGCATACCGGACTATTTATATGCAGTATCATTTATTGTGGTCAAGGTTTAAGGCTAATCTTAAAACCTGTAATGACATCGCTGACCATACATGGAACTACACTTTTTTATTGCTGTTTAAGATTCACATTGTTTTTTCTAACTTATATATTATAAAAAAAATTGTTGACATAACTTTTTAAACAGAAGTCAGTGTAAATTAAAATGCCTTAAATCTTTTTCTATTCTAAAGATTTGAAAAAGTAACACTATCTTTAACAATAGGTACTGTTTGTCCACTTTTATTACAGAATGAAGCCAAAGGTGATTATCACAGTCATGGCACATTTAAGGCAACCAGGCTGAGGTTACCTTGGCCAAAACAGACCGGGGGCTGCTGCTGGCAAAAGAAACCCACGCTCGCACTAAAGCAATCCAAACAGAACCAGTCAGCCGTCCAACCCAACCCTCATTAAAGTGGTCCGCCCAAACTCTAATTATAGCATCACACAGCGTCAGCCAACCGGACAAACACAGCAAAGGGCCTCTGCACCTAGTGACCCAGGTATCCACCCACCCACACGCACCCCAAACAGTCATTTACACAGTGCTGGTCATTCTACCCACGCTCCACAGACAAACAAAACATATACCTGTGTAAGTATAGTGCTGACCGTGTGCCTCCCACACAAACTTCAAATTAAGCCCAAGGTGGTGGTGGAGCAGCAGCAGCAGTTGTGGGACCGTCCGATAGCAGAGCGAGTAGACAGGGTCACGAGTCCTCATCTCAGTAACATCTTATTATAGCTACGAATTGGGCTTTTAAGATGTTTTAGAAGATGACCCCCGGGAGCCTGTATCACCACTTAAGAGTCTTAATTCAGTATGCATCTTTGCCTTTCCTTCCTCCCTTTCCCTCGGTTTTAGAGTTTACATTTGCTTGAGCACACAAGACCTCACTGCTTTTACTCATTCATCCGGCTACATAAGAATGGATGAGATCAACTACAAGGACTCAAGAGGAAGTGTTAAATGTTGCATGTGAAGTTCCAGTGCTGGTTATAAAATTCAAAAAGAAAGGCTATGCAACATAATTGTTTGATAACATTGTTGTATTGAAAAGTGCATTGTGTAAAATGTTGTAGTATGTAGTTACATTTAATAGAAAATGAATCCCTTTGCATTTGTCTGGCTTCCAAATATAGACGTTTAAAGATCCTTAAAAAGAAAAATACATTAGTCATTAGTTGCATTATTTCTGTTAAGAGTGCACTGCTGAAGAAGCACATTCAGTTTTTGTTTTGTTTTTTCTGAGCACACATTCTTACACCTTACACAAAAGATCAGAAAATTTATGAACTGAACTGATTTTGTAGCACCTTTTTCCTACACCATCAGTCTTATTTCTACTGGGTTTCTTCTTAGTCAACAGCATGTCCTTGCAGGGCTACCACAGCTGTTAACCAAGTTGTATTGTTATCTGCATTTTGGGTTCAAATTTTACCAAATAGACTACACACCCCATATTCCAGGTTATATTTTCATCTAAGCTAAGGTGTTTACATTTAATTCAAGCTAGCATGTGATGTTTTCTTGTGTAATGCTAACATCTAAGCTAACATAAAGACAAGTAAACCTATTTGAGTGTTTTAAGAGTGCAGATTTAAATTTTGTACAGTACAGTTAATCATTACTATTGTTAGTTTAAATCACATCAAACTATACACTTTCATTTTATTGCATGTCAAATTACTGATTATTCTCACAGGAACATGTTGTACACTTTGTAAGAATGCTGTAGCTGCTGATCTGTGAAAGATGTGCCAAAATGTGTTTTTAATCCCTCGGGCAGTCCCTTAAGAAACCTCAACTCCCACACTGAATATTGCTTTTTGTTGAAACGGGACGTCAATAATGTTTTATCTACCACTTCCATTCTTGTGTCTTTAATACGCAATCAAGCAGAATGTCATCTTCGCTTTGTGCTGAAACCCAACACTGATAATTATGTAAACAAAAGAGGCATTATTCATTTACACAATCTAAGAAAATAAATGAAAAGAAATAACAACAGTATCGAGATTTTTTTTTTACAGCGGTAATTATCAATGGGTGTATATTTACACGGGTAGCTTCCTGGATTGGTGGCTGAAGACGGAGGAGGGTCGAGGAGAGAAGCGTGAGGATTATTGGGGCCAACAGAGGGCATTGTTATCTGTAATATCCATTCAAATGTGCCGTATCAGATGCAGAGGGTGCGGCGCTGTGCGCGCAGGAAAATTAGTCTTGTTCCCCATTCAGCCGTGGTCACACCAAGGGCACATTCATACAAATGCATTTACTCAGATAATGCATATGGAGAGGTTTCTGAGGAGATGTGGCTTATGAAGCAAAGCAGTTGGTGGCCATGGTGCTGCTTTTGTTCCTTCTTAACGTTTGTCAGCGTTTTATTCGGCAGGAAATAGCAGGTTGACTTCATTATTCTAAATCTTCCCAACAATTTACAACCGCTGCAAAAACCTCTCCTTGTCAACCTGTAAGTGTGGCAGTGTGTCATAATTTGAAAGTATAAATATATTTCAGAGGCACTAATGATGCCTCGACCTTTAATTCACCCCTGTAAATTAGAATTTATTACCAAAACAGTCTTAGTTGGAAAGTAAAAAACTTCAGGTTGTCACAATCTTGTCATAAATGAACTCTGGCCGTGATGCAACCCGAGCTGTTAGTGTTGTAATACCAGCATGTGATATGAACAACAGGTCTTCATTAAAAATTGTATTACCATGACCCTCAAAATAACAAAAGATTGTGAAGATACAAACAATTAATGCAGCATGGTGAAAAACATTAAGCATTACAAGAGGATTTTTGTTATTTTTTTTGGCTAAACCTAACAAATTTATATTTTGGTGACCATGCTGTAATCATACATTTATATCAAAACATATTTTTGCTTTTTTTACTTTTAGGTTTTTCTCAGGTTTTGATTATCTTGGGTTTAATATAGCTTTTTGTGTTAAAATTTGCTAATTTACTGTAATATGGTAGCAGATATATATATGTATATATCTGCTACCATATTACTCTCCCCACAGTTCATGCTGTCGTTGTGTCCTTGGGCAAGACACTTAACCCACCTTGCCTCCAGTGGCTGTAACACTGGTAATTACTGTTGAACAATGTAAGTTGCTTTGGATAAATGCGTCAGCTAAATGAATAAATGTCAATGTAAATATGTACAAAGTTATTTTAGGTTTCTTTAAAAAGGTCCTCAAAAATAAAAGCATCACACCCTAGCACATTCTAGTAAATACTATTGTTTCCCAGAGTGACCAATGAGCTCAAGCATCACTAAAGAATGTCCTAAAGCTGTATGTGTCGGTGCATTTTCCCTAATATGCAATTCTGCAAAATCTAAATGAATATGCTTTTGTGTCTGTGTTTTTGTGCTTTGTCATTGAATGTTTTGCACCTTTAGCAAAAGTATGTGTTAATCTTGTTTGTTTCCACAGATAACGTAGTTCTAAGTATCCAGTGACTTTAGCAGGTGTTGCCTAAATGCTTGTTAAAATAGAGCCGCTAAATACTCTCACTCTGCGATGTTGTCTACCCACTCACTTACCGTTCACACGTGCAGTTTGTCTAGCCACTTGACAAAACCATTATAACTTTTTTCTTTTCTTTTTTTGGTGGCTATTGCCCCATTGTCCATTTAAGATGTATTGTAGTCAACTTAACTTTAATTGCAATTTTATTTACTGAAACCAAATAGATGTTCAGGAATGAGAAAACAGTTAAAGTAAACAAAAAATGACATTTTCCCTTTAACTTGAACTTGAATCACCCCTTGCCTGTTTCTGTAGAGCAGACTTTGTACAGCTCAGCCTTCACTGCGATAGTGCAGATAGGTACATGGATTGTACTATCTGCTATCCTCGGTGCTATCTCATACAGAGACAGTGGGAAGTGTAGAGGACATAAATCTTGTGTATTTACGACCCGTGCTATAGTCAGCTATCTGTTAGGGTGCCCTCCTCCATCCCCTCCCCATTGTGTCTGTGCAAGGTTAGCTGCTTTTAATACTGTTGTCACATAAGATATCGGTGGATAGTGTTTCTCAGTTGTCACAGGGAGGGATCAGGAGGATAGAAGCCCTGTCAAAAAAACTTGGTCTCTCAAAGTAAGGCTGATACCTGACACTGAAAATTCCAGAGTTGGATCTTTTGTGTGTGTGTGTTTTTGTGCTTTGTCATGATTACTTGGCTTTCTAATAATAGAGCGAGACTACTAATTTGGTGGAGTTGCAAATTGTCATCTCTCAACAGTCCACTTCTATTACTGGATCAGAATGCTTAATGTAATTTGACAGCATATAAAATGAGAGATAGAAAATGTGTTGACGTTTCAGTCTCGCATTCCCAAAAAAAAAAAAAAAAAAAAGAGGCTAAGAATCTGTGCTGTGCGCTGTCTTTTTCCAGAAAGGCTATGGTTAAAGTTGCACAAGGCAGGTCTTGTAAGACGGCACTGACCCATCGACTGCTGTGATCCATGTCTGACTGACATCAATACACATTCATCTGCGCTTGTTTCACCTCAGGCTAGTAGGCCACGGGCTACAGTGTCTGGAAAAAGAGCCAGACAGGCAACAAGCATCACTTTGTCTTAAACACTCGCACTATCACTGACATCGAACACCGGCTTAGGCCATCTGATGGACCTTTTGCTTTGTTCGGAATTAGTCACTGTTAAAGGGCCTGCAAATGTCAACGGTCACTGATCCTTCCTATACAGCATTCATTACGCTGTGATTCAAAGGGAAAGACAACAAATCTTTCTGTGCCGTTGTGACAATTGTCTGTTTATTTTGGACACAATGGACAATGTGGTTAAGACTGGATGCATTGTTAGTTGCAACCTTTTTACCACAATAAACGGCACACCACAATTATAAACTACATTCCTGAAACAAACTTGATTAAGTACTCTATGTGTAGCAGGTGTTGGGTGGTCATAGATAAACAATAGTTTGGAGGAAGGTGCGTTCAGAAATAAAAGGATAAAATGACCAAAATATATTAGCCTGTAATTGTCATAATGTCTTTGCAGTTCAAAACGAGGAGTAACCAGTCTTCAGAAAATAATATTTAAGTACTATAATAAAGACCGGTTACTCTCCCGACACCTGCCTCAGCAATAAAAAAACAATCACAGCCCTTACACACCCCAAATCCCAAGTTTGCTTTTTTAATTTTTTCCTTTCGTATGAGCTTCATTAACATTCTTCCTCCGGGTAAATCACCCCACTGAGCCTCTCTTAAGTCTCTGTCTACTTCTCTTATCATCTGTGTTTCTCAGCCTTTGGGATCATACCACCTCTATCTCTGTCACTCGTCTCTGGGCTATTTTGACTATAAAGTAATCTTTAGGAAGGCAATCGAGACGCTGTGATTGGTCACTGATGCATCTACGGTGTGTCAAGTGTGAGGAACGCAAGTGTAGATGTGGCCATAACTCTCTGCCATTTAGCAATAAAAGAAGCATAGTCGAAATATGGAGTGATTCCATTTCTTTTAGGTTCTTAAAATATAATTTGAGTCTTTACGCTAGACATCAATGTGTTGTATCATAGAGTTAAAGACTTTGAAAATGCATTTTGTGCCACTAGATTGAGTTTTGAGCTACTGCAATCCTCTCTGCCACAGCCTAAACAAAAAAATGCTTTTAAATGAATTTGATTTACATTACGTAGCAACTAATTTTGAAGTGAGCAATATTCTATGCGCAAATAGTTTACAATAGACACTGATAACAAACTTTTGCAAGATGCTAGTGTCATTTTAACAAAGTTTAGCAAAGTAGCTACATTGACTACTAACTCGTTTATACAAAGAGTGCAAAATGCTGATGCTATTAGGGTACTTTCTGCACTCTACTCCCCCTGCTGGCATTCATAGTGGTTAACTTTTTACAGACATTATTTTAAATAGCCTTTTAAAGGTTTAAAAGGTTTACAGCCACCTCTGCAGAAGACAGGGGCTTGGTGGTGTTCATTTCATGCAGCCTTTAAACCTGATTGAAGCTGGGATTGTTGCTGAGTGGCAGCGGCGCAGGATGAAACCAGATCCCCAGACTGATGAGCGCTCTAATAGGCCTGTCTAATGTATCATCGATGGATTGACTGACCTCTCTGAGGAGGCATTTCACAAGGATTCCAGCAGATGAATTATCAGGGAATGGAATAAATAAATAAATAAATAAATAAAGCTGTTGTGGGAAAAGACGCCCTCTTGTTGCGCAGGGTGGATGTGCAGCGTAGATCGACTCAGGAATGAAAACAGAGGAGCAGTTCTCATGCTCGCGGTGTCCACTCTATCTCTCTTTTCCCCTCTCAGCCAATCTGCGCGCTGTGACGCTTCGCAAAGGCTGGATCTAGTCTCAGCTTCATCATCGTATTTAACACACCCACCAGATTCACACATGCTGACAGAGGTGCGTTCTCTTATCGGCCTGTTTGTCTGCGCTGGGGATTTCTCTCTAGCTCTTACCTGTGTGCGAAGAGTATGACTTTCCGGGGACTTTCATGTTTAAAGAATCATTACATATGACTCGCTCGCTTTTCCGGGCCAGCTGATCCAGGACTGTGCTCAAGGATCGAGCGTGGAGCGGAACAGATGCGCGCCGCACTCTCCTGTCACTTTGCGTGGCTTGTCGCGTAGAGTGGGAAAGGATTGGGGTAAAGTGGCGACGTGAGGAGGATGTGGCTGTGGTCTGAAGCGACGCAACCTGTTCTACCTGGACGTTTGTGGATGGTTGTACGTGCGTGAAAGGAAAGCCCAAAGACGAGAGTGATCCAAAGTGTGGACGCTGAATCCTTCACTCAAGACGGCAAGCGAAGATGGCTCCTATGTGTTTAATGTATACTTCATTAGATTGGCGTCCAGTGTGATCAACATAATCAGCGATGTAGTCAGCCTCTTTATCTGCGTGCTCATCATCTGCAGCAAATACTCGCATCTGCTCAAGCGCGAGACCATGAAGATGATCCTGCTGCGTAAATTCCGGGTTCTCATTCTCATGGTGTTCCTCGTCGCCTGCTCCATGCACATCATGATCGACCTGCTGCCCAAGCTGGAGCGGCACGGCAACAGCGGCTGCTCGTGCTCGCACGCGCCGAGCGAGGAGCCCCAGAACTGGGCCAAGCAGAACTGGCCTAACAAGCACACGCTGCGGATCCTCCAGGACTTCAGCAACGAGCCCAGCTCCAACGTGTCCTCCCACTCCCTCGAGAGGCTCCCGGTGGCGGGCGACAAAAAGCAGTCCCTCAGGAGGATGGAGCACCTCGGCGGGGACCGGAAGAGACCCCTCATCCAGGACGCCAGTGTCGCCAGGAACGCGCCGCCCAAAGGTTCAAGGTTGTCAGCCCTCTACGACCACCCGTTATATAAGAGAGCCCTGCCGCCTCTCACCGACGAGGACACGCTTTTTAACGTCAACACGGACATCAGATTCGACCCCAAAGTCGCCGAGGATACTGAATGGTAAACTGTTTTAATTACTCTTCATCAATCACCTTTAAAATTCATTATTTAGCGGCTATCGTCTTATGTTTTTTTTATCTATCACAGTCAGTTATTATTCGAGGGCATTTAGCTTGTCTCTAAGAAGCACTGTTGACAGTTTTGTGCTTTAAGGACCTTTCACTGTCCACTTTCTGGTTGCCCTTTTGTCTGCCCTTTTGACTGAGCACCTCACTAATCTTCCACCATGAGCCTAACACAAGATTAATCAAGTGTCAAACGCACTCTGCACTGCTAAATCAACCAAATCTACTGCAATAAATCCCTCAAGGTGCAATCCACAGACAACAGTGATAAATTCTGACTTAAACTTTGGTTATAGGTCTAAAGCAAACACAATCATCCTCACAGACACAATGCTTCACCTTAGTTTAATTTGTCTCACCAGCGCAGACTTCAGTTTGTCTCCCAGCAATCACATCCATTCATCAAGCTGTTGCACAACACCTGCTCGCGTTTGCATAAAAGAGTCGTCTTTCTTCACACAGGAACGCCGAGGGCACCACTGATGAGTTCAGTCCGACCGGAGAGCTCACGGCCGACTCCTACCCCAACTGGCTGCGCTTCCACATTGGGATTAATCGATACGAGCTGTACTCCAGACACAACCCGGTCATCGACGCTCTCCTCAAAGACCTGGTCACCCAGAGGATCACCAGCGTGGGTGAGTTACTGCTGAGACCCACAATTGAGCTAGAGGGCAAAGGTCAAAGTGACACAGAGACTGGACTTGCCTCACTACAGGGGTTAGATGTTGGGGAAACAAAAGTCAAACAACAGCAACAATATGGTTCCCAACATTAGAAAAGTGTAGTGCGTAGTACAGTAAGGTCAAAGGTGAGGAAATACATAGTTGGGATTACTGTATGTGATGAGGATGCTTCCTGTAGGAGAAGGTTAGCATGTTTATGTAGTCAACAAGCATCCATCTTTTTTTTCCCAAAACGTATTAATGAAAACTTGCATATAGTATAGATTGTTTTTTTTCCTAACACTAAAAATAAAATTGCTTGAGTGGCGTTCAGGGAGTCTGAGATTTATTTTTAAGACTAAAAATGTAAAAAATATAATTAGGAAAAAGATTATTTTTGGACTATTATTGTAACCATAAAATTAAACTTTTGTTTGATTTAGACCTTGTTTAAGCCGTTTAAATGCAGTCCAGTTGGAAACACTTGAGTGATTCAGTGAAGTAGTTTGTTCCAAGTAAATAATAAGGGTTTACTAGAACTACCATTACGGTAATATAACACAGGAGATTGGGTAGTACTCAGGGCCAATTATATTTGAGGTGGTACTCAGTCCATCCATCAATCTTCTTCCACTTATCCGGGGCCGGGTCGCGGGGTCCCGTGGTACTCAGTGAGAAAAGAAAAGTTTGAGAATCACTGCACTATTTGTATCTGAAGAGGTTATGACTCACAATAATGTTCGTTTGGGGATGGTTTAAACTGAATTAGAACACACATGTGATAATATGGGATAATTGGGTTTGCTTTGTCTGATTTGTCACAATACAGTATATGGACATGCATGTAATAAATGCTTGTCAAATAAGTTATGAAGAATTTGCAGATTAATCCTGTTATCTTCGGCTGTAGGCAGACAATACAAAATGTTCACGGGGCAAATTGACCCAGTGCAAATTTTTATCTAAAAGTAATGCTTGTTTTTATTTTATATAAAAACAGTTTTTTCATTTATTTTTATTTTTTCAATTCCACTTTGTCCCGTTAGGGGTCGCAAGTGACTGGAGCCTATCCCAGCAGCTTTGGGCCTGAGGCGGGGTTCACCCTGGACAATGGCCAGTTAGTCGCAGGGCTGACATTTAGAGACAGACAACCATTCACTCTCACTTACATTCACTTGGGACACTTCAGAGTACCCGGACAGAACGCACCGTAACACGGGGAGGACATTTGCACTCCCAACCTTCTCACTGTGCTTGGCACCCACAGACCATGTTTTAGGATACATATTTATGGATGTTATGGTTTAGCAGTGCACGCTGTTTTTATTTGTATGTATGTTGTGTGTTTGTGTATGCACGTCCATGTCTTGCGCCCCATTTTTAAAATGTCTTTAGGACAACGTACAATGAACATTAAGCTGAAGCAGAGATGCTTGTTCTAGACAATATCTTAATAGCTAATTTCCATCTGTAGTACTATATTGTATATGTTTTGGTGGTAGGGGAAACTGGAGCACCTGGAGGACACCTATTCAGAGAACATGCAAACTCCACAAAGAAAGACCATGCCCTGCATTGGAATCGAATCCAGGAGCTTCTTGCTGTGAGGCAGGAGTGCTAACCACTCTGCCAATGTGCCATCTTTGCATCTCAATTAGTTAGTTAATGAAACAAAGAAATACATGACCCTTAAATTGACCCTTGCCATACGTGTGTGCCATAACATTATCACCACAAAAGGGTTTAGCAGTTACTTGTTGCAATGATACATTTTTGAAATAATGTGCAACCACGATGCATGCCATTCATACAGTTGAACAGGTACATGCATTGGTGTTGTTGACAGAATCACTTAAATACTGACATGATTTATTTAATGCCAAATCTCAATAAGATCTCATTGTGACATTTACACAATAATATACAAAGATCTCTTAATAGCAGTTTCAACACCTCATACCTAAACAGCACCGATCTGCTTCTTGTGGCATAAAATGTAACCCTTCCACATTTTAGGTTATGCCACAAAGAACAATGTGTGCAAGAAAATGGACCTCTCCCAGTAACTGGGTCTACAGGTTTTGAAAATCACAGTTGGGGGAGGAGTGTAAGTGTGCCTCTTGCGGTCACACAGGCTGACAACTTGAACACTTACACACAGACACACACACACCCATGCATTAGGTTAGAAGTGAGCTGTGGGTGATTTTACAGCGGCACAGAATCTGATCAGCCTGCCTACTCCTGCCGCACAAAGCTGAGGGAATAATAAACCGCCACAATCCTCACCCGTGTTCCCTCAAAGCGTCACTCTGTGAAATATAACAAACATGCCCGAGCACCTGGTGTTGATGCAAGTCTCATGGCTTCCTCGCGGTTTGATCCAAATCAAACGCTGTGGCTTTATTGGACTGACAGATATGCTGCCAGTGGAGCTTTTCTAAATGAAATACCTGATTGAGATACTGTTTCCTTTGGCAGTTACACAGGCTCTGAATCTTTTTTTTTTTTTATGTTGGATCGTCTTCCTTTTTGGCTTGGTCCAGTTCTCAAATTCCAAGAGCACCTGTCGACTCAAGGTCGCTCAGCTCACTCACTCCTGCTGTAAAGTGATTGCAGATTTCAGGTTTATCTGTAGTGACCAAACCCTAACTGGCCTGCAGCAAACATTAAACAGAGGTTTTGATTTATATGTCTACACTCCCTGCCTGGTCAGTAAAGGAATTTCCTTCTCTTGCTATTTTTATACTTAAGAAATAGCTCTGATTTCCTCCATGTTGACTTTCTCGGAGTGGTTAGAGGAAGCAGTTCTCAGCGTCTCGAGCCAGCTAAATACATGGTGGCTTGGTAATTACAGAGCCTTAACACAGGCCTCGGGCAGAATACCAATACAAGCCAACAGTAGTTGCTTATTATCTCAACTAAAAAGAATGGCGTTGCATGGATGCATTATACATTATAACTGCAATTGCAATGTATTTGTCAATAGAGACGTGCAAAAAAAGTCAATGTGATGAATGTGTGTCTTTGAGGATTTGCTTTGTTAACTTAATAAATACTGTTTTTTTATGGCCCTTAGTGTAGTTTCTCTGCATGGGCTCCTTGTAATTACAACAAGACAGATTTGTTTCTATTTCAAACGCCTTCACACAGCAGCAGGTAGGGCCGACATCGATTCTCCTCTCTGGTAATGCTATTCTGTGTAAACATTTTCCTTGTCCCCATGATATGTAAAAATAAATGAGCACATTGATTGTGAAGGTTGTACTTTGGCAAAAGGCCACCCAAACATTGTTCCACATCGATCAGTGAAGGAATAACAGGCACAGTGGCTGCTCTACTCTGCTTTTTTTTGTAAAAATATCAAGCCTGTACAGCTCTGAGTGGCGTCCCACGAGTGCCTTTAGAATGCATTATCATGTTGAAAAAGGGGGAAAACATGAAGGATAGAGGGTTAAACAAAAACGCAGGCGGAGAGAGAGACCTCGAGAGAATACACAGAGTGAGTAAACAGCCAAGGGGACGGAAAGCTGGACGAGCGCTGGACGTCCTTCACCTCCCTCGCTCTCCTTTTCCGTCAAACAAACAGCAATGGCAGAGTGATTTGAGGGAGCAGACTCACAGATAAACACACAACACAGGCGCATGTGCTCCTACCCACACAGGCAGATCGTTTATAAAGGTTCATGTGTGTTTTGTGGCACGTTTGTGAGAGGGAATCTTAAATTAAGATGCATATGTTACATTCATGTGTTGCTGGGCACACTTTCAAATCTCTTTACCCAGTGTTGGAAAACGCACACAAACACCTGCTCATCTTGGACAGTCAGGCTAGAGTGTCGTGCCAGATTTTTGACTTTGTATATTAAGCTTTATCTTAGCAGACTTTTGCAATGATATACAAAAAAAAAGAAGCATTACATTTTTCAATGCAGAGTTCAAATTTGTTACTCTCTAGTGCTATTTAATTCATTTTGAATGCTGTACTTTTTTAATGTTCTTATGTTAATTATCATCCTTGACCAGTACCAATTTCAAATATTATAACGACAAATATTATTACTAGAATCTTTGAAATAGAGTTACGACCCAGTGTTTGGAAACCACAACAAAAAAGGACACTGTCTGCGCTGAAAAAAAAATTGATATAGATATACTGTATGTTTTCACTACAGTGAGTGAACAACATCTAACTTTGTAGATTCTGCCCAGCTCAGAAATTCACATGAATGCAGCAATACCCTTTTGAAGCCACTCATTCATTGTGAGTATACAGTGCCGTGCTAGTCATTATCTTCAGACACAACTAAGCATTTATAAAGCAAGATAAATGGGGAATTGTTTACAGGTGCCAGACAATGTCTTTTTGAAATACACCTTAAGTTAAATATGATGTTTATTTTTATTTTTTTTTCTTGTACACCCACAGCGATGAAGTCTGGAGGCACTCAACTCAAGCTCATCATGACTTTCCAGAACTACGGACAGGCTCTGTTTAAACCTATGAAGTAAGTTCAGTCACGTTCTTTTGTGATTTTTGAGGAAACTCAGCCTACTTTCGGAGCACATTGTCTTTTTCGGAACTCAGGTTATCACGGTCTGCTGTGATGGACTTTACTTTTTATAACACCTACCTGCAACATGTCCTTGAAACATCCAACTTGTTTCCTCCTCCTCCTCTCTGGCAATATCAAATGGCTTTCATTTCAGCCCAACCTTGAGTTTTCCATCGAAGGCTGGTAATTTTTGCTGTGTCAGAGTTGCATAGGCATACACCTCATTGTTTTTTTTTTTTTTGGATGACACAACATATTTTAGAAGCATATTGGAAAACCTCGACCCAAAGGCAGTGCTGAGTAACTTTTATGGCTCATCTAGTTATTGATTCTCAGTGATTGTGCTTGTTTTAAATGACCTGGGTGGCTAATGTCTTGAAGTGCATTTTTACTTGGATGTAGCATTAGGCTGATAAAGTTCTTCAAATTTTCTTCTGTTTAGATACCATTTGGCGTTAGACATCCAGCTCTACTAAACTTTTGCATGGCAGAAGAAAACAAGCCATTAAAAAAGGAGATAAGCGTAATTACATGGTGTTATTGTTGATATTACAACTTTAGCCAGACACGTTATTGTCGTTGGTTGTCTGTTGTTTCAGCCAGGACTCATGTAATCAATGTTAAGGCATACAGTGAGTATCAGTGGGCGTGGGACATTTAGCTGTATCTGTTCTTCTAAGCCTTGATGATTGTTAATGAAAATTCTATGACCCAGTTACAGTCACAATCAGAGAACAAGTAGTAGTGCACCTTTAATAATTCTGCTGCGTCAGGCTTTTAACCGTCCACTTCACTTATTAGGTTCTGATGAACTTTGAATGTTCAATTATTGTGGTGGAGGACATGCATAGCCTTTTCTCACAATAGCTATTACAGGCCATCATCAAAAGGAGTTACCAAAAAATTTGCTAATAATCAGGGCCTCCTAGGCTGCGTTTTGTATGATCCCACTGCAGGTGTTTTATTCGAGGTACCGATGTTAGCCGATGCTATCTCGGCCTTACAGTCCTCCTGCTTGTCTTTGACTTTGTAAAGAGTCAGCAGCCTTGAAATATCCAGAAAATTTAGATAAATGTGTTTAAATATACTTTTATTTAAGTAAAGTCCCATTTATTCCACAACTCCAGCCTAAAACAATGTGGAGATATATGTAGGTAATCCACTGTCCTCTTGTTTACGTGAGGAGGGATGTTTCTGAGTGACAGCTCACAGAAGAAAGGAGGCTAAAAAAAGAGGCCAGAGTTCATTAAAAGCCAGAATGAAACTGAATCTGACAGAAAGATAAGGCTCAGGACCAGGTCTGTTTAATAACCTTTTCAGCCTGAAATCCTGCATA
This sequence comes from Neodontobutis hainanensis, assembly GCA_024349245.1. NCBI lineage: Eukaryota > Metazoa > Chordata > Actinopteri > Gobiiformes > Odontobutidae > Neodontobutis > Neodontobutis hainanensis. The sequence goes on from JALDNG010000095.1 coordinate 412,531, forward strand.
TCATGCCTTTAATACTCCTTCATTAATGTGTGAGAATATTTTAAATACAAAACCACCAATTCAAGCAAAAATATATTTGTTAAAGAAATATGACAAAGGTGCAATCATATATCTTCCTGTTGTCTTTGCTCTGAGGACAACAGCACAAAGATAAAAAAAAATAAAAAGTGAACAGTTCAATTGCTCCAGCTTCATCTTAAAATATGTTCAAAATCAGAATACAAAGATTTATAGGGGTAACATTTAATTAAACAGTTTTTAAGACTCACACAGAAACTGACTGACTCTTTGAGCCTGATGTGTAAACAATAGACTTATGTATTTGTCACTCATTTCCAACACTCTTTCACACCTGATTTTTAATCAACCCCATATGTTAGGTTCAAATAAACACGAATAGCGCAAGATAATTACTCGCTTCTTTTGTGAGTAAAAAAAAAAGTCAAATATGCAAGACAAACAAGTCAAGTAACTTACAACAAAATAAGAAAGTTAGCAGGTAAATGCACAACTGACCACATTATTTTACAACGTCACTTCACTCTGATTTTTTTTAATCCTGACACAATAAAGGTCCAATGCTGGTTCACTTCTGGATTCATTCTGTGATTAGAACAGCAGACCGGACTGGAGGATAAAGTGCTGTCATTCAACTTTGACACAGAGCTTAGGAGCTGTATTATTAAAACAAACGTTCCCTCCGTCCATAACGTCAGTGAGTGTCTGTAATGTTTTGTCATCGCAGCGCAAACGGACCCCATGGCTCGCCTTTTTTTATCATGTCACGCTAAAGTTGTTGAATCTGCCGCTGCTGTGTTCGTAACCATAGTAACCTGAGGACCCACACATTTATACCATTGATTGTTTATACAGTGGATATAATCCGCCCATTGGTCCCCTATTTACTCATATTGTCGTTACGACTCGGCAATAAAATGGCCGTTACATCCGGGATTTTCGGCTTTTACTCCATAGTAAAACAATAGTTTTTAGATAGCATAAATGGACATAATAATAAACAATTATTCACCCCCTTCCAGAGTTGTCACGTAGTAAAAACTTAGCTCTAGAGACCAGAGCCATCTTTTGTACCAGGCTGTAAACATGATTTTTACACTTGTAAAGTCGCCATTGGGTTTCTCCTTATATTTCCACTTTTGGAGCCTGCTCTCTGGTGGACGGCGGTATAACGCCGTATTTTGCTGTATTTTGGCGTATGGCAGCGCCCTTACACAACGACCATTTAGGAAGTTCCCTGGGAGACGCTTGATTTATACATGGCTGTCCTAGGAGTGCTGGCTCAAAAATATATTTTCCACAATGCACGTGTAATTATGGAAAATGTCTTGCAGATATTGCAAATTAGTTTGATAAGATTACAGACGTGTAAATTAACCTAACGTATTACACATGGGGTGGCCAATAAAATTGGGGACGCAACTGCAATGAAGGTTTGTTCTTGTTTGTGCTGCAATGAATTTAAATTGGACAGGACAATCAGGGGCCTCTGCACACGCGGGGCCCTAGGCTGCAGCCTTTGTCAGCCTGTGCGTTAATCCGCGCATGCTAATAATGAATAATAATTACAATGATTACATGGCGTCACTTTTTCCATGAAAACTTGTCCATGTATCCGTCCACTCTATCTTAAATCCATGAAAGGGTCAAAGGACAACTTCTCTGGGAAATCAAAAATACTTCTCAAAGCATTGAAAAAAAAGGTTGAAGCAAAGGCATCTGGACTAGGTTTTGAAGGTGAACGTGTTTCTTATTCCAAGAGACTTTTTCAATTCTGAGATCAACTGGTAGGAGACCTGAGCTTTATCTCTAGAGGGAGAGTCTTTCTTGGGTTAAAGACGAAACATCATCACCTTCAAAACCTAGTCCAGATGCCTTTGCTTCAACCTTTTTTTCAAGATGACCTGGATGACTGAGAACCTTCACAAACTTCTCAAAGCATTATTCAACCTCAAATACATGCACTTTACTTTTGTAGTATAGTTGTCATCTGTATACCTTTCTGTTTTTAACGCGTTGCGTGTTGAATTATTGTTGGGTGTGAGACATGCTTCTCATTAGCGATAGAAGGAAGCAAATACAATATCATGCTAAATCGATCTTCAAGTAACACTTTGAGGGGAAGTTGTTTGGTATATAGTTCTTAACAAAGGGCGTGGGGCTTTTACCTGTCCAGTCATACTAAACATTTCAACAGCCATAAAACATATGTCATAATTAAGCCAAATGAAGTGTAATTAAAGCCATGGTCAGAAAATCATTTGGAGGGGTCATCTCTAAATCCACCCAGAGCTTGTAAACTTTTGTATGTCCACTGTAATCTCACAAATTCACCTCGCAGACAGCCCTTTTGTTCTTCTACAGTCCTACATATGTGTGTGTCCTTTCTAGAATTGTTCGCAGAGAGAGAAAAGTTTGGACTCATTCCCAACTGCAGCTGTGTTTCAGGTGTCTGTCTTTTTTGCCACGCGTTATTTTCTTTATAATAGTGCCAGCTGTAATTGCTGGGAGCTTTGCGATGCGTCAGTGAAGCCTCTGTTCCTTGCCTCATCTCCTTCTGAAGCCTAGTCCAATTACGATATGAGAACATCCAAGCAGTGAACTACTTATCATCTGTGTCTCGCATAAAGAGGTGAGCGCCAGTGAAAGCAACACTGTCATTTTCTTTCCTGGCTCAGCCTATACTTTTAGTGCGGTCTCCAATGCTCTTTGGCTTAACTTCCCTGAACAGATACTAACCCGCCGCTAGATATTGTTTGATGAATTCCCATTTTCTTTATCCGCACTGTCATATTTAGACGATAACACAGCCCAAGAGAAGTGCTCTTTGCTCCTAATCCCCTCCCGATTGGTGGATTTAAATGTCACCCTTCCTTTTGTTATGGTGATTGTAATTTAATTGTGGGTTAATGGTTTTGCACACAGGCTGTTGTCTGGCACTTGCCTGTCTGTGTGGAGAGCAGGGTTAAGTCTGAGGATGATAGGTGGCAAGCTTTTTTTTCTCAGTGGGAGGAAAAGCTGCTGTAATTACTCAGTGCGGTTTCATGCAAGTGGAGAAATTCGGATTATTGCCTTAGTCCGACAATAATTGGACTTTTAAAATTCATCATAAACTGTAAACTAAAATGAGAGTAATTTGTATTTCTTCAAGGAACTGTTTACACTACACGCAAGCACAAACACTGCTTGGTAGGGTAATTGAAAAAGATTTCTCACAAATACGATCAGTTGTTGAGAATGGTGTAGTATGTCTTCCATGCCAGTAGGGGCGCTGTAAACCCTTCTGGTCTTACTGTCTATTGGTTATCTATTCTTCTGAGATTAATAAAAAACATAAGAACAGAGTTTTAAAGTAAAAAAACACATTATTTTGCTCTTGTAATTCTACATGCTGTGTGCAGCCAGCAGCCAATAGCCTGCTGGGACATAGCTGTTAAGTCAGGAAGTGCTCTTCACAGTTTACACAACTGTTTACACAACTGTTTACACAACTATCAAAAATGCCTCCTCGGCCATCTTTTAACATTTGTCCTTTTTGCAGAGAGAGAATGCCCACAGCCAAACCTAACAAATGAAACAACCAAACTGCAACAAAATCATTGCATTTTGGGCAAAACATGATCGTGTAACTGACTAACACCTGGAAAAAGGGATTCCTAATCGTGTTTTTTTGCAGGTATGACGTCAGACCAAGTGCTCTGAGCAAGCTTCATGGCCGGACAGCAGCACAGCGTAAGACAAGACAGTGTTTACAGTAATAGTCACGGCAAAGACACATAATTGAGGTCACTCTCCCACTGGCTAACCTTGTTTGACTTTGGGCATGAAAAGTTTCAAAAGAAAAGACTAGCTTCTCTATGACTATGCTCTCATTAGCTTCTTGTTAAGTTGGGAAAAGGATTTTATTTCTTTGTTATGTTCATAGATAGCATAGATAAATGAATTGATGATTATGTAATATTCTAGTATTTAATGCAACAAACAAATCACGGTGAAGGTTAGCTCCTTTTCTTTGTTGATTAAAAGCTTGCTGTTAAATACCAAGACCACATAAAAGCAGCATGAGCGGAGCACTGTGGACTCAATAGTTTGATTCTCTTTCATGCTTAAAATCTCAGACAAAGACAAGACTCCAGTTAGACGGCTTAATCGAGCTATGAGCATGGTCTGACAAAGCTGTGCATGAAAACACATTGACTGCTTCTTTCGTACATTACTAAGCCAGGCCAGGCATCAACAAGCCCGAAGTCTCAGTGTGAGGAAGGGTGTGGAAGACAGATGGAGATGTTAGCGATGTGGACGACGAGATACAGAGACAGAATGTTGTCAATACACCGAGTGAAAATCCACAGATTATCTCGGCGCCCTGCCTCCAATCTGAACCTAGACGGAAATGTGAAATGACATTTTCCCAGAAAAGCGCAGGGTGATGGGGTCGGATGTAAATCTGTTGCTTTGACAGTTGTGCTTGTCAGAGCAGCCTCGATGTTTGATAATCCTACAAAACGCCAAGCATGGGGAGTTTTTTCCGTTCCCCTCCTGGCTCAGTGCAGCCGACACAACAGAGTAAAACCCTGGCTGGTGTTGGAGTGAGCGAGAAGTGTGCAGTAAAGAGCACCTTTCATACTGACGTTTCATTGTAAGATATTTGCATCCATTTTTACACCCTATACCTCAACCTAAAATATGCCATCGGTGCTTGAAAGGGGTCATTTTTGTTTTCTGAAGCCACCTTCAACACAAATATAGACCTATTTACAGTACACCTAGAGACCTAGAGGCATTGCTTAAATCCTAATTTCAAATTACCTGTGTGCTGTTCGGCTTCAGTTTCACATTGTGCTATTGCTTTTGTCCTGTTGTGTAAAGAACTTGGGTGTATATTGTAAACTGACCTACTTTGCACCATACAAAAAGTTTCTTCCCCTGAGCTATGATAAGTTTAAATGCTTTCTTAAAACTTAGCTCTAACACTGGCACTTTATCTATTAACAACTCTCTTTTTATTTACACATAAATACTCTTTCTAACATAGTTTGATTGAAACGTTTCATATTGTCTGTTAATGTTGTGTTTCTTTTGAGTTACTTGTAAATGCTTTCCAATGTGGTTCTACAGCAAATGGCAAATAAACTCAACTGAAGTGTTTCCATTGATTGTTACTGGTTGGGTTAGCACAGTTTGGAATGGGTCAGCCTTAACAAGTGTCATAGAAGTGCCACACGAGTGTTCTTCATGAGATATAATATTCTTTATATCTTTCAATTGAAGGTGTGTTACCATTGACTAGAATAAAAATGCAATAAAATTCTTGTAGCGAGAGAGAGTCTGTTGTTATCAACATAGTGTGTTGTAAGAAACTTGTTGTAAGAAGACTGTTTCCAAGTGTAGGCAGTGTAATGTTTTTGTGTTGATGAAACAAGAGCTGTAAGCCACAAACTCTGTCCAAATCCGGAAACTGCTGTTGCTTATAAACATTTACTTAGTTTAAGTCTATTCAAAAAAGTATATGGTATTGCATTCTCTTTTTTTGACATGACTGTTTATCGCAAGAACAAAACATGCTTCAATTTGAAAAGCATTGCTGTTCTGTGCTTTCCTTTCAATTCTCATTTTCTCTCATGTGTGGATTTTGGGTTAGCCAATCAACAGATAAAACTCATTTTAGTACATGGTCACCCAAGTGCTTACTACTTCAAAGGAAACTTAACTCTGGACAGTGGTTTGCTTCTTTTTTTACCAAATGTTGTTACAAACTTATAAAAGATCACTTCCTTTTTTGCTTTCTTGTATTAATAGTACATAAGCAGACCGCTATATTGCTGGACAAATTACCGCAAATATCACAAAAAGAAGCTTACGAGGGGCTAAGTTTTTGACAGGTCTGTTCAGTCCTATCCTCGACACGCCTCGTTTCAAATTCAACATTCCCAAATCTGCTGGTGTCTTTCCACATGGCACATCAAAGAGACAGAGGCCGGAAGATCAAAGACTTATCCGGCTGTGCTCTTCTGCCGGGCTGCTCTTAATGCTAATGCTAATGTGAGCCAGGCAATCAGGCAGCGAACGCAGGAATGCATGCATGTCTGGGTAAGCATCGAGCCTGCACTCTCCTCGCTGTTTCTTGGTCACCATGTCTCATTCTCAAGATTCTCCATCATTCTTCCCTCTTGTTTGTTTTTTCTCTGTCTCGAATGCCTGAGACAATGCAGAAATCCATTAACGGGCTTGCCATATCGATCCTTCAGGTATGCGCCGCTGTCTGTTCTCATCACACAGACCATAATCACTGTCTTCTGGGCTTTATTTTCGGCCCCTATAATGTTTGAGTGAGTGAACCACACCTAAAAACTAACCAGTGTGATGTAACCTCAATGAATCAGACACAGTTTTCCAGACACTAAACAAACCCAGTCTTAGTTAATCTAACCAAAGGCTCTGTGGGGAAGGGTAAAATCCCAGCTGATGCCCACTGCAGTGTTACTCAAGTATACTGACACCTACGTCTGACTCAAAGTCTCAGTCACAACAACCTGAATAACATTGACTTGATGACTCAGCTCAATTTATGGCATTCGTCATTTACCGCATCCTGTTGCTAGCCCTGAAAATAACCACAGTTTGCTACATTTTTATTATGTCTGCTTTTGTTCAGAGTGAACATTTTGCCCGTTGTCATGTTAGGGGCCTGAAAGTGAATATATTGTATGTCAGGTGTTACAGGCTGTTGTTTATATCCACTGTGCGTTGATCAGCACCCTCTGTTGATGACCTAAGGCTGTAAAATGTTGTTTCTGAGGTCAGGAGAAAGCACCAAGATTCCCAGTCTCTGGAAACTGAACCAGAACCAGAATGAGACCTGGCAGGTGTGAAAGGGCTTTGTGTAACTATTGCTTCAGAATCACTAAAATATACAGTCTCAATATCATTTTCATGATTCCCAACATGAAAAAGGAGACGCAGTGCCCACAGCTCATCAGATTTTCCACAGTTTTAATGGGCACGCCTCTCAGTATCTTCTATAGTATCTTTTGACGCTTAACTTTTGCAATTGTAGCTGTATAGTTGCACTGAAGTACAATATTGGCTATGTCAGAGTTATTTCCTAAAACAATATTATTTTTAATCTTTGAAACATTTAGTCTAATCCCCTGTCATGCAAAATCTTGTGTCTTTTAGCTACAGTACAAAGCTACAGCCACAAATATCGTACTGAGCCAAAAAGATTATGTGACTATGAATACAGACCATGTGGTCAGTTCACATTAGTTCTAAATAGACCTAAAACAGAGATTTTTCTAACCACAGTTCACTTGAGATTCAGGTCGACCTAAAATTTTATATATAAATCAATTCTCCTACAAGAACAAATGAAGCTCTTGGTATATCTTTCTTTCTATTTATCTATTTAGAACAGTATTGGCTTTACTTTTTTTTGTGGATTTTGTCTGTTCTTATTGTGTCTCTGTGGTTTTAATGCTACTTGGGTTTCCTCTCAAAGTCTAACACTTTAAGCCCTGGATTGTCATCTGTGAAGGGCTGCAGCGCTCTGATGACCTTGCATGAAAGACAGATTTACTATTTAACCATATTTCTGTCATTTTTAACTACAGCATTCCTGTATTAGCAGTTACCTACACGCCTGGTCGCCTGGTGTCAATGGCTTCAGTCCACTGCCCTGTTTGTGTGAGGCACAGCACGAGGCATATACCAAGACTGCTGTGCCCAGCAGTCGCTTTAGAACAACCCTGACTTGTACTGGAAAGCAGTAAAACATTTTGTTGAAAGTTTTAAGTTTGAATAACAGTAAAGAGTATTGTGTCCTTTTTCTTTTCAGAAACGTTGCAGTTGGAAAGATTTGCAGGTACAGAACGATGGGAAAATGGTTGTGGGGTGTATAAAAGTCAGGAACCAAGATCAGTCATTTCTGTTAGGGGTAGATTTTCATTGTGCGGGGGTCATTTTGTTGTTAGTGTGTGTGTGTTTTTTTTTGTTTTTTTTTGCATTGAGTAATATTATTTTAAAGCAACACAATAACATTTTAAGATGTCCCCCCACTTAAGGACTCTGTTTGCCACTGCAATGCTACGAAAGTGGAAAGTTGTTGATGAGTGAAATATATCTTCTTCTGACGTGACTTTTAATAAAAAATTTTTACTGTTGTTATCCACCCAGTAATACAAAAGTATCCCGGTACATCAGTCTTTTTTCCAGTTTACCAGCTGTATTTCTATTCGTTTTGTTCTGACTCTCCCTAATGTTTACAGTGAAATTAGCTCACAAAGCCTATTAGATGATGAGCACTAATGATCGATGAGAGAAAAGGAGGAGAAAGAATAATGATTGATATAATGACAGTCTTCCGTTGTGTCTCGCTTCCACTTAATTGTATTTCTTGTCAATCAGTGCAGTGTTGTCTCGGTGACGCACCAATCAATGCCACTATTCCTCCAAGAGATATGTGTGCCTGTTCCGCTGCCCCTCCCCCGTCGCGCAATCTATATCCTCACTGGGCTTGGTCCGTGAGTCAGATTTGATTGACACGTGGAGCGGAGACACAAGGGGGGTCATATAATGTTACCTCCTTTATGTCAATAACGTATTGACAGCACGGCAAAAAATAGCCTGGAGCTAGCAGCATCGCTAACTGTAAAATATTAGCAGCATGGAGCGTCATAAGCTGCTGTAACCATGGGGGGTGATGGAAGAAGACAAGTGTACCAAACATGTTTGTTTAAGGCACACTTGTCACTTCTGTCTGGTTTTATTTATTCACTTTAAGAATGGGGCTGACGATGAGTTGCCATTAGCTGCAAAAGCACTATCTCCATCGAATGGCAAATTAAGAGAGTGTGGGTGAAAAAAAAAATCAATTGTCAACTTTATGTAATTAAAGTTTTTATGGAACAAAAGGTTTTGTGACCCAATTTCCTGGAAATTAAAAAATAAAAATAAGATAAATTTCAATAAATAAAAAGTGTGTGTGTGGATGTACTTTTTTGCCGACCCAAATAAAATCTCCCAAGACCCTCTTCTGAGCCTCAACCTTGTGTTTGGGAACCACAGGCTAAACTATGTTTTCAATAGTGTATAACTGCCTCAGATTAACATTCTTTGCAGTTGCCCAACGTAAAAAAAAAAAAAAAATTAAAGCAAAATAGAACCCGTTGCCAAGTTTTTTTTTCTGTCCAAAAAAAATAGAGAGAAACATGTAAGAACAGGACAATAGTTTTAGACTCCACAAAGCCTTATCAAACAATTTCAGCTCTCCCTCCAGTTTTTACCAGATATTTCTACTGTTACTGTAGTGCTGTGAGCTGGTTTATTGTGTGATATTGCATTGGCAAGGTCTTGTCTGTATGTGCAGCCGCTTTGACTTTGAGTGAGCAAATAAAAAGAAGCCTCGGGACAAGTCATTCAGAGCCACAGATGATGAACTACGTTTGGAAATGCACAGAGCGAGGAACAAACCATCACATATTTTTATATAACAGCAATAATTGGACTACAAGGTACCAGGAGTAATTAAAATAAACATGCTTGGGGCATAAAACAGGAAGCACATCAATAAAATACTGTGATTCTGGTTTAATTCATTCAATTTCTTTAGAGAGCAGCTAATTCAACTAAAGGTTAAATCTGATACACTTGTTCAAACTGTAATCAGAGTGGCCTGTGCACCCGCCAATCAACATATTATTATTCTAACTGTCATAGAAAAAAAGAAGATTAAGGCTATTCACAACCAGCTTTTATTAGTTAGGTTTTGGTACTCAATTTGAGATTCAATAAAAGAATACAATTAAAAAGTTGCACAGAGCAAACAGAACTCCTGAGCACTTCTAAATTTTCTAAAGTGATATCATGTTTTTTTTAACTGGGGTTGTATGTGCTACTCTATAGGTATTAAATGACCTGCTGCTGATATGTGTGTGTTTGCAGAGTCTGGAAAATGGCCAGGCTCAGAGAAGCAGTGCATAGCTGTAAACAAGGTCTTTAATGTCAGAAAAAAGGACATTTTTAACTTAAGTTTTTCAACTCTGTTCTAAACAAATTAATATCTGTTTAGAGGTACACTACACAGACATTATTTTGAGTATTGCAGGGTGCCCCAGTGCTTTCTTTTACCACAGCAGCTTCCTGGCAGCTCACTCAACTGATTGGCGGAAAGATGGCTCCAGTCTGCTTCGCTCAACAATAATGCTTAGGAAGGCACTGTTACTGTAAAAATAAAAACTTTAAATAAGGCATATGTAACTTGGACACATATAAAAAAACTTCTGGTGCAGTTTAATCTGGCCTCTGCATTATTGTGTGAATGCGATGTCCTCAGTTAAATAACAGCTGGGCCCCGGAAAGCAATTGGCTTCTGGCTACACTTGAGCGAGTAGAACTACAGTGATTTTGTGTGGAATTTATTAGTATGTAATACTAATATATATATATATATATATAATATATAATATAACATAACATGTTAACAAGTGTCTCATAAAGTCTTACTTAAAAATCAATCCAGATCAATTATTTGATGATATGCACAAGTTAAATACAAAGATGTAGCAGTTCCTTTCTGCTTATTATATGGAGCATATTCTATTCTATTCTTGTTGGCAGAAGGTAGGGCTCTACATTTTCCTTTTTGCATCATTTCAATAGTTGGCATCAAATTTGATTCACATCAGAGGGAAACGCAGCTATATTCATGCTCCTCATTATTTCAAACAGGCGTCTACCTGTACTTTGAATGGTGCACACAACGCTGCACACTGGCGTGATGAATAACACAGTGTTTTCTAATCGCCTGTAAACACATGGAGTGACCCGGGGAAACAGCTATTCATTTCTGAACCCTTACTGTTTCTACACAAAACTGTTGAATAATTAATCTTAAATTACAGCTGCTGTGAGATGTGTGATTCAGCAGCACTTAAGGCTGTGCACTGTTCTCCGCTCGCTGTTTTGACTGCTTCCCCTATGTTTCTAATTATTTCACCAGGGTATTATTCTGCAGTAGAAATTAATGTTTAGAGTAATATTTCTCAGAGGAAAAAATTTAAATCTGAGCACACTTTTACAATAAAACTTACATTAAGAGATACATGTAGCGTCCATGTTCAGAAGCTCAAGACACTTTTTTCAGAGAGCAGCCGAGTGATGCATGCAATCAAATGAAGCCCTGGGGCTTAGTAATGTGACCCCCTTACCACCATCCCCGCAGAGACCGTGACACACTGCAGGCCATTGGTGCTAAAGAGCTGAGGGAAAACAAACAAAGCCTCTGTGACGAGACAAAGTCTGAAAAAAACATGCATAACCTAAAGATTCAAGCAACACATGAAAGGCTAAATGTATTTAGTGATGGTGAATTTGAAGCAGGATGGAAAGAGCAGCTATACATTTCGATTTACCATGCCATGCTAAGAGTAGACATGATTTTGGTGTGAAATTCTGCACTCACTTTACTAAAGGCCATTACAGCACTCTGCACCATTCATTCATTTTCTTCAGTCTTGTTTTGTGTTCCCATTTTGATTTGCCGCCATTTAGCTTCAAGTCAAGGGGAAGGCAAAAAAAAGTGAATAGCGAAGCAGCTTGCAAAACTATTGTGTTCTAAAGTATGTTGTATTTCATTGCCTCAAAATCGAACCCAGTGCAAGTTCCTTTATATTTAAAATGAGAAGCACACTGATGTCTCTTTTCAATACACAATCTTGCATGAATCCTTATAATATTCAACTAAATAGACTTGTTTCTGAGTTTTCCAAAGCAGATAACTCATTATCTGACCTATTTCTACTTGATTTGTTAAAAGGCAAGAGCATGTCCCTGCAAGGCTCCCGTAGTCGTTCACAGGAGAATTGTGAGGTGTGGCCCAACAGTATTATTATTTTCCTTTTATGTACAGAGTGGCTCCTTTTTTTATTGATTCTTTTCTCGTCTTCTGGATTAGCATACAGTTAAATAGTTCCTTGCTAAAATCTTCATAGCTTTTTAACAACTTTTCCAAGACCAATAAATTATTTAATTGAAAATAACATTTATTACATTAAAAATAATAGAGCCATAACCAACATTAACAGCCTCTTATGATGTATTAAAACAGTATGTTTTCTTGCATTAAGGGAATTTACTGTTTTGACTTGAAAGTGTCTTTATTCAGCAGGCCCAGCTTTGCAATTAAACTAAAAGGTAAACTGGACCATTCTTATTGTAATCTCTTAATATGAAGCCTAGAGTAGAAATGTGCAATAAGCAGTGCAGACATATAGCCTGCCATAGAAAAACACAGTCAACAGTGGGGGCTTATGCTAATCTGTAGTCCAGGGAGGACAGGGGAAAGCTGCACATGAACAAGTATCCCACTGTAATAATCTGTTAATGTACTGCTGGCTCTCTGCCATCTCCAGTAATCAGCCACTATGATTTATGTACAGTGCAGATATTAGTAAGCCACTGATGTTTTCCCTCATAATGTATTCTAACACGCAGTGCCAGTTTTAATCAGTGGAGTTGATTAGCATAATCGTTAAGTTTGACATGTCTTTTAAAAATGCCAGAACGCGATTCTTTTTTCGACTTTCACATCAGCATACATTCTTCTCATAACTCACTGTTGCTGTCACTGCAATTGAGATCTCAGTGTGTTACAGAGTATTTGAGCGAGTCTCAGCTGCCGACCCTGATGACTGTGGACAGGCACTGCTCCAGAGTGTCACCGTGTTCATATTGGAGTTGCCTAGGAGACACAAAGTGGTCATGTTCCTTGTGTTTGTCTGATGAACTGTGTGTGCCTGGATACGGTTACGGCTAATTCCCTGCACGCCTCAGACCTTCCAGGAGCACAAATGTCTTGATGATATTATCAGTCAACTGCCCCCTTCAGGTAAATGTTATCAGCTCTAATGCTTTGCTCAAGTATGATAACACAGTGTTGGAGCCAGCAGAATGACAAGCCTGCATCCAATCTGCATATCAAAGCCTCGGATAAATTCCTCTGCCATCTGTAAGTGTGCACGGCCATGTGCACATGTGCACACACTCAGGCCTGCTGTTTCAGTGTGTGCTCTGCTGCCATTTCTCTAACGTCCCAGAGACAAGTTGTCCCTGGCTTCTCACAATCACAGTTCATCCCAGATAAACTCACTCATTGTTTCGAAGAAATAATAAAAAGAAGCTTAATTACTTGGCCTTGAACATTTCAAAAGCTTGATCCAGCTTTGGGTTTCTGTGTGGAACATGGGCCTTGATACCATCTGTCATCTTGTCTTTTTGCTTTGAAGGAGCCGTCAGTCAAATGCAGCCTTTGCTCCGTGTCTGGACACAGTACACCTCAACGACTGAAGTGACGGTCGCAGCAGACATTGATTCATCTGGCCCAGGCCCAGTCCTGCTCACAGCTAGCCTCATTGTGGAGCCCATGCTGAACGCAGATGCAGATAGTGGCTTTTATGACTCGAAATGAGTCTTTAATGTCTTTCCAGACTAAATGAACAAAGAGAAGAGCCATGTGACCTGCGTATAGATTTGTGTAAACACTTTGTAGTGACAAAAAATGCTGCCTTATAAAATCTTATGGTCTTGAGTCACATATAAAATTGTTTTGGGCTGCTATGCTAACTTTATAGCCTTTTATACTAGCCTCTTCCTGCATTCAACCAAACCAAGTCTTAAACCAAACTCCCGATGAGTCACTGTTTACTGCAGACCTGTCATCTTCTGAGGTTACAGACTTTGGCACAAGGGCCATTTGGAACAAATCCCACAACCCGCTCTTCTTCTTTGGCCCAGGCTGCTGGACTCGTTTTTAATGTGGGCTGTTTGTTTCCAGTAAGAAATCTAAGCATCCGACCCATCTTCAGTTTGTTTTGCTCAACTTTTCAAACACGAGCCACTGTTGGCTATCCACTGACAGTGTCTCAATGTACTGCTCTTAACTTGCTCTTTTGGTTTGTTTGCCGTAGCTGGCCTAGATACAATCCACTTTTTCAGAAACAACTACACTTCTTTGAAAAAATAAATATTTCCTCATGTCTTGGTTGGATTATTTCAGCTGGTGTGTGTGGCTGAATGCAGTGAATGAAACCAAATGTGTCATAGTTGTCGAGAAGTGTATAGACTGGTTAGTCAGAAATCTAATTAGCCTTTGGAATGTTGGCTCAAGAGTAATTATTGATAGCTACTTGACAGGTTAGGCTTCGTTTCCTGACAAAATTGTGAAGTGTAAAAATGTTGTGTGGGTTGACATTGACAAAATAGGTTAACTTTGTCTGGTTTCTGTGATAACATGGGTCTCAATTTTATGATCAAGAAACAATGTGGGTCCCAAGATCAAACAGGCAGAGAAGCACTGGTAATGATATATAGGCTTTAGGCTTGTCTGTGAGGGAGCTTGCTCTATAGAGAGTCACTAAAATGAACAAAGAGAACAGAGTACTTTGAAACTCTTTTGCAGAGTCCACCTTGTACTCGTTCTTATTAACCAGCCGCCAACTGTTCTGCTACAAAGTCATACATCTCACATTTTACACCCGCGTGGGCTTCAGTCTCGATGATATGATCCTCCTCTTTGCCTTGCGTCTTCACCTTCACTGGCCATTAACACTCATCTCTGTTCACACTGTCCCGGCGGCAGAAACCGATCCCTTTTATAAGCTGTGGTTAGTGTCGGGGAAAACACCTTCGGGGGATCATTAGTCTGTAATGAAGCAGGAGGCAAAATACCATGTTCGGCCGTCGCTTTCTAACATTCCTGATTGTCAGCCTTAATTACAGCACCGTGAGGTCTTTGGGCGTCACTTTTTACTGCATCTATCTTATTTCTCTGCCCCACCCACCACCTCTGGCTTTCAGCAGATGGACACTTGATCTAATTAGGTTGTTCCTTTCTCCCCGAAGTGTCACCCTCTGAGGGAGATGTTCGGGGACGTGGCACTACGAGGGCATGTTGTGATACTTAATTAGCAAACAGTGCAGTGGCGGCTAAGATTATAGCGAGAGAAAGAGGTTGTGTGAACTGCAGCTGTCATTGCTCTGGCTCTATGCTATAGTCACAGATTAAACAACATCTGTTCCACACCGCTGCATACTGTAGGAGCTTGATTAAAGTAGAAAGCTCTTCTCTTACAGTCCAATATCCACACTTTCCCCCGAGCGCCAGCGCCGCCGTCTTCTTCACAGGCAAAGGAGGAGGTGAGATAGTCAAAACAAGTGATGCAACCGTCCTCAAATACGAAGATTACAGAAATCTTCCAAAATGCTCATGTCTCAACACGAAGTGGTGCCATGTTGCTAGATAAAACAGACAGTAGTGACAGCTTTCATTTCCAGTCACTTTCTGCATCAGACGGCTCTTGTTGTCTCCCAAAATGAACATCATTTAGCAGAGATGACAGCATGTAATTGTCTTTCACTTTTAAATGTGCTGCTTAAGTGGCGCAATAATATTCTTGCACTGAGTTGTCTATTTTTCATCCACACTCGGTAAATTTTACTGTCTATAACCATTCCCGAGTTTATAGCCTTAATAGCACCAAATGCAAACTTGCACATTGCTGAAGAAAAACATCATTTGACAGATTATACACTGACCTAAACTCACAAAAGAGAAAACTAATGAGTGTTTATTTCCTTTACTTTATTTTTTGCTCATCTAACTTTTATAACATTAGAAGATATGGATATGTCGGTAAGAGCGAGGGGGAGTAAACGGTCCAGGACCAGACCATGTGGTACACAAGTGTGGGGAATATAAGGACAGCTGGGCTTTGGTGTGACATGCTCTTTTTGAGTCGTTAGCATACGTTCATATTTGCCATCTTGCTAATGGCTATACTACACATAGAAGTATTTGTTGTGATTATCATAAAAAAACTTCAACTTGTCAGTGTCAATCTTTGGTCATACAACTCTAAAATAGCTTGTCTTTGATCCTGACATGTGGTGTAACCTTTGACTTTTCATTTAAATCCACAATGTACAATTTTTCTATCTTATGCTATCTAACAAGTTACAGCTTAGGCCCTAGACAGTTGTTTGGAATGTCTAACATTTGGCTCTGTCCTGTCCTTCCACACAAGGCCTTCATATAGTATATATATTTTACCAGGACTTTTAGAAGCTGTATTGGCATTATTATCAATTTAGGTGTCATTCAACTGAAGAAGGAGCTGGGGCGGAGGCGGGTTGAGCGGTGTGCTAAAGTGGGCTGTCGGCTAAAACAACATGAAATAACGAGCAGAGCTTCATTGTGTAACACTGTCAGGGAAGTATAGTACAGATGTTAGCTTAACACCAAGCTAATTTTCATTTGTGTGGTATTTTTACCGGAGTTAGCAAACTTTAACATTAAGTATTTTCATACAATTTCTACTGTGCCATTTTATCCCTAATACAATGATTGCAACGGCAGCTTTAATATTTGTTCTTTTTTTATATGGAAAGACACATGTAAATATTTCATTTTTATACTCCAACTGGAATATAATTGATGCCAAAATGAACAGTTTGTCGCAGCTAAAAGAAGTACAAAATGACAGTGGGATTATTTGAGTGTTCTGGCCCCATACCATCTCCCCAGTCCCACTGATTATTAATGTCAGTTGGGTGTGGATAAAGAAAGGATAAAGAATAGACCATATGGTGGGGCTCACCAAAGGATTACAATTTGTTGTTGTTTGCAAAAAAAAAGCAACAGGGAGAGGAGAGAAATAGTGACTTGAGCATTGTTAGGCCCAGCGAGGAAAAAGCCGCTTGGCAAAATGGCCCGGATTAGTGTGCTGCGAGGGAGTACTTCCCTACCAACTGTGATGCTGTGTGCTCGGTTAACTCAGGGCTGGCCGGAGCAAGAGGAGGGGCTTTTATGTCTTGTTTGTCCAGCGCTTATTCAAATATGTGCTTTGGAGTTGTTGCTCAAGCACAAGCTAGCGTGTGTGGGGGGGTCGTCATGTGGAGTAACGATCTGGTAAAGTCCACGTCTAGCCACTGAACAGGGCAGGGTATTCACCTCCACAACTCTCCCACTCCTGGTTCGAGAGACAAGCAGCCTATTTAAACATGCCCCTCGATCCTAAACACTCTAAATTTAATAGTACGCCTCATGATTTATTAGTTGGTGTGAAGAGGGGCTTTCATCTGTCACGGCGTAAGAAAACATTAGCCTCAGTTTGTTGCAGCCTTTATTCAGATGGAGGAGCTTCAGTTAAGAGCAGCAGACTGTGGAGATGACGTCTAAAGCTGTGCATTAAAAATGTAAAATGACACCGGCTATGTTTTCCCCCATGTTTTCTTAATGTCCTGAATTAAATGTGCATGCATCTGTCTCGGCGTGTACATCATTAGTGTCTGTTGCTAGCCAAAGTGGAACTACAGCGCATGGTAGCTCAAGAGGATCTTATGAGGAGTTTGTCTTAGCGATTTATCAGGTACGGGACAATCCTGTTGTTGTTTTGGTCCCAACCTTGAATTATATTGGAATTAGTTATTTTTTTATTTTATTTTTTATTATTTAAAAGTATTTGAGAAAGGTCAGCTTTTTGTCACAAAAGATTAAAGGACAAGTAAGTCATCTATTTTTAAAGAAGCTAGTCAAAATCAGAGTAATAACTAACAATAAATAAATAACAATGATGTTTGTAAAGTGATAAGACTGATTATGGTTGTTCCAGCCTATCTGCATTGCAATAATTCTTTTGGTATCCCATTCCTTTTGTCCAATCAGAAGAGAGAACGCAGCAAATAAGCTCCCTGCATGTTTACGAACAATAGCAGCAGGTGTAAAGTAGGCTGTGGATAAACAGTATTTAATTTTATGGAAGTTTATTAGCTATTACATTTGTGGTTGGGGTTTGAATTTTTTGTTTGAGGAAAATGTGTTAACCGTAACTGCAGCACTAACTATAAAGTAGATCATTTAGCCAAAATGACCAAATCAGTTCCTCTACTTTAACCGTTTTTAGATTGGCTGTCACTCATTGCCATTGGCCTCTTTTCTTATTTTCTCTTCCTTATTCCACTTCATTCAAACCTTCCAAAGGCCATTTCCTGTTTGACTGCTGTCCCTTTTCTTTTTTCCTGTTGTGTGTTTTCACCATCACTCCTTCTTGCCTCTATCCACACCTCTCAATTTCAGGCCTAAAGACTAGAAACACTCCCTCGGACTGCTCATATTCTCCTTGTATGATGGGATAGATTCAGCTGGAAGAGAGTATATCCACTAAGAACAAAAGAGTATTCACTCTGTCGCCGCCCTCACATCTTTGGAAAATCTGAATATGTCTTTATTGTTCCTTCCCTTGCAAAACTTGTTTCCCCTAGCTCATAAAGCCTCAGAGACAGTCCCTATAAAAACTTAACAAGGTCACTTTTCTATTATTCTTTACAGCATCCATTCATATCCTTTGTATTTGTCTGTTATGGTGAGTGCTAGTTTTTTGTTTAATGCTATTGTGTAAGAAGAGAATGGCCAAATCATGATGTCAGTACAATCTGCTGAAGATCTCTCTTAGTACCATCAAATCATATTTGTTATATATTTTTTTGTTTTGTTTTGTTTTCATAACTATCCTTCAATATTTTACCATATTACTCATCAGCACATTTCACCAGTTTTCCTCCTCTCTGTGTGCTCTTGCCGTGTTTATTACATAGCTATGGGGTGAAGTGTATTTATAGGTGTTGTATACACAGTATGTGCTATATGCATGCACAGGTAACTATTAACTGCTGCAGAGGACCGGGACAAAAGAGCAGAATTGTAGCAAAAGTTTATGGAGCCATTTATTTAACAGATAATTATTTTACCCCTCCTTTCTATAGTCGGTGGGCATCTCTATGGTAGCCCTGCAGAGTCATGCAGAGAAATTTAGAAATAAAATGTATTTATGATATGCTCATAAATGTTCTAAGCCTTGAAGCAAGACATGTTCAAAAAGAAACATTAATGCAGTTTTCCACACGCACTGCTGAGTTTGTTCTTTCTGGGTTGTTGTAGAAACAGAGACCAAGGAGCATTACTATTTTTCAAACTTAGACAAATGCAAAGGGTGTTATTTTAAGGCTATTACAGTCTACATATCATATAGTTTTAACTGGTAAGTCCATTTTGTTCAACTGCATACTTAATATTTAAAATTCTACACAATGCACCTTTAATGAATGGTCTAAAGATGGATCATGACAAAAATCCCATTTTGCATTGAATCAATAGGATCCAGGATTTTTCCGCAGCAGCTCCCAGTTCAAGCAACATCCTTGATCATAAAGCTGCATGTGCCACACTCATTACAACATTTCAACAAATAACTTGTACTATACATTGGATAAAGTTCACGCTAGAATTTTGTTTTTTACCACATAATTATTTTTGCTCTTATCCACTAAACACTAGTGATAAAAGTATTTCCACCTTTTCCACTCCTCATTCATCTGTCCTTAAATATTCCTCTTATAGTTTTTCCTACCCATGTGCTCCTGCCATTCCACTTAACTCTGGGGTTTCCCTGTGTGTGTGTATTTTTAGTATATTTATAGGCTCTGAGCCCTGTTTTCTATCTGCTTATCAACAGCCACTATGTACCCCACCCACCAATTTACAGACAAACCCTGGGATTTGTACACGCCACAGGCCCTGCAGCAGTCACTCAGCCTTCACCAGACCTTCATTTCTGTCATGTGCCTCTTATTCATTGGGCTCCACACAAGTCCACTCCAATCCCTTTATTTACGATCACCACCACCACAAAGTTTTGAATATTTTCTTCTTTTCAACTTACTTTCTGCTTTCCTATTCCTACTCAGAGCGGCCATATTGTTGTTTCCCTCTCGTAGCAGTATATGTCTCTCATTCCTCTTTAGTGGAGTCTCCAGAAGCAACCAAGGAACACCTAGTCAATGCTTAGTTTTCTCTCTTGTCACGTGTGTATTACTTTGGCTATAGAGTGTGAACAGTGATCCGCAGAGATTTGTATGTCATAAATCAGACTCACTACATTCCTACAAGGTTGTGTTGCTAAAATTGCACATTTTTGCACAATCTCTTTCTTCTTTCTTCTACTTTTGCAATTGCATGTGACTCAAAGCCGGAGACATGGAGTAGTGCACACAAGTTGAATCCTGTTAATACTGAGATGCCACCGCCTCTTTAACCAACCAGCAAACTGTATAATTAGACTAATTGTCTTAGCAATAAATTTCCAATCCAGACATGAAAGAATTTAAGGGAGGGGGTGTCATTACTAATTACTCTCCAAGTTTGCAGCCCATGTTTGAAGAGCTGAGACATGACACAGATATCAGACTTCTGGAGCGGTGGCTGAGGGTAATTTAAAGTCAAGATGAAGCTGAGGCTGAGTTAAATTAAATCATGCACAGTAGCCACAAGATTGTTTTTTATAGTTTGTACTGTAGTGCAGGGTATAACGCAGCGCTAGAAACAACGTGGGAGGTAGACGGAGTGATGCGTGGCCAAGATGGGCATCTTGAAGAGTTTATCTTCTCACGTCTAATTCTTTTCTCATTGTCAGCTCATATAAATGAAAGAAAATCAGTAAAGATGGACAAAAATAATATCACTCCAGGTTCACTGGTTCAGTTATTGTGTTGGGCTTGAGTCAGTAGTTGTTTGGGCAACACCATGGATGTTTACCAGTTAATCACACACACTATTGGCTATTTCATTTCAAGGGATGACACCTAGACTTCACACAGAAAGGTGGTTGCAATCGCACAGCAGGAGTGCTAACCACTTTCTATCCTATTTTGTTTAATAAGTTAATTATATATTATGTACATTACTGTGACAAATACAAATGATCTATAATTAATAGTATAACTATAATATAACTTTGTGAGATTTGTACATGAGATTTGACAAGGATTTAAGCTGTAGGCCTAAATTCATGCCAAATTTTAAAACTGATAGGGACCTAGGGTAGTGCTGTGAGGTACACCATCTGCCAGTATTTGAAGTTTGTATCAGGATATGCTTAATATAAAAAAATATCTAAATCATGTAGCCTTTTAAGAGTGGTCACATAGTTCAGAGATTGCCACACTAATCTTCATACAAATTTCCCACATTAGGAACCCGCTGCCCACAATTAACTGATCTGCTACATTAAACTTTCTTTGGCTAATTTTTAATGATTAAAAGGTAGTATTGTCTCCAAATGAGCAGTCATAACAGATCATTGCGTTTACCATTACCAGCGTCTTTGCTTTTTTTTTTTTTCAAGTCAAAAGCCACAGGAAATTAAGGATATCCATTAGCCAGATAGTTTGAGCCACCCCACGCTCCCTTACGCTCACTTACTCTGTGCCCCCATTCAGTGGAAGCAAAGTCCTGCCCCGTGGGCCTGCATGACATGAGCAGAGGAAATGGCTAGGCATTAATGGCAGCTTTGATTACTCTCCTGTCACTAATGTAGCCCACATGAAAGACAAGACGGAGAGAGGGATGACTTCAGCCCCAATCAAAGGCAAACTCATGGCATCTACATGTAGCCAGGCCATATTTAGTGTGCCATTTGGAGCGCACGGAAAAGCTCTGGGCGACACGTGTACATGATGCAATCATAAACAAGCCTACTGAAGTCTCCTGAATAATCCTTCTCCTCAGTGTCCTCACTTATCTCTGTGTGCTCTTTTAACCTTTAACAGTCGTAGCCGAGCATGCGTGTGAATATGACCAGGATTAAAGAGATGTTATAAAGATATCATTCTGAGCTAAAACTACCTGGTTGTTACACATAGATTAAGTTTGTTGTCACACTGGCAGTTAACTAATTTACACCTTACAACCATGTCCTAATCTAGCTAGCGACATCACTTTAAGAGAAAATGGACTGAGAACACTAATTAGCTCCACATTAGCTTAGCTGTGGTAATGGGCTAATTTATATACAAGCTAGATAGAGAAAGTCAAACTGATGGAACAGTTACAAAAGTCTACCAAAGTTATAGATTGTAATGTTCTATCCATAAGTAACGTAAACAGCTATATTATCACTTCTACAGGTTAGCATTAAACACATTTTAATTACATTTGAGCTAGCTTGTTCGGTTTGCACAGTTCTTTTGTAGCTAGCACCACAGTTTACAGTCATGTAACAGTGTAATTCTTGTGCTGAAAACCAGTCCTTGTCTGCTTCTACCCATTCACACTAATATCTGCCAATAAGATTAGCTCTCTGAAACGTTAGCATAAGTGAATTTCCAATTTTCCGTATGCATGTCCCCGAGGGCTTTGGTGAGTCATATAAAACCTGGTCCTGTTTTCAGAGCTGAGACATGCTGTTATCCATTCCGTTCACAATTGGAGTCAGTGCCCAATGGAGCCATTTATATGTCAACAAGAGTAATACAAGACTGCCATAGCCCTGTGTACGGCTCGCGCTGGAACAGAGAAAGTTTGAAGGAGATTTCTTTCTGCAGAATACACGTGAGACTTGAAAGAGAATACTAGAACATAGAATTACATATTTGAAAGCAGCACGCTCTTCACTTAAAATAAGGTGATAAGATTATGTGTTATGGGGAAGAACATGCTGTCCCTTCTAATTGAGATGCTGCAATTTGTCTTATTTGCTCAAATTATTGATGCTGGCAGGAAATCCCCTCAGTGTCTGTAGTGAGTGGAGAATGAAAGAGCAAAGTGCAAAGCTGTCTTTTTAATGAAAGCTGGATTTTCTTTGTTAGCAGTAATACGTAAAATGTGGATTTGCTTCTAAGTAACATTTTTGTATGCTTAATAGTTTCTATAATGAAAATGTTAATGATATAAGTCATGGCTAGAGCCCCACCAAAGGGTGTGAGGCTGATACACATGTGGATGTATTTTAAATGACCTCTGGTATTTTATGAGCGAGTTAATAAGGTGAGACAGAACCACAGTGTATTAGAAACTATTAAAGTGCCTGGCGTCATGCTGCTGAGCTGATTGACCTCAGTGTGAGGGTCTGCGTCAAGGCACTGCTGGTGCAGCAATGTCCGCTTGTCCAGCTGTTTCCGCACAGTTAGGCCTGATCCCTCTCCTGGGGTGGCACGCTTCATATAGATCATTGTACGCATTTAACATAAGATGTGCGTGCGTTTGTCTGAGCCTGTTTGTGTGCGTCCATTCTCGACTTTCCCACCTGCTCACTCAGCATCACTGCAAATAGCATTTGCTGCGGTTCACAGCTCACTCGTTGCTTCTCTCTCAAGCCTTTTCCGTGATCACAGATGTGGATGTGGATCCCTCGGGTGCTCTTAGCCTGTGTCTGGGAGTTCATTTAGTGTCAGCCATGTCCTTATTGACTGGGCCCAGCGCAATGGTTACAGCATATGTCAGCGAACATGGACGTCTCTGGATACAAATCCTCTCTCCACAGAAACATCAGTGCTATTCTCACCCCCTTTCATTCCCTCGTCCTAATTCTATTAGCGCGTCCTATTCAGGAATGGCCTGATAAGTGACTGACAAAAAGAGGGGAGCCACTGAGCGGTTCTTGTGGGGTTTGGATGGCTCTAGGCTGGACCATGTTTCAGAGTGGTGGCTTTGTTCTCATAGTGTAGCCGACTGCCGCTAAAGTAGTAAGCCCAGTCTGATGAGCATAGCAAAGGACTGTGTCTTTCACTGTTCTGTTTCTGAGGCCACAGTATGAAATGATGCGTGTGTGCTCATATTCTTATGTGTGAGGCCTTTGACATGAGGCTACATGTTGACACAGATAATCATGTGTGCTGCAGTGGAGAGCATCTGTACTGCGTGTGGAGCTGAGCAACTATTTCAAAGGAAGATTAATATAACCTATGTCAGTTTGCTGTGTGTGTATGTACCATTAATCTGTGTCAAACACAGACACATAATCTGGATTTTGGCATGAACCGACTGACTTGGTCTTTAATACAGTTCTCTCTAGATCAAGGCAGTAACCATAACATGTTTTATGGGCTTTAAACACTTAAAAACAATATAACAAAGGTCAGTGCATCTTTGTGGTATTTTTATATTTACATATGGACTGTAAATCCTTGCTTTATTTAAAAACTAAAAGGGAGCCAGGATAGTGCTGTGGGGTACACCCGCTACACAAGCAGTGAGTTCATAGCCTTTAGCAGGTGGTGCATAAATGCTTATAAAAAATAAAAATTGAGCCACTCTCTAACAGTCTCTATCCACTCACTGAAAACAGACACATAGTCTTTTGTTGGCAAATTGTTAATGTGTTATTTCTGAACTTCTCTTGTAAATATATCACAAGTTAACAGTAAACGGTGTGAATGGCTGGCACATGAACTAAATAAACCATAAAGATTAGTGCCTTGTGTGTAGCATTAGGGTATTTCAATGCATTGGTCTGTCCATCAGTTCAAAAGACTGTGACAAATAAAAGCTTGTTCTCGTTTTGTACTTTATGTAAACCCAAAGTGACAACCGTGACAGAAAGAGGAGAACATTTCTTAAGCAGGTGAAAGTCATAGGGCAAAAATTTACAAAGATTTATTATGCTACAATAAAACACAACCTGAGTGAGCATCATTTAAACATAACTGTGCCTTGTTGCAGACACTCGATAAAAAATGTATTTTAAGAAACAGACTATTCTCTCTTTTTCCTCTCCTGCTGTGCTTCCTCCTGTGTCGTTGTGTTGCCAGATCTCTATCGTTACTCTTTTCCAGGTTTCCATCCCTTATTTTCACTCCTCTACTTCCAGCATTGTGCCATCAGGATGTACGCACAATAACGGCAGGTCCTCTACGTTATACCTTCTAATAAATCCATGGCACGCTGCGAGAGCAAAGGGGCGGATGAGAGGATTGAGGGGAGGAAGAAGGGAAAGTGCGGTGAGGAGGTGGGCGGGAATGAATAATGAAAAGCTCGGCGACACTCCGGGCATCCTCCTGCGCTGTTTTGGTTACAGGCACCAGAAGGCAGCGAGCGCCGTGGGAGAACAAGGTAGAACGGCAGAGGAATGGCCTGAGAAGTGAGCGAATTGATGAGAGAGACGTGCTTGGAGTGCTAAGGGCAGAAGCTGAGGAGGGCAGAGCAGATGATAATTAGTGCTAATTGTTGTTCAGGGAGGCAAAAACACCACTGGGCTTGAGTTTCATCTCAGGCACTTCTCGGTTTGTGGTTGTCTGCTTTGTGTATTTCCAACGATTTGATATTAGATTTCATGTGATTGCAATACAGTAGGGCATTTCAGAGAAAACAGTCTAATCCATACAAGCGGCAGATAGTGAGTCCTTTCATTATTGATTCATGCATTAAACATGTAATGTGAAATACTCGGCAGATGACATGGATCAAGAGGTATTATTATGCAAAACATAACCTCTAAAATAAGACTTTCAACTGGAAACTGCTCCAACTATTTATTAGTGATCAAGTGTGTTTTAGCCATTGCTTTCACAATTAACTAATTAATTTTTTATTTTTTTTATTTTTTTTTTTAATGATTTGTCAACAAATCAAAAACATATTCAGTTTACCTCACATCATGTCGGAAAGATTCTGCAAGAAGACAGCTTGAACATTATGCATCCCCAGGAATGAAAGTCAAACATGAATCATCACATGCAAAGCTTCCCAAGAAATTTCACTTTCATTTTTACAACAGGCCCGAGAGATCTAATCAAAAGCGCCCCCCGAAAATATGCAGGGCATTTGTGAAACGAATGAGAAATGGGATGTTACCTGACCCACAAAGCATTCAGTGAAAACCTGTGGCGGTGACATGTGTGCGCTGTAAATATGGAGCTGTAAAAGCAGGCTTCTCTGCACAGTTGACTGCCTGAGGTGGAAACAGGCGAAAAAAGCAAAAGGTGGAATGCAGATATGAGGCCAGAGAAAGCGTGGCTGTGACAGCGTTGCTCTGCTTGTAACTACATCGAGGCCCTGGCCACGAGCTTTTGTTACCGCACGCTGGATAGAAAATCTCAGCATAGGTGAGCGAACGTGTATAGGATGGAGGAAATGGCAGTGGGGTATTGAGGAGAAAAGCACACTTAGATTCAGGGAGGGCAGCTTTGGAAAGGCTTGAAGCTTCTTTCTTCTTCTCTAATAGGAATTTCTCCACACTGACAGTTCTTGTATTCAAGTGAAGAACATTGGGAAAATGATGTTTGATTGATCCACCATTCAGACTTAGATATAATTGACAGCAATTTTGCTGATTGTGACTTTGTGGTAATAGTGGCACACTGCCTAACGGACCGAGCACACAGTTTAAAGATTTGCAGAAATTGTCCCAGCAGGTTGGCCCAATTTTTTGACTAATAAGCTACTTAAGTAAAAAATATAAATTATGACTGTATATGTTAAGATCACTACAGAGAAAGATTACTAGATTTAAAGGTAGTGTGTGAGCTTTCCATTTTGGCCACATCTGCTGACAAACTCCATACCTCACACTCTACCGTTTTAGAGCATGTGAACAGCTATGCTAGCCCAGCAAAGATGTGTTGTCTATGAACAAATCCAGTAAAAATAGAACTAATGGTGATTCCATAATTTTCTTGAGTATGCTTATCCTTCAACAGTTCTCAGTTTGTTAACTTGGAAATCTGTTTGAAAGTGATTAAAAAGTCATTGACTTTGGCTTTGGAAATGTCGGAGTGTGATGCCATTCATAAAATTGTTGGGATAGATTTCCGTCTTCCTACAAGTAAATTATAAAAAGTATCAATGTAGAAAACATCATTAAAAGCATATTTACAGCACAGTAGCTATACATTTGATGGCACGTTGGCAGAGTGGTTAGCAAGAAGGTCCTGGGTTTGATTCCCATCTAGGGCAGGAAGTTTGCATGTTCTCCCTGTGGTTGCGTAGGTTTCCTCCAGGTGCCCCGGGTTTCCCCGTCTACCAAAAACCATCTTCAACCCCATCCTTGGGGCCAGGATTTCCCTGCAAAAGAGATTTGTAACCTCAGTGAAACTTTCCTGGATAAATAAAGTTTAAATAAATAAATAAAAATTATAAACTAAGGGAAAGTGATTTTAAACGCATACTTGAATCTTTTGTCCTGACCTTTGACCCCAGGTGTTTTTACTTGCATCTAATAACAACAGACGTTATCTTGGCCGTCTGGCGCACCAATGCACAGTTACATGGACGAGCTGCTCAATTCCAATTACGTGGGCTTGATTGCGGCCCTGTCACAAAGGCTACAAAGGCCTTTGTTCAATGGCCCTCAACCGCACGCGCCCCAGCAGTGGCGCCTGTCTATTGTCGACGCAAGAAGAATTTACACAGACCCCATCAATCTTGTCATCAGAAATCAACACGGTTGTTAGTTTGCAGATGTGTGTGTGTGTTTAGAAATGAGATTCACCTTTTTGGTCTGAGTGAGGTTTTACTGGACTGTGGGTCGATAGATCAATGCTGAGTGGAAGGCACACACTCAGCAGAGCCAGAATAGCTCGGCAAAGGGCATAGCAATCAGTCTTAACCCAGTCTTGTCCCCTAATCATCCAGACGAGATTTTCTCGCCTATTTTTACAAAGCGCCTCCAATGAAGTCAAATATGCACCAATTACACCACATGGATAATTGATTGCAATGACGCATTTACTGTCTGCTGTCGCTGTCCGGCAAGTTGAAGGGTCTCTGAGATGGATGTTATAGCAGCAGGTTAGATATGCCGGAAAGAACAGGGCAGCAGAAACTACACAATCTCCAAACTTAAATGAGCAAAGCCACAGATATCCGCAGATTGCTAGCTGTCGAACCCGAATGGGAAATAAATAACGTTGATTAAAAATGGCGCCTCTTAATAACACGTCAGCCTCATTCAATGTACCACTTACCAATCTCAGAGAAAAGTTTGTTTAAGTGAAGGTCCACATTATAAAATCTTAACCTCTTTCAACTGCAATAAAATCAGTGGAGTGTAATTGTTATTATCCCAGCTCTATGTGTGGGATAATCTTATGGAAGAACATTGAGGGAACAGTTGGATCGGTCTGTGGTTATTATTACAAAGTGCTGCAGGAAGCAATGAATCACAGAATGCATTAAGGTGACTTTAGTTTGAGGTTTGTCTCATTTATTAGTCTTTTCAAACTTGCCTTGTGGAACCTTTAGAAGCCAACACATATAAATTGCTTTTTTATTGTGAAATTGTAGACCTACTTTTTTTCTTAACTATAACTCTTTCTTGAGGATGACTTATTTATAGTAGCTCTTTTTTTTTTCTTCCTAAAAGCCGCTCAGTTTGTTTTTACAGTCAGCATTGCATTCAGCTGACATAAGCGGTTCTAGAGAATCTGGGGCCCGTGGCAGAAGCCCACTGAACTAGGGGGATAAAAAAGAAATTGTGTCAAATAGTAACAAACAGTAAAGCTTTTTTTTTTTTTTTTTACAGTTTTAAACAGTAAACTGTTTTTTTACTGTAAGAATCAAATGAGATAATCAAAGACATTACAGTACATCTATATTGCACCTGTAATTTTGAGAGTAAAGAAACAATTTTTGACATAGAAAGGAAAAAAAGAAACAAGTATGACTGCAAATTCAAGAATTATTTTTACTGTATATTGAAATATAAATGCTGTTTCTACTGTTATGTAGTTTTATTGTCTTTCTCCATTGTTTTCTAAATTAAATAGCATGTTGTATATATAACAGTTGTATTATTTTTTTTTTACATAGTTCATTCATTACAAAATCGGATTAACAAATTTTCTTACGGCAATTTAGTGTATTTTTCTACAGTAATATACTATTTTGACTTTTATACGTTTTTACTACTATTACTATTTGACAGTTACTGTAAATATTGTTTAAAAAGTTTTTTTGGGTTTATTAATCCTGACACTTAACATATTATAGCCATGTAAATACAGCCATCTTTGGTGGGGCCCCTCCCAGGTAATTGCTCGGTTTACTTGCTCCATTGTAATACCCCTGTTTGCTGATACCTAAACATTTCACCTCATCAAATAAAATCCAGTAGTGACAACAAACCTTCAAACAACAAAATAAACAAACCTTTCTGCTCTAATGCTCTTTGTTAATTACAACTACAACAGTGTGCAAAGTGTCTTGTGTTAGATTAACCAGTTGTACATAATATAATTAAATACAAGAATTTTGGAGAATATTGTACAAAATAAAAATGAAGCGGCTGTTGATATATCTGGGCTTCTTCACAACAACTCTTGAACTACAAATTCAAATCTTACAGAAAATCTGATTTAATCTTGTTTTTTCCCCTCAGTCTTTTGAAGCCTTTTGATGGAAGCTTGTGAAACAGCACATACAGTCTTTCAAAGACTTTATACATCTGCCTTTACATACATATATCTATACATTTGTGTGATAATATGATTATTTGGTCAAAATGCAGCCCTGCGTGTGCCACACTGATGCAGATCGCTCTGAGCCGACTGACGGTGACAGCGCTTCACTGATGGCACTTCTCAAAAATGAATGAACGGTTCAGATTAAGCATTTGGTCTTTTGTGCCGCGCGAGGAAATTCATCAGCTCTCCTTCCCACTCAGCAAGACGCACACGTGTGTAATCCACCTCAGCTTTAGAAATGGAGATTAGCAAAGTGTTCTGAAATCTGTTCTCCTCTTATATGGCTTATATGGGAATTCAATAATGAATGTTTGCATAGATTTAGTTGAAATCTGATGCATGTTCAGCAAGCCTCCGTGTTTTCCTGCCTGGGTTGGGTGTGCAGAAAATGTGATTTCTTGGATTTGGATTTTCAAACACAGCAAAAGTAAAACATGTTTTCTGTCTTAAGATTAGTAGATACACCTGTCAATTAAACATACTCATCCTGTATCATATCAAAATGTACTCATCCTATTGAATAACTTTTTGGTTTATAGACCCCTGTTATGTCACAATCTCGATATTTTCAGCAACAATTAGCATCTACTGTACATAACAACTACACCTTCCATTCCTCCTGCTCCTTCTTCGAGGAATAGGAATTGCTTTTCGCTCAGCTGAACTGCATTCCAAAGCAATTTTTAATCAAAGGAAATTTAATTAACTTGAAGGCCTTCCTGCTTTCCTGCTGGCTTTGATGCATTTTAAATGACATAAGAAATGATTGGATATGTTCAGGGAATTGACCTGCACTGGAAAGAGTGGAATGTGTCTTCTCTTCTGCAGAAACCACATATGCATGGTCACCCAAGCCCTTTTTCTCAAACATACATTATATTTATGAGACTCTTTCTTTGATATCAGGACCTTACGAACCTGACTCAAGACATGACTGACACTTCTTGGAATCAATCTAGAGTCGAGACCAAGAGCGTGGCAGGGCAAGACTGAGAAAAGATGGATAATAAGTGTGAGTGACAGTTATAAAATCGAAACACCACAAGTTCGGTCTTAGACCAAGTCCAAACCTATGGAAGTTTTGTAATGAAGAAGGCAGAAAAATGTCAATGTTCAATCACAATGTTAGACAAATGAATAAAGTCCCTTCTTATTAAACTGACACTAGAGATAATTTTGTTATCGTTTCTTCTATTTACCATATTTTTTTACAATATGAATGCAAATACATGTACTAAACCATAATCCAGCAGTAGGCCTAGTATAGCTCCAAATATAAGAGAATGTATGGATGACGTGGAGAACGACAATGCAAATCCACCTCGACTTTCACTAATGGTGTGCTTACTTCACCTTCCTGTCCGCGTCTCTAAAAGCCTCTCAACAACCATCCCTTCTCTCAGAGCTCTTCATGGCGTCTTACCCCGCTCTAAAGCTGTAATAGCCCTGTTTGTCGCACTGATTTTCATTTAGGACCATTCTCCGCTAAAAGAACACCTTTGAAGTGGCTCCAGTCAAGGAATAAAATCTGTTGTGTTGTGAAGGCGTTGGCTCTTTATTCAGTGAGGCTGCTTTTACAAGGCCCCCAGGAGGAACGGGCTTAACTTAGAAGACCATATATTCTTCTAAAATCCTCCCTGCTGCATTATTCATTATATGTACACTGTCTTTATTGGCAATGTGATGTATGTGATTCATCGTTGAATACTGAACATGGAGAAAAGCTCATTTCTAGAGAGCTTTTTTACAAGTGCTTTTTGAAACTAATGTGTTACTCAAACTGTCAGTTGTGTAGCTTCCTATACTTTTATCATGTGCCAGTGTGTGAATCCAGCAGCACAAATGTGTGTGCGCATTTGCTGGAAGGAAACAGCTGTCTCTCTGTGTGTCAGGTCTGCGATCTGAAGGAGGTGAGGGAGTAAAAAGGGGAGGAGGAGGATGATGAAGAGCACCGCAGCGCCTGGGGAGTTATGACAGCCGTCATGCTTAGAAAGTGCAACACACACAACTGGCAAAGATGCTACTCCAGCGCGCGCGCGCACACACACACACACACACACACACACACACACACACACACATACACATACACACACACACACACACACACACACACATACTCACACACACACACACATACTCACACACACACACACACACACACACACACACACACACATACACATACACACACACACATACTCACACACACACACACACACACACACACACACACACACACACATACACACACACACACACACACACACACACACACATACTCACATACACACACACACACAACACACACACACACACAACACACACACTCACACGCACGCACACACGCACGCGTGCACACACACACACACACACACGCACACACACACACACACACACACACGCACACACACACACACACCTGGATCACCGCATGAAGGTTATTTTGAAGAGCCCTCGTCTGTTTGTGCTGTCCTAGTTAGAAATCCTTGAATAACACAAGCTAGTTAGACTTCACAGACTCCTGAAGGCATCTCAGATTGCTGTCTTTGTGATCATGCTTAGGTTACTCAAGTACATGTTCACAAACCCTTTCACTAAACAGGAAAATTGTTATCCAAGTATCACTATACCAGAATACTAAGGGTATTATAAGCCTCGTTTTCACTGGAGCAGGTGAGTTTCTATTACCAAAAGAGGCCCAAAGCATTCCCAAAAAGCATACCGTACCACTTTGGGACACACTTTAGTCTGTGGTCCAATGTGTGTGGTCCAATTTCAAAGAGGTGGAGCTAAACACAGCAGTCTGCTGATAGGACAATAGAAGCTCATTACAAATGTTTTAGAAAGAATCGGCGATAAACGATAAACCTTTAAAGTTTGCGATAAGAATTTCTCCATTATGTTTTCTCTGATCATGTATTATGTTCCGTTGTCACTGCCTCATTGATGTGCTATTATCAATATTATTATTGATTTATTTGATTGGGACAGTGCATGTGGATGAACATACAGGAGACACAGCCACATAAGGCTAATTTCAATCCGTTGTCCCATATTTTCACATATTCATACACCAGTGCTGTGACACTGGAGGCAAGTGTCTTGCCTAAAGACACAACAAAACTATGAATATTCTGGTTATAGGACGAACGCTCTACCACCTGAGCCTCTGCACCACTAATTGTAATTAAGTACTTAAATATAACAACATGCTGTTCCAATGAGGCTACAAAACACGTCATGGGAGGTCTCTCAACACTTATTTACACCTCCCTTAATATTCCAAACACATCTGGATACATGCATTCCAGGCCGTCAGTCACATAAGACCAAATGGCTAAAATAAATTCAATATTTATGTTTTTATATGATATTCTATTAAAACACAACGGGGCCCTTGGATTAAAACTTGTGTTCTTCTTTATTCAATTCTGTAGTGTTTTCACATTGAGTTACTTTTTTTATGTATGCTTTTATTCAGATATTCTAAATGTCATCTCGGTGTATTACTTACCGAGCTCTTACTCATACCAAATAGCCTGTCACAGGCCTCCATTTGTGCAGACATACATAAGATTACATTGGAGGTACCTGGCAGCAAGCGCCGCTAAACAGCAATATGTATCGGCGGATGTAAAACGCGCAGGTACGCCTGTCTCGGTAAAAAGCTTTCTTCCCAATTTATCAAATGTCATTGCTGTAAAGGTCAGCCTTCGTCATGCTTGAGATAAAACAATGCACAGCCTCCTCTCATCTGCCATCTCCCAAAGGCGCCGCTAGTGATTCTTCCTCTTCTTTGGGATTTGGTATCTACACGCCTCGCATGCATTTAAAGCTTACCTTCTGCTCACAGCTCAACACCTCCTTCTTGAGGACTAGGTTTCTTAATAAAGCAAGCTGTCCTCATCAGTGTGTGCGGGCGTATTGTATGATTCTAAAGGTTTTGTGTGTCGCTATACCCGTAGCTTTGACGGATGATGTGTGACAAGTGTGTGGAGTCAGCCCTTTGGGAGGAACCCACTGGGGCTGGAAGATGCCCTTGTCCTTTTTTATTTTACTGTGTATCTTTTTACTTGCGGGCTTTGCCTTCCCCTCCACATTGTGGCCTGCGACCATAGCTATGGGCTTATGCCGATCGATTGACAGTTTGACTTTGAAACTAGATAAAACGTCCTCTTCCTGTTACGGCCCCATGCACTGTGACGGGGTGAGTTTTGGGGTATTATCCATCACTTTGGATACTGTAGCTACTGTATTTAATCTCACTGTAAAGTCAAAGCACTCTTTTGACAACTCAGGGCCCAGATTTGAAAAGCCAGATGGAAATAAAAAGCACAAACTGAATGTGTTTTGTAGGGCTGTTGAAAAACTTCACAGTGAAATGATTTTTGCATAATGCTGAGCTGTCACAACTTTTGGATTCTTCATAATGAATGAGATGTAGCCACTGGGACGAAACTGTGCTGTTTGACAAAAGGAAAAGCACAGATGTGATGTTGGGAGTGTTTGACCAGACATGCTCATTGTATCTAAGGCACAGAATATTTCAAACAGTACAAATGAGAAACACAGACAGCTTGGGAAAACTTTGATTTCAAAAAGATGTATGTAGTCTGAAAAATGAATGTAATCTAGGCCTAGACAGTCACGATTTTAAGCCCCCTCTCCCTGTCCCAAATGCACCTTTTATGTCTGAATGTCAGTCACAGAGTTACCATGGTGATTGCAATATTAACCAATTGAAAAAGAGTATTACGCAGGTCTGTAGCTCAGTAATGATTGGTTCTTAAGCGCTAGACTATTGCTGTCCTTCAGCGTTCACTGTTTGACCATCAGCCAAAAAGAAAGTTGTGATTTACAAACGAGCTCCAGGAATAATACAATACCACTGTCTGAGAAAAGTACATGGGAATGAATTTGTTGCATTTTGCAGTTTGTAAAACTGTTTTAATATGAATGAGTGCTACCAGCTTATGGTTTTAAGTTGTTTAGCGACATTGTGCTCATTTTCTGCAACATCCTTTTTTCATTTTTTAGGCTGTGGTTGAATTCGCTGTAAAATTAAAGTGTCATGGTTTTTATGGTCTCCCTAATGTAATTATTACATATTAGGAAATTATTGTTTCCATCCAATTTTAGAAAAGAAAGATTCCAAACTATAGCTTTGGCACACATTAGTTTAATTTAACTTGCAAAAAAAAGGTGTACCACAAGGCACCACTCTGGTCCCATTTGTATTATCTCTTTTTAGACAATAAGATGGAGTTAAACACTTCAATTAAAGCTGGTTGTTTTATGGTTTAGAAAGACTTGGAGATAAAAGTCTGCGTTTCAGGCTCCTTCCTAATGTTTTCTCTATTATAACTCTGACATGCTTCATTAATTAGCTTCACTAATATGTGTGTACATTTGCACATTTGTATTATCTCTTTTCAAACAATATTCTCTGAGCCATATATCTTCAATTGTTGATTTGTCAAGATTAAAACTAAATAATACAAATAGTTCAAGACAGCAGTTAAATTACCATGTCTTCTACTAAGTTGTCAATTTATCTACCTTAATAATCTTGACGTTTGACCATTTCCTCTCTAAACTCAATACTGATTACAGAGACAAAGGAATTGTCTTTTGTTGTTGCAGATGTTAGGTATGTCCTGTATACCCAGGTAAACATTCCAGATGCAGCACCTTTACATTCTCACACTACAGTATTTGCTGTTGGACCTCCGCTGCCCCAGTGGCTGCTGGGACCCCTCGCTCAGAGAAGCAAAGCCAAGAAACTGTCTGGCCACCCAGTGTAAACTATGTGTTTACAGCAGGGCCAGGGTCACACTGGGCATGCTCAGTTCAGCTCACCTGCTGCTGGTGAAAAGGGGCCTAATGTTGTGTTTACAGGCAGCTGTAAAAGTACATAAAATATACTGTTTTATGTGAACTTAAAGGACAGGTTCTGGCATGAAGACTGCTTTTTCAGGCCACATTCTGCAACACATTTCTTTATCATTCAACATAAATCCACTGTAGATTTGTAAATATTTTAAAGGTTAAGCTCAGCCAGCAGTCCAAAGAGAAAAGGACGTACCTCCTTTTTGTTTTCTTGGCGCTTAGTGCCTACTGTGTACTCAAACATTTATGGAGCCCCTACCAAGACTGTATTATACAGTCATGAATTTATGTATGTCTCCTCTGGCTGACGTAGGCGCTGCTTCCTCGTAACAAGCTGGCTCTAATGGTTTCCTTGATCAAATCCTGCTCCGATTTGCCGCTACACAGGTGCTGCTGTCAGTGGATGTGACATTACGTAACATACGCTACATTTCACAGATCAATCTGGTCCTTTTAAACGCCTACGTAGATGTGCTGCCTTTGTTCCATCTTTTGTCTTTCTTCTTTTCCATTGTCCTTTGTGCCATTCAACAGGGGAGTCTTGCCATGCTCTAAATAACTTTATTGACATTTGAATTGGATGTGGATCACAGTAATTATCATGCCTTCCTGCTTCCTGGCTCAGAATAACACAGAGCGTAGCATCAGTCCAGCCACATCTCTAACCATGGCACTGAGGAAATTTATCTCAAATGCTATAATATATCCACTGCTTCAGTATTAACATTAATGTTTATTTACGCACTCAGCCATAAGGGTTTTAGTGAGGCCAGCTCAAATAGGGAGGTCTAAAAGCAGCACAGTGTTGTAGTATCTTGCCATATGGACACGGGCATGTGGTAGGAACATGTGAAATATGCTTGTGGATGTCTTTAAGGCAGAATGGCCCTGAATCGCAGTAGTACAATGTTTGCTCATACCAATCCTCTTAGAAATCTCCATGACAACGCTTCTGTATGGTCAGCACAGTCTTAAAATAAAATTAAAAACATTGCTGTCCAATATCAGAAGTGTGGTTCAATGTCACTGTCAAACGTCCTGTTGCGCTTGGCTCAACTCTGTTATGTCACACAAAGCTAAAAATACATGCCAGTTCAGATGAGTAAGAGGGGTTTTTGTTAACAGCCAGTGTGACTTCTTGAGTCTCTGCAGGTGTCCTGGCGAGTGGAGAAAAAGGCGCAGCATTGAGCCAAGAACCAGTTTCAGGCATGAAAATATGACTCTCTTTTGGTAAATCTTTCATTAGACAGTAATAAAGTAAAATGACCTTAACCTGGCATAAAACCTGGTTGCTGGTTTGCCTACCCAGCTTGTAGAAACTCAAACAATGGCGGAAAAAGGATGCAAAGTGAAATGTGTGTAAATGTTGGCAATCCTTTCACACAGTGATTCACAAAAAAATAGATAATTGCATTTATGGCTCGTTCTAA
The DNA here is from genome assembly GCA_024349245.1 of Neodontobutis hainanensis. NCBI lineage: Eukaryota > Metazoa > Chordata > Actinopteri > Gobiiformes > Odontobutidae > Neodontobutis > Neodontobutis hainanensis. Next base: position 449,157 of record JALDNG010000095.1, read on the forward strand.
TGCTAACCTCAGAGAAACAAGTAAGTAAAATATATTGATTCAAGCATCTCCATACGGACACTGTTTTTATTCTGCCTACAGCACCTTTAATCACTGAACCCAATAATTACTGCTCAAGTGGTTTAAACCATTTTGTAATCAAGTCCATCTAAAACAAAACTATTACATTACTTTAAATTTGCCTTAGAGCTACAAATGCTAATGATTTCCTCAGAGTAAACCGATCTCTTATATACTTGCTTTGCCACAGAAAAAGTTGAGCGCAGTCTTATATAATACGATCTCCAAACAGCATGATGGATTTATTTGCCCAAGACAAACAGTTCCCACATTTGTCAGAAAATAAATCCAAGAAGTGACTTTGCACAGCTAACGCCATCAATAACATGCTTGTAGTCACTTTATATGCCAGACTGAATGATATTGGCCTGTTTGGAGGGGCTGAATAGCGCTGGTGTAAATAGACACCGCTCACGGTCTTCAAAGTCACTATCATTTTTTGTCTCGACTTGGAGCGAGCGCTGTGTCCCTGAAGCGAAGGCTATCCAACAAGAGGAGAGCGATACAATCAGCAGACAGGGCTCGGGCCTTTTTACTGGCACAGCCTCAGCGGCCACACAGGCATGAGGGATGATTATTTGAACGAGCAGGAAAACACTCAGGAAACTGGCCGAGTTCAGGAAGTGCGAAGAAAAAGGCTTTCCACTGCAATGTTTTCATTTAGAGTCATGATCTATAGATTTCAGATTGTTTAGGCAGTATTTACAGTTTTGTATTTGTAACTAAACTTGATTTCATGCCCCATCCTCTAGTTAAACCACTTTCACAAGTTTACACTGGCTTTTAAATTCAACACAAGTTTCATAGTTTTGCAGCAGTCTTTTTTGTGGTGAGCTGTGATCTTTGTTCTGTGTACTTTGTTGCTCTTACTCAAGAGCTGATTTACATGACTACTGTTACTTTTACTTGCAACTGGAGCATTCTGTGTGGTGTCAAAATCCCAGAATCAAAGATGGCCGTCATCTAGTTTGAGTGGATAGCTGTTCATTGGAAGATATGCTGACATTAATGTTCATTTTCATTGTTTACTGATTGTTCACTAAGACAAATTACTTTGCTTGTAATTGCAGAACAGATTCCACTCACTAAAGTATGGCTGCAAACACAGAAGGGGTTATGTCTCAGTATGTCTCTCATACTGTTTATATATTGCATGTCTCTAAAGTTGTGTTGAAATGGCAAATAGTGTTCTTACAACAGTCCATGAAAGAAGGGATTATTCTTCCTTTGTCATGTCAAGAAACCATAAAATGATACTTTGAGACAATTTTGAGGCCATGTATTTATAGAAGAAGGTAACAAGAAGTCAGTATTGGAAGCCTAAGAGGCGTTATGGACATCTGGTAGAAATGGACTGTGTGGAAGAAAATCCATATGACTTTGAACTTAGCTGACCCTATATTTATAAACGAAGGACTAGAATCACGTTAAAACCAAATGACCTGTAGTCTACTATAATTTTCTGCTAACTTTGGTTGAGAGAGATTAGGCTGTGACAGAGCGATAAAAATAAGTGGAGGAAATTGAGGAATTTTTAGTGGATGAGTGCCTTTCTGGGCTCGATGTTGGTTTAGTTAATGACTGGTGCATATGTCAGCCATGCAGCTGTGGAGTTACAATCAGCATAGCCAGCTGAGGAGAGAGAGGCAGACACATAGAAGGTATTAAGCCTCGGATGCAACGGGTGGAAAAAAAAAAGGTAGAGGGAGAAAACAGTTCTGGCGAAGAGGAGGAGGTGAGAGGATTTGAGCATAATAAACACAAGAAAGGCATCCGGAGGGAATAGAGAGAGAAAAAGAAGTTGCCAAGATAGTTTCCATTCTTCTCAACTAGCTGAAGCTGAAATGGTAAAGGCTGCAGTCCAAATCATTGCACTCAGCTGCCTTTCTGGAAAGGAGGAAGAATAAGGACAAAATAACTCAAATATGCAGCTCCTCCGGACAAAGATAGGGATGTGACGCTGGGCCGCTCCGCTCTTTACAGCTCTCAAAGGTTTATTGAATTAGACATTTACATATTTTCAATACCCACCGCTTTTCACCTGCACTTCCTTTGACTTTGGCTTTTCACCCCCGGCCCGTCCTCTCTGTGGCGCTGCCCCGTCTTGGCCCGCGTTCCATCAGCTCCGGGATTTAAGCCTCTTTAAGAGCCTTCAGTAAGAGCTTTAAAGCAGAATGTGTTTGGAAAGCATTTTTTTTTGGGGGGGGAAGGATCACAGGCGGACAAAAATAGGTACAGACAGTGAAGAGGAGTGGACGTTTAAGGACAGGACGTTGACCTTCAGTTGTCACACACTCATCCTTATACTGTGTCACAAAGCACCCACAGTAACAGAACAGGGCTTTTTGCGAGTCACAGACTTGTGGCTTGGTTATTGCTCACAAACCCTGTGGCGAGAATTAAATACACATCAGGGTTGTTCTGTTGTTACTGAAGTCCGCTCATTTATGGCACTGCACTTCCATGTTGCTTTAGTAATGTTTCAAGTTTTCAATAACTCATTAATGCGTTCCCTTTATTTTTCCTCTGTAGGCAAACCCGAGAGCAGGAAACCCCTCCAGACTTCTTCTACTTCTCCGACTTTGAGAGACACAATGCTGAGATTGCTGCTTTTCATCTAGACAAGTGAGTTGACCGTCCACACTGGGCCAGAAGGGCTGTCTCACCTGCACAGACTGGTTTCAGACACATCATCATCAAGTCCAATGTAAAGCAACTAGATTGGACCAATACTAGGATTACATGCTGTTAGAAGAAAAAAAAATCAGTGTGATAAGACTGGCAGTAACTAAGACAGGTTTTTAACTGCTTTTATACCGGCAAGAAAAGGGGTTTTAATAAAAATACAACACAATGCAATGCTGTATAGTATGCAACACTGAGACTTCTAATGAACACAACAATAAGTCAAAACTTTCAGTCATTTGTGAATGAGTCCAACATGTGTTTGTGTGTGATTGTTGTGCATGTGTAGTATGTTGTGTGTTTTTTGGTTTTCTGGTGGCTGTACTTGACCCCACCCCCCTTGAACTGACAGTCCAGTTGATGATGTACTTGAGTCTTCTCAGCTCCTCCAGAGCCAAGTGCACCTCTCCTGCCCTTCAGCATTAATGTCCTGCAGCTTTTCTGATTGCTAAATTGCCTCTCTGCTCATTAACCACATAGGAGGAATGAAAACCTGCACAGCTCTGTGACCAAAGGGCCAAAACGGTTTTAGTAGATTGTGAAATGTGTATTAAAATGGGAACATGTAGTATATTGTGTTGCATTTTTTCATAATTTGTTGACACATTCTCTCCTGAAATGTATAAGTTTGAGCTTTAAAGTTTTCAGTAACAAATCTGCCGAGTTGAGGAGCAGCGCTCAGCATCTGTTTGTTTGTGTGAATGGAGTCAGACGCACAGCCATTTCTCTTCTGTGCATGAGTGCCTTCTGAGTTTTGTGTGCACTTATTTGTTCATTTGCTTCTCCCTTTTGGTATTTCTGTCCTTCAGAAATGCATCCTTTTCCAGCAGCATGAGTCTGGCTGTGCTGTAGAGCCAGTGAGCTCCGAGAGGCCATGAGTCATAGAGAATGAATGCCGCCCTCCTGCAGCTAGCAACTGACTGAACAATGAGAGCAGCTTGCCTGCTTAGCTAACCACCACGCTCTCTGACTTCTCTGCCTTTACAAGGCTCACACTTTACAGCCTGTTTGGAGAGACTTTAATAAAACCTCACCAGATTCTCTCAGAGTCCAGAGAGAGCATGAGTGTAGAGTTTGGCATCCCTCTGACGTCAAGGTGGACTGTTGTTTTTATATGCAGCCGATTTCTGTTGCAAGGTGATGCTGATGTCACACACATGTCGTTCATATGCGGTCGTACACACAAGCTACAGATGTTGGATTTGCTCTTCCTTCAGGCACAATGACACAGTTCACCAGCAACTGCATAAGCAGCAGCTTTTCTTCACCAGCCTGCTACACATCTGGCCGTCCGCTGCACACACTCTTGGAGCATATGTGTGGGTTAAGAGGAAGAGGAGGAAACCAAAGGCATGAAAGGCCCTGTGCCCGTTCTAAATATAAGCCGGGCAGGGTTTGCCAAAAGAAGCGTTTTATTTTTTCCCTTATTTTGTCTGTTCTAAATTAGTGGCTGGCAACAGAGCTGCTGCTGGTGCAGGGGCTTAGGCTACAGTGCCTCCCAGGGGGCCGCAGGCACACAGAGGCTTTTAAAACAGCATTCGCACTGACGTGTGTACACTCATACACACAGAGCCACTGTCTTTTCCTATATAGTTTATATCGCATCATTAATTATGTGATTGGATTTAAATGGGAAGTGCATTTGGTATTGCTGCATTAGGCAGAATGAAAGAAAGACAACTGGGGATACAGACAGAAACAAGGCTCCATTTGCCCTAAAATATTCCTATAGACTCTCACTCAGCTGGGAGTACTGTATGTGCAAGCACATGTTGGTTTCCTTTCCTCTCTAGCACTTATACCAGAGTTAGGATAAAGTCCATCTAGGGGACAAGGGTCGAAGAGAAAGTGATGAGGAAGGGAAATGAGGCAGGCCACGTTGTTTTTGTTAGCATGGCAGCTAGCCTGGGCCCAGCAGGACAAACAGCGCTCTCTGGCGCATCAGTGGCTGTAGTCTGTCTGTTTGACGTATTTGTCATTATCAACTACCTCCTCTTCTTTCCTCACCTGCCTCACTGATGTCCCTCGGCTGTCGGCTCTTATTCTGCACCTCCATCCTTTATCTCTCTTCCTGTGTCTCTGCGCCCTCGGGCCCTGGCCATTAGCTGTTGTCAGGGCTATCAATTTTTAAAGAGTCCGTGCTGATGCTGGAGCTGCAGCTGGGCGGTATTGACGACAAGGGTTAGGCATGTGGCACGAAACACAGTCAAGGTGTCTCAGAGTGGAAATGTGGAGCACTGCAGCTTTGGACAAAGTATGTCCCCCACTCATAAACAATGTACAGTAATACTAAGTTTTCATGGTCTTATAGTATCCAGAAGATAGACTTACAGACATTTAAGAAAGTAGAGGCAAGTTATGCATTGATAATATATAAAATGATGCCTGAATCACAGCCATATTTCAGCATCACCATTAATGCAGGCCATCAGTTGCAGCACAGTGCCCTCTGCTGGGAGAATTATTCAACTACCCTTAACAGAGATGTATTCCCCAGTGGCCTAATGGATAAGGCACTGGCCTCCTAAGCCAGGGATTGTGGGTTCAAGTCCCGTCTGGGTTGGATCTGCTTTTCATCCCCATCTATGGACAAGGAAGGAATATATCCTGTGTGCTAATCTTACAATGTGGTTCCAATTTTCTTCTTTTTAATACAAACTTACAAAGTGCGTCACTCTGTGCCTAGGGTCCTGGACTTCCGTCGTGTCCCTCCTGTGGCGGGTCGACTGGTCAACATGACGAAGGAGATCCGTGATGTGACTCGAGACAAAAAGCTCTGGAAGACCTTCTTCATATCACCGGGTATTGATGAAAAACATATATGAACCGTTGTCAAACTGCATCTAGACAAACCAAATGAAATGCTATAAGTTCATTGTTTCACTTTAACCTGCTTAAAGTCATGCATAAAAGAACAGTTGGCTTTATCATGTAGAGCAAAGCGAGTCCTGTGCCCTGAATATTCATTTGAATGGGATTAGTATTATCAGGGGACAATGGTGCCAAAGCATGACAGTTCATTAGCAATACAATTTTTAACTTTGCATATTATACATATGGAATATCCTCTCAGGATTAAACAAGAACTGTGGATCTCAGCAATTAATACAAAAGTCCAGGGTAATAATTTATCTTGGCCTTAAGATATATGTGCTATGCATCCCAAATAGCCGTATCATCTTTTACCGGTATTTATCACCGAGTGCTTTTATAGAATATACATTACGGTTGGGATTTGCTCACATTAATAAACAACACCTGCATTTCTTTGCTTTCACAGCCAATAACGTGTGTTTCTACGGCGAGTGTTCCTACTACTGCTCCACTGAGCATGCTCTGTGCGGAAAACCAGACCAACTAGAGGGATCTCTGGCTGCTTTTCTCCCGGACTTAGCTCTGGCCAAACGCAAAACCTGGAGAAACCCGTGGAGACGCTCCTATCACAAACGCAAGAAAGCAGAGTGAGAGATCAGTCCTGGACAGTACTCCATCATTGACACTAACCATTACATAAAGTAGATTGGATGTGTTTCAATATAAGAAAGTGTTTGTACAATTACCTAAATATGGAAAGAGTGTATTAAACCATGTGTTATAGCCATGACCACACTAAAACCAAGTTAAGACTGTGACAATGTGCACTGAGACCAAGACTAGACCACCGTCTTTCTTTTTTTGTTCATTAACAGGATTTTAAAAAATGACTTATTGCAAGTGATGGATTTAAAATCTTAGGTCCAATGCTGAGTGCAAAACTAGTTCTTTAAATGATTGGTTTCAAGTGCTATGACACATGTAGCTTCATATTACACATAGACCAAATCTGAAATTTAAAACTTTCAGATGGGAGGTGGACCCCGACTACTGTGAAGAGGTCAAACAAACACCACCTTATGACAGCGGCACACGACTACTGGACATTATGGACATGACTATCTTTGACTTCCTAATGGGTAAGTGCCCAATGTTTACCCTAAAATCAGTTCACTGCCCCAGACTCTCAAGAAGAAACTCTATCATCACCAGTAATATTTGTTTTTCCAGGAAACATGGATCGTCACCACTATGAGACATTTGAAAAATTTGGTAATGAGACCTTTATAATTCACCTTGACAATGGCAGAGGGTTTGGAAAACATTCTCATGACGAACTGTCTATTCTGGTGCCACTGACTCAGTGCTGCAGGTAAGGACCTATCAAGGTTTATTTAGTTTTATTAAATACATACACCTCAGTTAAAGAGGTCATTTTTATTGCTTTTTATTGATTTGAATTAAAATAGTACACCACACATATACTCCTAAAGTAGCCCACTGTAATAAAAGATGATGATATATGGACTGTGCATTGTGGCCACTCTGACCCTTTCCCCCACCCCCCTGCTGTTCTCTTTCTGCAGAGTTAGGAAGTCGACCCACTTGCGTCTGCAGCTGCTGGCTAAAGAGGAATATAAGCTGTCCTTGCTTATGGCAGAGTCCCTGCTGAGAGACCGCCTCAGCCCTATCCTCATCCAGCCACACTTCGACGCCATGGACCGAAGGCTGCGCCAGGTCAGAGCTCCAGACTCCTTATACAACTATAGGTTCTCAATATAGAATCGAATTAAGAATTAAGCTCCATTCTTCTTGGATAATTGTGTGTTGTTCTAAAAGTTAGGATAAGGCTGAAGACTTTCTGGATGTCTTTGGCAGAAGTTTATTCACTATTAATACAAGACACAATGTGACAGTAGTTATGCTTTTCTAGGTTAAAGCTATAAACACTTATATTGTGTCACAATCAATTTAAGTGGCAACTTATTAAGTGGCTTCTCAGTGTTTTTTTACTATACAGTAATAATTGAGTAGTTCTCAGCTAAATATTAAAATGAATGTCAAATAACATGTTTCCCTTGTACAATGTCTCTGTAGTGAAAAGGTAATACATTTTGTAGCTCAGTTCAACATTGAATTTTCCTTCTATAATCTGTGCAAACTTTCTTGTGTCTATATTTTTAAACATCTAGAGAGACACTTAGAGATTATTGCTGATCCGACTTTGGCACTGTCTCCTTCATTATTCATCATAAAGTCTCATTTGGTCTTGTGGTTTCTCTGTCCCTAGGTGCTAAAGGTGCTGGCAGAATGCATCGAGAAGGAGGGCTACAGTTACGTTGTGGAGGACGACCTACAGGGAGACCAAGGCACAGACCCGGGCCACAGCGGCCCACGGCGGAGGTAGCTGACTGCGGGGGTCTGACAGCTGAAATTGAACTGGAAGCCTGGGGAATTGAAGCCTGGACTGAGCAGATCAGATTTGAACTGGACTTTTTTTCTGTAGCTCAAAGCTGTAGCTGCTTTTCTCAAAGGGATTGCGTGGCTTTACTTTCCGTAAAGCCCACCCACCTGAGGTGAATATAAGCTGTCTGGACCTGCACACCTACTGGAAAAGACTGGACCTAAACAGTGCAATGACTCTATGTGCACTACTGCTTCTAATGCAAGAGTTTTTATTGCATTTGAATGGATCTGGAGGTTGGTTCTGGATAAAAACTCGTAAAAGTACCCCACATGACTCTATTCTAGGATGGTATCACTGCAGCTGGCACCCACTGGCTCATCACATCAGCACCAAACCACCAAACCATCAAAGTCTTGCAAGAGACGCCTTCATCTAATCCAGGACCCTGTTTTGAATTCAGTGAATTCTGGGGGACTTGTAAAGAACCGCTTCCTCTCCCTTCTTCACAGCCAAAATATGTGTTTCTGGGTATTGTGGGTATAGCCAAGTGTTTTAATTTAACATTTGCGGTGGAGGAGGAAGAGGTTGACTTCCTGTTGTCTTAATAATCAAAAGAATTATTTGCTGCAAAATGTTTTATTGCAAAGTGTCTATTCTTTTTTGTTTCAGCTGAACTCGTGTGACATCGGTATTTAAAAAAAAAAAGGGATTATTTGATTGGAGTGCAGGCCTACTCCTGGATTTGTCTAATATTTTGCCCATTAATGTTCTGTGTCCTTGAGAGACTATTTATTAAAATTCATATTTATTGTTTAAAAATAAATTAGACGTCACCAGTAACTCAACAATTTCAGTTAAATGGGTTCTTAAAATGCAACATGACAGAGGTGTACTTCCTCATTTGTCCACAAGGAGGCAAAAGGCACGTAGCTGCTGGGTTTGTGCCTCTTTCTACAGTTTCTCCAGTATTCAATATTTTAAGTATTATGTCTGCTTTAAAAACTGTTACACAAAAAGGTCAAATGAGCAAGTCTACGCCTATGTTAACACCACGCCATCCGTTTCCACTACTGTTTTCTCAACACATACGGGGTTAGGTTTATGGTACCAAATGTCAATGTGACACTAATAGTTTTATATAATTATTTTTTTTTTTTTTTTTTGTAATATATTTGATGTTGCCGTTGTGGACAGAATATTTTTCAGGATGTACATTTCATTCATACCAGCTGATTGCTTAACTGTTACTGTCAGCAGTTGGGTCAGTGGCTTGAAATTAATATATACTGTAGGAAAATCTAGTGCCTGTGCAATGATAGAATACTTGAATGTCTGGATTCATTCCTCCCTGGTACAAGCTCTAGATAAGATGTGGAGGACTACATGTATGTGGGAGCTGACTCCATCTGTTCTCGTCTTGAGTTTCTACAGTTTGCCTTTCCATCGTCACGTGTTGGTGTGTTCGGAGTGTGGCTGGATTCAAGGAGAACCGTAGATGATGTGTTGTCAAAATGAAAATGCTTCTTTTTTTATTCATCTCATTGTTTCTGTGGATTTCATTTTTATTTCTTTGCATCATGGTTAAAGTGCAATAAAACAAAATGAGCAGAATTGTTGTGTTGTAGTGTTTTTTTTTTTTTTTTTTCCAAGAGAGAATAAATGACGCTTTGAGTAAATAATTTTATTTCAGCAAACCAAGCTCAAAACATAGATCCCTCGGAAAAGACAATATACAGGTGAAACTCGAAATGTAAATATCATTGATTTCAGTAATTTAGCTTAGACTGATGCCTCAGGAACCCTTTGCAGGTATTTTGGATAAATTAGCTGATTAGAGTTTGACAATACAATACTGAACCTTATTACATTATTAAAATTTTCTGAGATTTTAAATTTGGGGTTTTTCATAAGCTGTAAGCCATTATCATCAAAATTATAACAAATAAAGGCTTGAAATATCTCACTTTGCATGTAATGAGTCTATAGAGTATTATATATTAGTTTCACTTTTTAAGTTGAATTACTGAAATAAATGAACTTTGGCACGCTTTTCAAATTCTTCACCTGTTCGTGGAGCTTTATAAAATAGTTCAGCCTGCACTAAGGTCTAAACTGCCACCTGCTGTTGACATTTGTGAATTACATCACAAATTATGACCCAAAAGAGTTTCAATCATTTGTATTTCTGAGCATGTACCTACCTTGTTGCTATGCTGCTTAATCCTATAGATAAAGAAACACATTTAGTTAAATTTAGAAAATGCTTATGTATTGAGGAGCACTTTGTAGTAAGTTAAAACTATCCTTAATCTTTTATGTAACTTTTTAGGAATTGCTCCCATTCAAAAACTGCTTCAAAGTCCCTTTGAACTATTACATCTGGAAATACATCTTTCCATGTCAGGGAACCATCAACTCAACGACTATGAGGCATTTATCGTATATACATGCGGCATGGTGGCTCAGTGGTTAGCACTGTTGAATCCCGGGCCGGATGCCTTGGTGGCAGCTGCCAACAGTGAATTTCTGCCAACAGTGAATTTCTGCCAACAGTGAATTTCGTGGGAATAATAAAGTGATAATAAAAATAATTATTTATAATGATTTTGAGACTATGTATTTTCAGATAAAACAAACTAAACATATCAAATAGACTGAGTACTGTCTGGTAGACAATATCTCTTGTATTGCAATGACAATGGAAATAGATTTTGTCTTGATAAAATTTTTAAATTGAATAAATAAATAAACACCTTTAGGCTCATTCCATTGTTGGTCAAATATACTGATAATGAATAAATGAACTTGTCATTAGGACAGTACATTCATTAAAATTAAAATGAGGAGGCATTAAAGACCAGAGTATGTTAATTAAAAGTTAGTCTCAATGTAGACTCTACCACAATGTTGCTGTTTTTTTTCATATTTATGTTTGGTTTTGTTAATAGGATAGGTATAAAGTCATTATCAGTCTCTTCTCTGTATGTATTAAAATAAATTATGAATTACCTGCGTTTTACAGAGATTAAGTGTGAGGTCTAATTTTAGTAGTATGGTGTAAAAACTACCTGTGAACTGTTTTTAGGTTGTTGCCTGTTGGTTCCTAGTTTTGTAAGAAATCTGACATGACATAAAGATCTTGAATGTCACACAAACCTATCAAAGGAAGTGCATTTGCAGGCAAAACAAGTCTGTCAATGAGGATGTCCGCTTTACACAGTGCAAAATAAAACGTCCCTCAGCCCCAGCTCTGTGCAAACCCTCGTCTCCACGTTCCCAGTGCACAGTTGTGTTTTGATAACCTTTCCTCGCAGAACAGCCCCCGGAAAAGCTACTTGGCTGGTTTACATAAATGCAAAGGCACACACATTTGCAGGCAGACGGGGCATGAATGGAGGAAGCCCAATCTGAGACAAGCATCAGAGGGACACACAGTGAAGGGCTGTAATCACTGCGGCCGGCTGCAGACAGGACGCCAGAGGAAGCCTAGGAAGCCTCGTCATGGGAGTGAGCCGTGGTGTGTTTATCAGATCTCCGCTCAAACCAACCTGAAGAGCTGACCTCCTCACCGCTGATCTGTCATTAAAATGCTCTGGGTAACATTATCAAGACTTAAATAAATATTAAAGGCCCCTGTGAAAATGACTTGCACCATTTCTGGTTTATTGCTTTATACATTAAAATGTTAAAGATTAGACAGTTCTACAATTACAGTGGATGTTACTGGGCACTTGGGCTTATGTTATAAACCATTTTGAAAATAACAGGCCAAACAGGGAGCCACTTAATAGGCCTGCAACTACAAAGTGGTGCAACGTTGACCTTCTCACTGCTTCATTAGCCAATCAGAAATAAACAGAGGATTGCTTTAATGTCTTTAGGCCTCGCTGACAGAGCTCCTATAGGCTGCTGCTGTGCACCAATGGGGCCACACACAGAGGCCTCGCAGACCTCGGGCTGTTTTTTCCGACCTCTTTTGCCTCAGGGGACTCCTCCAATTGCCCTGTTAAGATCCCTTTAAAATACACATTCCCAGTTTTATAGACACGGAAACAATTTATGGCCATTATGGAGCATTATAGATAGCATCTACAAAACTTCCCGTAGTTGACTACACCCTAAAGAGTTAACGGAGTGCAAAGGAAAACAAAGATGCAAAGGGGATTGTTTGTTGGTTTGGGGCAGATTGCATGTTTTGAGTACAGTTAGAGTGATTAGACTATAAAAAGAAGCAAAATAAAATGAGAGGGCCGACTATGAGCACACTGGACCACCCAAAACTGATCTGGTTTAGCGGAAGGAGAGTGAATTGTCCAGTGCTATACCCTTGGGTTAAAGCAAAGAGCTACTGAGTGGCTAAGTTGTGCGGAAGTTGAAGTTCAAGCCAAATAATTTCATATTAGATAGTAAGTAAGGAAATGATATATCCTTACCACCAATCAGGAAGGACAAGCTGGTAGTAAACAATAGTGTCTACAGCACACTATTATCTTTACAAATCCCAACCAAAGGATAAAATCAATATCAAACTTTAAATCAAATCCTAAAAACAACTGGGAGACAGTACAGGTAGAGAGGCAATGTGTTTGTCAAAAGACTTGTTTTTGTTTTGTTTGATTAGGACAGTGCATGTTGATGAACATTCATGAGACACAGACAAGATTGTAGCCTTGTCTGTGTCTGGCTAATTTCCATCTATTGTCCCACAGTCTCACACATTCACACACCAGAGCTGTGGCACTGGAGGCAAGGTGAGTTAAGTGTCTTGCCCAAAGACACAGCAACAGTATGAACTGGGGGAGCGGGAATTGAACCGCCAACCTTCTGGGGCACTGCGCCCCAGACAGGCTGCAACATTGTATAAGACACAAGTATAGTCGAACTAGCTCTAGTCTAGACACAATGCATGAATCACTCTCACAAAATCACCTGGAGGAATATAACTTTGACTTTGGCAAGGAGCTTTTGCAGGAAAAAGCTAGACTTTACAACAGAGCTGACTTATTTGCCAAATAAAAACATTAACCTACAATCAAAAATCACACCAGGTGCTTGGTACAAGTCTATAGGTAGGAAGACAATGGCCCTAATATAGCACTGTTATATCCATATAAAGGGGTTGTTTGTCCTAAAACATACATTTCTCATTTGTTATAACTTTAAGTTGAAATAGAAATTCTTCAGGCAACAGTGTATTTTAAATTTGCAATTTGTGTTAAGTCTCAAGCAGACCCTACACTTCAGGGTTGTTGTGCAACTAGGGTCCACTTGTACCCTGGAGCCATTTAGACAAGCTAAAACCCACTGGCAAGAACCAGCAATTACAACAGTATGAATGGTGAACCCTGTCCAACAGGTGAATGGAAAAGTATATAAGCATCTCAATATAACAATTGCAGTGTGTACATATCTAAAAAATTATCGCATTCTCAATAGATTTGGCCTATGTTGACGTTTCGGGTGAGTTTATGTGTTCACATGAATGTTGACCTGTGCATCTAGTGCAGATGGTGAATACTGCAGATGTTGGAGGCCCCACAGAGAGGTGGTCCCGCGCCCTTCAATGGGACAAGGAGGGGACATGGAGCGGGGGCTGGAGGCGGCCGTTGTCAGAGTCTCTCAGTGAGTGGCAGTTGAGCAGAGCATGTGGCAGAGCAGAGCAGCAGGACGCGCTGTTGCTGCTACTGCGCTTTGGCCCGGACGGACACTTTGGACTTGACGCCTGGACCGCTCCGACTTCAGACATGTTTGATAACTCCAACTACCCCTTTAACTGCTTCAACTACGATGGCGACGGATACCCTTCCTCCAGCACGGACGAGGACAAGAAAATGTGCCGACCGGCTTACAGGTACGCAGGCGTTCAATGGTTACTTCGTTGTTATGTTTTACAGTTTACATCACTTTTAAGAGACTGTGTTCTATTAGAGTTGGACTTTTTGTGATTTTACAAATTCAGAATGGTACTTTGTACAGATTTATTTTCCTTTTAACAAATTGTTTTCTGTCCCTACAGATAATTAATTAATATAACTGATACAGAGTTAAAGTCAATGTAATAGACTATTTAATCTTATAACAAATAAAAAAAAAAATGTCAGCTTCTCTCATTCTAATAAATTACAGAAGCATTTGTCTTGTAATACAACTTTTAAAACAAATGCCCAATTAAAATTTTTATGCATTAATTTATAATTCATTTTATGCTGTCAGTTCTTTGGAATTAATCTGACCAAATGCAAAATGAAAAATGACCCACTCTTAAAACAAAAGATCAGAAGAGTGTCCACTTTAAGGTAAATGTATTTCCCACATGATAAATTACTTGACTATAAGTTCGGCTCTGTCTGTGTGTGGTAGTTACATAGCTCTGATCGCCATGGCCATCCAGCAGAGCCCAGATCAGCGGGTCACTCTGTCAGGCATCTACGAGTTCATCATGAAGAGGTTCCCATATTATCGATCCAACCAGAGAGCCTGGCAGAACTCCATCCGCCACAACCTGTCCCTGAACAGCTGCTTCATCAAGGTACACCGCTGCCGCGTCGAGAAGTGAACCTGACAGTGAAAAACAATGTTGTGTCACATTGTAAAACTCTTAAACTTTGTGTCAATATGCATTTTTTGAGAAGTGTAAAATATGCTTGTTCTAAAGGTACTGATCTTTTAAAACCCAAATAGGATGTTCCTCCTATAAGTTCAAAGAGACAAAAAAACTTCCTTTCTCCTCATTATTAAAAATTATAATTTTTGTGTCGTTATTTAGGTTCCTCGGACTGAAGGGAATGAAAAAGGCAAAGGAAACTACTGGACTTTTGCCACCGGGTGTGAGTCTATGCTCGATTTGTTTGAAAACGGTAACTACAGACGTCGCCGGCGTCGGAGGAACATGAAAATTGGGCTTCGTGACTCAGCAGACACACCTTTCCACCCCCTGGAGAGTAACCAGGCCCTGCCTGCTGCCCGTCGCCACGAACCTGACCTGTCACTGTGTCCTCTCAACCCGGACAGGCAGCATCCCGTCCCTCAGCAAAGCCACCTCATTGAAAACCAAGGCAAACCAGAGTCAGAGATAAAGTTCAGCATCGACTACATCCTGTCCACTCCGGATCCGCCGCTGCCTGGGTTCAGGTCCTCCCATGGTCCCGTTCACATAGGGCCCACGGGACCATCCATACATGTCCTGGAGCCCCAGCACCTTAACCTACACTTCTGGACTCTGTGAGAAAAAGAAAAGGAGGATGGACTTAGTGACATTCACTTATTAAACTCTGTGAACACTGGAAAACAAGGACAAGCAGATAGAAAACTGCAAAGTGTAAATGAGGATATGACTAAGGTACAGTATCACAAAGCAAAAAAATAATGCTATTCTGTTCTGTATATATACTGTGAATGATACGGGCCAATACAGCTCCTGTTGTTAATTGAATGTTTAGTGTCGAGTGTTAGAGAGTAGGTTTACAATCTCCTTATGTAAATACACAGCTTACTGAAGCTAATTATAAGTATTTGAATAAAAATTATTAAATGATATTCAATTCAAAACACAAGTTCTGTTTGCATCAAGTTTTCTTGAAACTCTATCAAAACACCCCGAAATGTGATCTACATGCTTAAAGTCAGACAACGTTTCAAATGCTAAACACAAATGTTTTTAAGTTAAAATATTAAAGTAAAAAGACCTTAAATTTTTCTAAACATTACAAAATTTGTCTAAACATCTAGACATATACAGTATAATTTTAGACATAGTGCTTTAAATTGTATTAAAACTATGAAAGTCTTAAATAATTGTTGATAATTCTGACCTTAATTGAGGGTTTCGTTTCTATATTTATGATTTTTCAGTACATATTTATTTTTATATTTCTATTTGCTTATTCGTGTCCAAAATTATTTTAAGATAATTTTATTATTTAAAAATTTTTGATGTAGTACTTGGTAGAGGTCTTGGTCTTAAGACATCAAGACCACTATAATTTTTTTTATTCTTAATGATTCTTGTAAATAAACAAAAAACACAATTTAAAATCTAACTCTGTCTCCTTCACCAAACACTGACCTCCATGAGTCTGGAGGTTGTCTAAGACTAGACTTGGATTTTGTAATTGTTCCTTAGTGTCTATTCCAATGTATCATACACTGGTCTTGATGCCTAAAAGTCTTGGGTGTGTCTTGGCCTCCTTACGCTCGGGTCTCAGACATGACTTGGTCTTAGTCAATGCTGTCTTGGCTACACTAATAAAAATACATAACTGTAATTGTGTTGTATTAGTCTTAATAATATATATTAATGAAATATAATACAATAACATAAAACAGCACTACTGAAACTGTAAAGTGGCATCAATCATAAGACTGAGGCCTGCATGCCTTCACTTGTGACACTTTTCATATTTGGCTAATTTCGTCAATGACCTTTTGAAATCTTGATTGACTGACACTTAAATTCTAATGCAGTCAGTCACTATTATAACATAATAAAATTTCCATACACTTAAAGGAGTCCTAACAAAACAGAGGTCTGCCTTACATTTACTCCCTGTACAAAGGAGATCAATCATGCCGTGTTGCTGTGCTGTTGAAGGGACATTTTTCAATTTAACCTTTATATTATGTGTTGACTACATCAGACTTAGGTTTCAACGCACTTAACATGAGTGGCATTTAATATAGCATAACACTTGCAAGGTGAGGCAGAGATGTGACCCTATTTAAATACAGGGGCCCCTGCCTAAACACCTCCCCCCAGAAAACACACACACACAAACACCTACGCGCTCACGGCCCTGACGCAATTATAATTAAACACACCTTATGCCTCCTTTGCAAATGCCCCTACATCGATCTGGGTTTTTAACATTCATATGAGAACTGCCCCGCAGCAAACGTCTGCAGCGGCATCAGCCTTTATGGATCAGCAAGTTTCCATTAACAAAGTTGTTGATGTTGAATCGCGCGCTGCTGCCGCCATGACGCCGTGGATATATTTGGCTAAATTAACTTAGCATAAAGTGCTCGGAGGCTACAGGGGTGTTTTGAGGCAGCTAAAAAGAAAGCAAGGCACCAGTCAGTCCCGAAAAGTCAATGCACAGTTGCAATGTTGATGGATATGTGAGAACTGTAGCTAGTGGCGCAGTTTCAGAAATAAAATGGCGTTTCTTCTATTCTCTTCATTTATTCATGATTAGTCGTACACTTTGTCCCCACAAATAGCCTAGGCTTCATTAGATAAAAGGAGAAACATTGATTTAATTATAACGCACTTCTTAAAAAGAACAAATGTGCTACTTCTGCTGAAAGGGTGCCAATTTCCCCACTTTTTTTTATTTATAAGTTTTTTTTTTTAATATAGTCTGCTTACCTGGTTGCTAGGCGGCTAGCTCTAGCTCGGCTAAATGAGCAGCTCAAGGCGGAAAACCTAGCAGGTGTGGGTTTGAAATTGAGAAGGCATCGATGTGCAACGTTAATAAAGAATAAAACATAAACACAAAAATGTAATTTAGTCTTGAGTGTAATGGAAATGAAGGTAAATACTTGTTTTGTTATAATGATAAGGTGTAATTTCTCCATTTTGGCCGTTTCTTTGCGCTACGGCTAGTGAAAGAGTATTTGTGAATAGGGCCTTTAGCTAAATGTCTATGGGCCCAACGGTAGCTAGCGGCTTGAGCTAATGTAGATCAGCAGCAATAGCCTCAGGGCCTTGACATGCACACGTCACTGCCCTTTGCCATTTGCAGCTGTGTTCAAGCCCAGAGCTGCATGAATAGTCACTGTTGTAAAGGCTGGAATAAAGTAACTTAAAATGGCTTGAAGTGTATGTGTAATAATGAGAAAATCAACACAGCATGTCAATCAATGGCAGTGGAGACATGTTTACATTTGCAGTTGAGATCCTGCATAGGCTTGGCCCTTCTAAAAGATTTAGAGAGGTGTCCCTGCCAGAAATATAGGACCAGTGATTGACTGGAGGTTTCTGAAAAAAAAAAAAAGACTAAAAGGTAAAATACGCAGTTTAATAAATGTAAAAAGGATGACATTATAATAAAAGAAGACTCTGAGATCTGTCAAGATCTGTTGGCATTTGTGTTTTCATACTACACAGAGCACTTTTAAAAGTTTTAGCGAGTCCAAAATCTTTAGGCCTATCTCTAATTTAGAAATTATAGACATTTGCAACTTCACTGTTTAGTATTCATTCATTCATTTTCTACCGCTTTGTCCCGTTAGGGGTTGCGGGTGACTGGAGCCTATCCCAGCAGCTTTGGGCCCGAGGCAGGGTACACCCTGGACAGTGGCCAGTTAGTCGCAGGGCTGACATATAGTGACAAACATTGACAGACAACTGTTCTCTCTCACATTCATTCACTAGGGACACTTTAGAGTTGCCAATTAACCTGTACATGCATGTCTTTGGACGGAGGGAGGAAGCCGGAGTACCCGGATAGAACCCACGGTAACACGTGGAGGACATGCAGACTCCTCACAGAAAGACCGGAGACGGCCGAGAATGTTTGAGTCGGCCAGGTTTTGAACTCACGACCTTCTTGCTGTAAGGCAGGAGTGCTAACCACTCTGCCTCGTGCACCCTTCACTGTTTAGTACTAGACCTTTATCAACTGTGATAACTATGTTATGTCAAGATGAGAAAAATAATTGCAATTAAGTATCTGATAATAGATACAGATAGATTTATTTGTCATTACACATGTACAAGTACAATGCAACAAAAATGAAGTAGATTTCACACCAATGCAGCCATTTTTCAGCACAAAGATGATCTTCATGAAAACGAAATAAGGCATTTTACAAACATAGCAGACATCAGCATAACTACATTTGTAGTTACACATTACAACAGTAGCTGTCACAACCTAAAATACATAGTCACAACTACAGTTGCCGTTGCAACATACGTAACATACAGAGACATCAGACAATTGCAGGATAACAGCACACGTGGCCATGTGAAGGAATTTTTTTCCTGGCTTTGTTGTGGGGAGGGGGCATTAGAGTAAAGAAAAAAAATAAAAAGTATATATATATATATATATATATATATATATATATATATATATATATATATATATGTCCTCAGGGTTGGTTTGTTCTCTGCTAATTCAGAAGGTGTTACTACATTCATCGTGGTAAAGAATAATAATCATTAGTTAATTGGCTGCAGTGAAACGTGACAGTAACATTGACTTGATTCATTTTTGATTGGTTTATTGTTTACACAAAACACAGTCAATATTGTAAAAATATCTTGTACCACATGTATGCCACCTGACTGGCCAAAGTTTATATGTATTAGGCTAAAGTAAATCCAAATGGATATGCTTTATTTAACAAAATGACTTCATTATTTAAACCACTGATGGGCATGGATGATCGCAGTGTTATGACCACGGTCTGTGTTGCAAAGCAGGGACATTGCACTGTGTTGACTTGACATGCAATGCAACTACAATGCACCACAGCTCCAGCCAGCTCCTCTTCTCACACTTGACGACATGCTGAGGCGCAGTGACTCATCTCTCTCGCCCTTGTGATGATTAAACAGTTGGCTGTTAATTATCTCCTCTTTATTTCCCTTCGAGTGTGACTTTTGACCTATGCCTCATTGTGATGGTCCAACCACAAGGGTGTGTTGTGACTGTGGAGAGAAGATACTTCAAAACACAGCTTTGGTAGATTATTATTCAAGATTAAAGAATCAGAAAAAAACATAACAGATTTGTTTCTTTTAAAGGCCAAGATATGCTGCAATATACTGTACACAGTCGAGCTTCTGCAAAAAAATTATACATTGAATATTTGACTCTTACATAGATACATTCTTATCTGCTTACAGATAACACTGTCACAGTATAGATTTCGTTAGTCTACATGTACCAGTCTCTTCGGCAGAATGTGGTCCTCTTAAGTCTCAAGTAGTACATGGTTTTATAATTAACATTTTTAAGAATTACTGCACATTCAGTTACCTTTCAAAGTAATATCCAGCAACAGTCTTGTTTTGTCATGAGTCATGCCAAATGTGCTCAATTTTTTCCAGCAGCATATGTTGAGTCAAATGGTGGTCCGCTGGTTTAGCTCGCAGCCTACTGTCTAACACACCCCTTTTCTTTTGACTGGGAAAATGCTTCTGTCACTGAGGCAGAATGTGAGGGGCCATGTTTTGGGATGAGGCGATTCCTAACAACCAATGGGGACGCCCTTGGTGAAGTGGGGCCCATGGGCCTCCATTGAAAGATGGGTAGAAGCAAAGGTAAAAGGAGGGGTTTACCACAGGTCACAGCTCAGATATAATGATCCGAAGGGGCATCCAGAAGAATATGCAAAGGAGGGAAAGCATGTCTTGTGTAAAACTGTTGATGTCGAGACAAAAATGAGACACTGAGATGTGCGTTACACTGCTAACATTTTATTAGAGTTCATGCAGAGGTCAAACAACACAAACAGAACTGAAATGAGATAACCCAAGAAAGTAGCAGTCGCACAGCCTCCATTACAGGCATCTCTTCAAATGATCCAGTGACATACAAAGAAACACACTGTTCCTCTGTTATACAGCACTGACAATACACTAAACAGTGGCAAGAAGCTTCTGAGGATCGAGTTACGAGTCACTGACAGCAGCTTACACTGAAATAAACCCAGTTGGATACAGAGTTTTGAACAGGAATCACAGCGTATGAACCGAGGCTTCACACATACACACACATTGAACACCAAAACAAAGAAAGAGAATTAGGACAGAATTTTTACTTTCAATGTGCAATGCTTTGTCAAAAGTAAGTTGTTTTTCATTAGTTGTGTAAGATCGGTTCATATAGGTACGGTTTCGAAGAGGATCTAAAAAAGGTTTCTTCATGAAAATAAAAGACAAATTAGTGTCATTTCTTACAGCTTCAAATTAAAACTCCCGTAAAAATCTTTTTACCATATTTTACTGTAGAGACATATTGACTCAACAGGAACACCCACGTAAGCAATAACCATAACAAATACGCTACATTAGCCAGCAGCAATGTATAAAAGGAAAACTGCATTAATATAACACAACAGCATATTCTCACTATTCTCACTGTCCCTTTACATATAATTTTTTTTTTTACAATAAAAGGAATCATAATATTGAAAAAGCTCAGAATAAATTATCTCTATTATTTGCTCTTCCATTTCTCCATAAATACAAATGGTTAACGCGTTTGCTGATTTACAGTACGGGAGGTTTGGAAGGTAACTGTCAAAGTGCACACTTGTTTTGAGCTTGTTATGATTGTGTAACACGTTGCATTTGTTATTGTCAAGTTTAAATGTCTCGTTTGTAGAGCCACGTCTGCGTGCGGCAAGCTCATTTCTAAAAATCAAATGTCATGTTCAAAAGGTCACGACTTTCTAGACAGCATTAAAGAAAAAAGAAAATTATGTGCAAACATTTGTTTTGTTTTGTAGTGAGACGCTGAATTTTCATTACATCCCTGGATATAAAGTGGTAGATTGTGGGTCAAAAGCAGCTCAATTACTAGTTTATTTTATACACAAGTGTCCCTTCAGCAGCAAGAAGACAAATTTGGTCCTCTACGAATTAATTTCAGAGCAGAAAACAGCACAAACCACCAGCCGTGTGTTGAAAACTGTTTCCGAGTTTGGTTTAAAAACAATTACTACTACATCACATTTACAACTATGGCGCCAACATAGCTTCAACATGATTAGATATAGAACACTTCAACAGTGTTGTCCAGCAGAAAAAAATTATGAATTTATTGTTCTTCTAATCAAAATCTCAATAAATTAACTGCAGTTCATCCATGTGAGGAATTAGTGCAGCCTAAAACAACACATGCATTTAATGTGTGCAGATTTGCCAATCAAAAAATAAAATAGATTCCCTTTTTTAGATCATTTATAAATGATAAGATATCTGATGTTTGCTAATTACTACAATGTACATCCCTGTTGTCAAAGCAGCTGGAACATGAGCTCCGATAACCATTTCCAAAAACCTACATAAATTGACATCTTTCCATACTGAAGCAGCTTAAATATACATATAACTCATATACTCAACATTTGCCATTTACAGATTTACAGTTTGAACTCGCAAAGGGACTAACACAACTTTCATAGGTGAGAATTACCATCGGTTGGGGTCAGATGTTAATGCATGCTTGGGCTACAAAGAAATAAATATCTAAATATGCCTCTTTTAGAAAATTCGATGATTTAGCTGCAACATGAAGCTCTGCAGTCCACAACAGACCGAGCGAGACTCCACACAGAATAAACAAGCTTCCTCGCTGTCTGACACGACTCACCCAATGGGATTTCAGCATGTACGAACACACTCTCTGGTGTAATAGTGTAAAAGGGAGAAGGTGGGTGTGGTTTAGCGTCAGGTTGGTCTGTCCTCAGATGATGTTGCTCAGCTGGTGGGGTTTTAGGCAAAGGGTCAGAGGTGAGAGGTTTACATGGCGTACAGTGCGTCTTCGGGTCGGTCAGTTTTCTTGCGGCTGGGGGTTCCTTGTTGTGCGCCTGGTTCTCCACCAGGGGGTGTTGGTAGCCCAGGAGTCGTCTCTGCAGCTTTGGCTCTCTCCTCCAAAAACTTATCAAACTCTGGGAAGAAAAAGAACAAAAGAAAAGATGAAGTTGAGTACAGATGTGGTTTTAGAGAAAGAGACTAATGTATGTTTATTATACTAACCTTCACTTGTCACCCCTTCTTCACCATCATCACCTTTCTGTAAAAACAAAATAAAATAAACAAAAAAAAAGGTTGCACACTTCACCAGACTCACTGTGTCATTTGTGTTTTTTTCCCTAAACGTGGGTTCATTTGAGCCACACAAACCCACACCATTTGAACTATATTATTACATTTAAGTTTAGGTTTTTGAAGTAAGGTTGTCTGTGGTAGATGTGAAATTGTATTGCATGTGTGTATCTGCTCATGACCCCGAACATTATAAAAAATGTACTGACAAAGATTATTGACTCATTTACTGTTAATGTAGTGCTTTTTAATTTATTCTGTTTAGTCTCTCTATTGTTTATTGAGCTATACCTGTTGTTCTTACAATGCAACTGTAATTACCGTAAATCTCATCTGGTTTGGTTTTTCAAGCTAAATTTATACAACCTTGTGTTTTTTTCAAAGTTTATCAAGACAGCCTTTTGTGTCTTGTCTACATTCATTTGAAAGTAAGATAAAAGTATCAAATGTATTTCAAATCAAGTTAGCCTAAAATAAAAGGCCTAAGTGGATCTAGTCCTTGGCTAAAACTGAGGTTGGGGATCTTGAGCTTAAAAAGATCGGTGACCACTGCTCTAGAGCTCTCTTGTGATAAAGGCTGCCCAACAAATACAGAAAACACTCCAGGTAAAATACTGCCACAAACAGCTCTACTTCAAAAATCCTAACACTTTTGAATCATATCAACAGACAATTACCACCACCCAAAATTTCTATCATTGTGGACCTGTAAATCCATATCCAACATTCCAGTTCATTTTGTTAATCAACCAGTGCAAACACACATCACACTTGACATGGGGCCAAAGTGTGCAATAGTGGTTTTCTATTGCACAATTGCATGCTCCTTTTACAGTGTCATTATAACCACTTCAACTACAACACAGTAATATAGTCAAATAGTCATGATTGGTGATTGACAATAAAAAAAATGTGATTGTAGTTATGTATAATACTTCATAAGGGATATGACATAAAAAGGGGTAATTAAAGAAATAATGCAGGCAGAATTAAAAATCATTGGGGCTCACCACATCAGTACTCAGCCACTCCTCTATGTCATCCATGACAGAGGACTGGCCTTCAGCACCCTAGGGGGCAACATGAAGACAGCCAGGGGTGGGCAGGGGCAGCAATGTCAGAAAGAAATATACCCCCAAAACAAAAAGCAAAACAAATCAACAAAAAAAATGCAACTTAATAGCAGGAACTAAAATCTAGTTCTGACAATGATGGCAAATGAGAAAGCTTATTTAACGCATCATACAATGATGGGGATGAAACTGGGAAAAGCTACTGAAAATGAAAATATGAACACCAAGCAACAACGAAGGCTTTTGCTGTCTAAAAATAAAGCTAATTGTATAATGGAGTGTTTCAAAAACAGGCTCCAACAATACAATCAGTGCACATTTACAAGCTTCAAAATGTTTCACACTCAGTGGTTTTGTCAAATGGATGGATTCAACTGACACTGAAGTGTTAAAAAAATTGTTATATTAGCATACACTATAAGCAGTAAAATTTGAGATGGGGTTAAATTGAGTCTATTCTATGGTAACGTTAAATGTGAAACATCAAGCAGCCTTAGGCTAAACTTTTACTCACTAGAGTAGTGAAGAATTTACTAAGTAGCAATGAAAGCAGTCAATAGACTAAATAGAAAAAGGGTTTTGGCAGAGACTAACCGCTGCAGTGGGCTGTTGGACATTAAGAGTTGGAGGACCAACAGAGCTGTCGCCTCCTGTTGTGCTGCAACAGACAGATAAATTGAGACAAATTTTTTTTTCCTCTTTATGTTTGTACATTTAAGTACAAAGCCTAACAAGTTTTCTACACAAAATTGTGTAATTCTGACATGTGGTATAAAAGTTAAAGAAGCAATGCATCCTTACAGTCGACGCGTTTCAGGCAGAGCTCCAGTCCTGGTTTGTGCAAACACGTCAAAGTCATCCTGTGTAGGAGCAGGTTTACAGCTGGACAGAGCACTCAAGGTGCTGCTCACACTGTCCGCACCCATGTCTGCAGAGAGAAAACCTGTCAGTTTTAAAAGTAGATTTTAAATCAGGTAAAGTAAAGTAAAGTAAGCGGATTAAATGCTGTCAGTTATCAGAGTTATAGAGTTTTGATTATCTAAATGATTGTTTGATGTAAGTTACTTACTCCGTTACACTTGGAACATAAAAATCCAAACTAGCACTTTAAAGTACATTTTAAACAAACCATTGTGTCAATAAACCACAGCCAACTCCATACCGAGTCCAGCCAGGCGGGAGGAGAGCGTGGCTGGGGATGCAGGTCCTCCAGTGGGGGCTGCAGTGGGCATGTTACTGACCACAGCTGGAGAGCCTGGACCAAGGTCTATGAGGTTGTCTTCTGTGGCCTCGCTTAGGACCTGTTAAAGCAAACGGGAGACTCATCAAACATCAAGTACAAAGAGCAAAGACAGTGGCCCATAAGCAGCAACGCAAGTCCTTGGCGGGGGGAGCTAAGGGAATGCTGGGTTAGACTGTTAAAAAAAACAAAAAAAAAACAGAGTGCTAAAGCGTGAGGTAAAGAAAACTTGGTTAGCTCAAAGGAAGGCGGGTGGGAATTTTGCACTTGTTCTTATGGGGATGTTAAGTGATTTCAACCATGAACTGTTATTAGAAAACCAGCAACAGCAACATGCCAAAAGCATGTCTTAGTGCTAAATACTGTAACTATAAGGTTAACATCCCCTCAAGAAAACAGAACTAGAGCAGGGAAGGTGGTCGGAAGACTGACTGCTTAGGGTCTGGAGGGACTAACTTGTCAAGAACAGTTTGCACTTCTCCTGACTGGTTGACATAACGCAAATGCAACGTGGCAGTTAATCTCGATACATTTGAACACAGCTGTCAGTCCACCTCCAGGTTCACCGTTATCATTGGCTGTCTGGGGGAAGTGGGGGCTGCATTGTCAAAACATGCCATATGGCAGGAAGGGACGCTGGTGATGGGTCCATATTGTTTAGGCATGTTTCGACAGTGGCCGTGGGTGACAGTGGTCATTTACAGAGCTACAATATTCTCATACTTGCCTGTCTCAGCTAGCCATCGAGACAGAAAACGGAAAAGAGCAGAAGAGGACAGACGGTGAATACCATTAGCATGCCTGTGCAGGAACACAAAAGGTAATGGTACGACTATGAAACATTTAACAGGCTTAATTAAACTGAAACCCAGCAGGCACTGATGCAGAGCCACCTTCTCAAGACAGGCTTTTTATTTCAGGTGGTTGCTTTACAATTGTATCAATAGTTGGGAAACCTATTATTCAATGTAAGAGGAAATTGAATTGTTTAGTCTCTTCGGTTAAATAAATTCAGACTTTATCTTCCATGGACTCCTTAATTGTACAGTCTTATTGCAGTCGTGGAAGGAGTTTATGTGGCGTTACATCCAGCAGCTCACTGATCTCAGATGTCCACTGGCTGCTGTCTGTTGTTCATAAGCCCTAATGCAGGAGATGGTCCATGTTGTTCAATATTGCATCCGTGCTGTTGTGTGTCTGTTGCTTAACTATTTCAATCAGAGTCACCAAACTAATTCCTATAGTTGAACGAGCCCTCTTTATTAGTTTTTCAAGGCGCCTTAATATGAAATTAAGCTGGACTAAGTGCACAGCCAATTAAACACATAAAGAAGAGCAAAATGGGCAAAGATTACATTGTGTTGTTTTGAATGGCTCTATTTATATCGCTCCGCTACGACAGATGACTCCTGTGAAGCCAACCATTTACTAAATATTGTTATTGGGATTTATATCAAGTCTTAAACAATGCATTTGAAGTTTCAGCTGTTTCCATTTGTTTTATATTAACATGTCTCTATAGGCCCCTACTCCAGTCTGATTATTGTATTACTCCTGTTAAATTGTAAAATGAGCCTCTGAATAAACACATTCACTACAGTAAACGTTGTCTGCGCGTACTTATGTGGCATTAAGACCACATTTGAATTGAAGTATATTTTTTGGTAGATATTAAATTTGTAACAATCAAATGCTAGCATCAGACTGACGTTAAAACTACAACTTGGGTTTCCTTTAATTAAGCATGTAAACTATAAAAGTTATTTGATACAAAACAATATAAGACAATGTTAGTTGAAGTGTTAAACTGTACAGTTGCACTTCAGCTGTGAAAAGTATGAGCATGGAAGAGTAGTACAATGCTATGCGAGATGTGATATGAAGCACTAAAGACGTGGCAAAGATAATTCAGAACCAGTAATTTTATGTGTGAGGCAAACATTGGAACGTTCACCAACTGCTGACTCACCCCATTGTTCACATTTTGAGCTGAAGACCTTCCAGACCTAAATCTCTCATACCTGCAAGAAAACAAAGGACAAACATTCACCAAATCAAATGTGTCCCAGCGAAGGAAACAATGACTTGGCAGCTGCTTGAGAATACGATGTAGAGTTCAGACCTATCATAACGTAGAAAGATGTTGTTGAGGTCATCATTGACATGCAGCAGCTCTTCAGTGACCGACTCGTTAGAAACACAAGAGATGAGCTCCACTATTCTCTGCTGCATTGCTCTGCAAGTCCTGTTCAACTCCTAAACAACAAAGCAATTCAGGGTTTTGGATTTACAAATGACAAGCAAAAAGAGAGACTGAATTGGTTGTTGCTTCTTGCCTGTAGTAACTCGTAGTCTGAAGCCTCTTCCTGTCCGGGGACCATCTCAGTCAACATCTCAGACATCACCTTTGTGTTTCCGCGAACAACGTCTAACTCACTGCGCAGCCTGCAAATCTAAAGACAAAATTATGAAGTATGGTCCTCTCATGAAATACTTAAATGCCTAAAGTGTAATTTTAACTAGCCGATGCATAACATGACGTTGTACCTGTTCAGGTGAGGGGTTAAAGGTTCCAGAGGGGTTTATGTTGGGGACCTGAGGGGTGTTGTACACTGGTGGGATGGTCTGAGTTGTGGGTTGGGGAATTGTGCTGTACTTCTGTAGAGTGGAGTCACCCTCTGGTGCTGAAGCCACCTAAAAGAAAAAAATAATGTGTATAATAGGAAATACATTTAAATACATTTCTCTCACATTAGTGGCGACTCATACCCGCTGTGGTGTGTGAATAGGTGACAGGGTTTCCAGTTCTGAATTTGGGAACTCAATGCCTTTCCTTTTCATCTCTTCGTAGATCTGGACTACACCTGTGAGGTCAGGGCTGCTCCTAAATGCATCAGCCCACGCCTGGAGAAAAAGGGGTATAAATAAATAAATAAATAAATAAATAAATATGTTGCATCTCATAAAACTAACCAACATTGAAGGGGGAGCTTAGACTTTAAATAGAGCAGAAAATGTCAAAGAGCAGTAAAAGAGGCTTGTTTTGTGATTATTTCTGTTCCCTTTGAATAACGTCTGGCCACAAACCACAAAGCTTTTTGCTAGAGTTTAAGTGACCCCTCACAAGTAATAAAACAAAAACAAAATAGAACAGTGTCCTTCTTAGTCACAGTAAAACATGAGTCATTGGGCACTGACTCTGGTGTTTAAACAATAAAAAACTATTTTATATTATTTCAAAACTATATATACACATTAAAACAAAATTATTTTAACATGGCTTATTGTCATGGTCTGTTTCACAGAACCATCTGGGGGGGCTTCCACAGATAGCATTAGCAAAGGATGAATACCTGGTGATGATTAAATGAATCACCAGTCAGTAACCAAATTTTATACGATCAAAGCAGCTGCTATGCAAGGTAAACACTGTTAAAATGTTCAGCATTTGCATCAAGTCAAGGACCACGTCCGACTGTGTGCTGTAAAGTCTCAAAGGTCTGTTAAGTTTCAATATGACTCAGACTTACTCACTATAATATCCGGTGAAGCAAGACTCTCAACAAAAAGATTACTTTTGTTTTTCATAAAAAACATTTAAATAACTTGGGGGATAATACAATTTCTTGTACTTTCTGGTTTAAAGTTACATACCATTAATTTATCATCAAGAATCAAACTTTGTCTCAAATATTAAATTATATCGGAGTATTAGCACTTTTTGGCTATGTATAATATATTGCCAGGACTGAAGATAACAATTTTTTTTTTTAAGTACTGTGTGAAGCAAGCTCAATGGATATCTCCCTACAGTCTCCCCAGATGACCCCTGCACCCCCACCATGCACCCATGTTGAGGCTATAGTCACACTGTTTCTCTGGTGGAAATAGGAGCAGCCCACATGAGCCAAGTGAGGTTACTCGAGCCGTAGCAGGTAACTAGAGCCGATGCTGTTGAAGCACAGGAGACACTGCACTTCACCTGAGGCTCTGCCTGGTGATGATGGCAAACCTCACAGACTGATGCACAGCCGTACACAATGCAGGACCAATGCTTTTTATCTCATTGGCTCAAAGGCATTTATGTTAACTCTTGTTGCATAAATGTTTATCTGTCATTTTACTACTACCATACCTGAATCAGGGCAAGAACTTTATCTTGAACTATTGTGGGTGGATTATTCTTGGGAGAGATAATCTTGACAAGCACACCATCCACAAAGTCTCTGCTTGTGACCAGAGAATGGAAACGATGGCCACAGTTCTTTACACAAGACTCCAAAACCTGACAAAAACGAACAAAAAACAAACAAACAACACAAACGCATGATAAAGCAATTCAAATTCCCAACAATTAATTTCCATAGTGGCTATGGTGTGTCTTAACATTTGGAATAACATATTTGTTACTGCAACACATGTGCACAGTATCCACCTTTACTCACCGTTAGGGTCAGCATCACCTCCCTGTAATTCTTGTTTCCATTTAGCCTTTTCTTCACTGCTCTAATGGCATCCTTCGGTCTGTACACACAGTAAAAACTGTAATTTAATTTTAAGTCACTGTGTGACTCATGTCCTCCAAATGCTATTATATTACTGCGAACTAAATGCCAAAGAGCTCTAAGAATGTAATATACTGGTGGCAAGATGTTGACAAACTACAAGAGTGAATTTTAACATTGGGGTCAGCTATTGGTTGACATTTCATAATGGCAGGGTTGACACTGGGACATTTTGCAACACAGCAATAATTAACTTGCCTGTTATATGAGGTAACAATGCTGGTAACAATAATGCTATGAAGGCACATTAGTTAAAGTATTTAGGCAACCATTTTCAGTAAGCTGATAAAATGTACTGGGCTAGACAGTCCTTACTGAGTTTACAACCCACAAATCAAACACAGGCTGAACTTCACGGAGCAGCTTAAACATACAGCACCACAAGGTTAAAAGACCAACGAGATAAGACGCAGGGCCTTGCATAAACCCTTTCCACAAAACCACAGCCACGCCCATTCTCTTTAGTGATACACAGAAAAGGTAAAAGGGGACGACATGAATCAATTTTCTCAACACTAAAGAACTATTCAACGCAGGAGTTCAAAAGGATTAATAAAATACACACGCGGATGGACTGGTTTTCATTGTGTCCTACCCACCCGTCTTCTGTTTCATTGATAATATCACATATTTCCATGTTGAGGGTCCAGTCTTCACTTTGTAGGGAGCCATCAGTAGCTCTTTCTGGAAGACACATATTTGGCAAACATAGCATTTGAAAATTTCTTGGCAAAACATAACAGACTAAAAAGATAATAGGTCAGTGTCTGGTGGCCACAAAACCGCCAACATAACTACGACAGAAAACCAATAAAATAAAGACAACTGTGAACACGAATGTTTAGTTCTTCACGGTTGAAATATAACAGGAATGAGGCTGACTGGATAGACGGTGATGCTAGCAAAATGACATAGTTAGCAGCTAGGTGGCTAAAGTGGTGGTAGCTTAACAGCTGCACAGAACAGGCTTACAGGAAACACAGCGACATTTGTATAACATTTGCAACCATTTCCACGTAGTCAAATAAAAATACTATTTACATACCAATGCAATGCCCAACCGGAGTACTGAAAGGATTTCCCAAAAGGAACTCCATCTTGCTCGAACAACAAACAAGTCAGACCATGGGATGAAGATGAAACATGAGGAAAGGTTCATTAAGCCCCGCCTACCATAGAATGTAATTGGCCAAAAAAAAATCTGATTTTCAGCGTGATTGGGCCGCCAGCCCATCAATCATAGGAATGTGGCGATTGTAAATAAAAGGAGCAAAGGTTGCGTCAATTAACCTGTTTTTTGACTGTCGCCCTTTTCAATTGCAATAGGTCCCCTCCCAGGTTAGACCACACAACACCGAACGGCAATAGGGTATAGAACCAATATATAGGGTATAGAACCCAATTTGTTAATAGGGTACAGAATGTGTTGGTTTATGTACATTTCATTGTTGTGTTGGGACCTAATGGAAAAGGAAAAGCATAGATCAATTTTAGAGTACAGTTTTACTTTTCACTGTACATAACAAAACAAATACATAACCGTAATCATTATTTTATTACAACACTGAAATCCTAAATTGCAGTAATAGTTGCTTAATATTTACACATTCTGACAGGTGAACATTTTTACCTTGCAAATATGTAATCTGAAACACAGTTCTATAGTTTGGGATGAACTGTGCACAGAGCAGGCACAAGCGGAACACTCCAGCCCAAAACACAACAAAATTAGTCACCACTCCATCTGAAAACATGCACATTGGCCAAAATGTCAAATGAGTGAGAGCTGACTGCAGGCTCAGTATGGTGTCACATTTGACAGCTGCCACATATCAACACTGCAGGAAAAGATGGCCAGTGAGATGAGACTGCAACAAAAGCAGCTGTCAGTCAGCTAAACAAAATAAACATGTTTGGGTTCTTTCAGCTAGATTTTGGCCAAAAGTTTTGCACTTGCTTAATTGTTCACAATTGTTGTTTATAGTCATGCAAAAGTTTCCGTTTCACAGATGAAGTCTCAGAAGTTAGTTGGATAAAGAGGGCTCCAGCTGCCGTACGGGCCCTCAGTTCATACATATCATAATCATGAGCCCACTCCACATTCCCCCACTGGCGGATCTGTGAATAAATAATTGTTGAAAAAATAAAAATAAATGTATGTCAAAGCACACAGAAATAATACAATGAAAGTATTTTTTAGTGAAGTGCATCATAATTCAAAAGTATTCACTATGAAGCTCAGGTTTCCAGAAAATTAAAAACTGAAAATATGACTGTTCTTGATTTCTATGACCTCAATTACTAAAAATAAATCCTCACACAATAAAAATATATGACTCTGTTCCTACCTGATATTCTTCCTCCAGTCTGGAGAGTAGCACAGCCTGTTCTACAGACAGATGTCTGTCAACCATGCCCAAAGCCAGCACAAGAGACTTCAACTGAGAAATTACAAACTCCAGCCCTGAACATTAAACAACAAACAGTTCAACTTTACATTACTGAGACATTTGTGTCTGTGAGCTCTGTAACTGATTTAGGTCAAAATTATTAATGTACAATTACAATTTATAACATTTGCTATTAAACGTGAAGCAAAAAGCATCTTTGCATCATAGTTGTGTATAGTCTAACAATTCTTACCTATCAAGGACCAAAAGTTATAAGACTTGAGATGTTGTCGGAACAAATCTTTGGTTGCTTCCGAAATCTCAGGGCCCAAAATACTGGATGATGAACCAATAGTGACACTATATCTAAAACAATACAAACATGCAAATAAATGACATCACAATCTATCATGATTTTATTTAAAATTAAATCAAATTGTGTATGTATGATTGACGCCTACCTGTTCTCAATCCAATGTAGCACAGGGTCCCACTCATTCTTTTGAAGCTCCACCAAATCATGGGGCTCATCTACTCTGTAACTACATCAACAGTTCCATATATTAAGTGATGTTACCTAGGACAATGATGCAATGAACAAAATAATTTGTTGCATTTATATAAAAACCATGTAGAAATGTTGCGATAAAAAAGACAAATATACAGTACCAGACAGTATCCGTCTCTAGAAACTTCAGGGCAGCTCTGATCATTTGGTCCTTGTTACGGTGTGTGGGATTGTCTAGGGCTGTGTTACAGAGTGTAGTCTACAAATGAGCAAAAACATTGTGAAATATCTATATAAATCCACAAAACAAATCTATGCATATCTCTTTGTCTTTTTAAAATGTAACTGAAATATCTTACCAGATGCATTGTGTAAAACTTAAGTATGTCCTGTTGAGCATCCCATTCAGTTGCTACAGCGATGGCCAGAGCTTCATTTGGTACTGCAAACAACTTTCCTCCTGGAGTTTTCAGTTTCCTCCGGTCTAAGTTTATCTCATACAAACCACCTACAAATATGTTTTCGGAGTTGGTAAACAATTGTTTTATAATATACACAATAAAATGAGGCCATTAGCACTTACCATCGCACTGTGATATGCTGACATTTTGATAAAACCTTTTTCTCTCTGTAAATAGCCAAAAACAAATCATATATTAGACAACAAGTTACTCATGAACAAATATAATGTATAATATCATAATAGTATCTATGCCATGGTTACGTATGATAATTTATCTTACCAGTTGCTGTAGAGTATTTTAAATAAGATGGTTTTCTTGGACACATTTTACTGTGTAAAAGAGCATTTCCAAACCCACTCTGAAGTCTAACCAGGCTCCGTAACATTGTAGAGTAAAGCATTGAAGAAAGCTAGCTCAGAGAGTAATGAGAAAAAGGCTACGTTGTGTTTCTAGACCAGCTTAGCTTGTTAGAGACAGCATTCTTATAAACGTGAAATATTTCGATTACTTGTTGAGCATTTGCTCATTTCTCTAAAGCTGTGTTGCTGTAGCTCTATCGTTCAAACCCACGCGTGTAACCCATTGATGTATTATTCTATGGCGTGACCTTCCACATTTCACAGGAAATGTTTATACTAAACAATGGGAAATGTAGTTTTTAGCCACATTTTTACACAGCTACTAATGCAATAGTAAAACTACAGTCAAGCTATTGCAGAACCATTTCCGCAAATCTAACCAATAAACGTGTAAGGTGTTGCAACGTCGACTCAATTGCCCAATCACAAGGGTGGATGCTTTATTCACAACGCCGCGTCGTAGTCTACTTACTTTTCTAGGAGGTTGGTGACTGGCAAACTAAACAGAAGAGAAATCACGGGGAATTTGGATGTTGTTGGGCCCTCTCAGCCCCTTCCACCTTACTGTAGACGCCCATAGAGCCCACTGTCCAGACGGCCATTGACCGCGGTCGGTGCCCGAGCAACGAAGCGGGAGCCATGCCTGTCCCCGCTGGATATCTAAGCGAGTCCCCTGCCGCGGCCTTCGTATCCTCGGCCTCGCTTATCCCGCCGCCTCCGATCAACACACAGCAGCCTGGGGTTGTCACTTCACTGTTGTACAGCGGATCTAAGTTCAGGGGGCACCAGAAGAGCAAAGGAAACTCTTACGACGTGGAAGTAGTTTTGCAGGTAAAACCGCGAAGCAGTGGTTTTATTAATGCGGAGAGCTGTCAGGGGCGTTTTGTCGATCTGTCAAACAGCTATGTGGTGATTGACAGCTGGAAAATCAATGAGCTATGGCCTGTGCTAGCTGCTAATGTAGCATTGTTTACGATATTACACTAGCATCTCTGAACCTCATTTATTACTGAAATGTAGCAGAAAACAACACCAAATGGATACACACGCCATGTTTTATGTGTAAAAATACGGCTTCTTATAGATTGTGAATACTTACAAGAAACACAAAACTGCGTTTCTGCGTTTATGAGTTAAGTGAAATCAACAGTGTTTCATGAGGACATTCACCGCCTTATTAAATATAAAAATCCAAGAGCATATGTAGATGTCTGTAACATTGTCTTCTCGTGTTTGTTGTTTATGTGAAGCATGTGACTATGGAAGACTCCTACTTGTGTGGCTACCTAAAGATCAAGGGACTGACAGAGGTGAGAAGACCAATAGTAGCCACAAACATTAATCAAGTGATGTGTCTGGACACTGCATATTGTGTTTGTGCATACATATTAATAATACTTTGTTATAGGAATACCCAACTTTGACCACATTTTTTGCTGGGGAAATCATCAGCAGAAAGCGTCCATTTCTTACACGGAAATGGGATGCAGATGAAGATGTGGATCGAAAGCACTGGGTAGGACCAAGTTTGGGATTATCTTTAATTCCTTTACTGTTTTTAATTTGCATCACTGTGGATTCATTTATTTTTCAGGGCAAGTTCCAGGCATTCTACCAGTACGCAAAGACATTCAACTCTGATGATTTTGACTATGAGGATCTGAAGAACTCTGACTATATTTTTATGAGGTGGAAGGTATGCTTCTTAATCTGACCATATGCTGGAGTCTCTGAGGTGCTACCATTGATATGTCTTTGCCTGTTCCTTTCAGGAGCAATTTCTGGTGCCCGACCACACAATTAAGGACATCAGCGGCGCTTCCTTTGCTGGATTCTACTACATCTGCTTCCAGAAATCCACAGCAACAATTGAGGGCTATTACTACCACAGGAGCTCTGAATGGTAAAAACCCACAGAAAACCTATTAAAAGGCACAAATCAAGAGATGTTTTTATTGAAAATTGTGGTCCATATTTAGGGCAGCTATATGGATGAGATGTTATTATGGTACTAGGTCAAATGTGAACAGATTTTCAAATGTTTGAGGCCTGGTAGAGTGCTAATCATTTGGATAGACTCTTGTCATCGAGTTGAATGAAGTCGGCAACACTTTTTTAAAAATTTAACCAACTTGGTTTGTGGTACAAACTAACTGGGGTAAAATGAATGGAATTTATAACAATACGAAAGTACATAGTGTAAAATGTTGGAACACATAGAAAAGCTTGTAAACAACAGTCAAAACTCTGTTGTTAGGAGGGGATTATCACATCAAAATTATACTTTTTGCACCTTCTGGATGTTCCAGATCTGCATTTCTATTTTAGCGCACATTATTGCATGAAGGTTTAGAGCATTTATTAAGTAAATCAAAAGATTAGCAAATACTTTGAAGACATCAGTTGTTTTTATATATATATATATAATATATATATATATATATATATATATATATATATTTCAAATGGGGCACCTTCTTGTGTGAGCAAAAAAAGACATAGATTTGATGCATTTATTAATAATGATGTAACAGCAACACTATAAGATCTACTTTAATTAAAGGTGTCTAGGAAAAGTTTTCATCAGATTTTTACAACACTTTTCTTTCCCAGTAAAGATGGTAAAATGGAAACCTTAATTCTGTAACATGTTTTATTGATGACAGTAAAAATGTGAAATAGATCTTGCATTGCATTCCTAATGGTTTTAAACAATTCTGAATGGACATGCAAAGACTTGTCCTGTAAAGCGAGACACACTTGCAAGTCTTAATTCAGTTGCACTCACAGTTTCAATCACAGTGAAGATTCTCACACAAAGATATAGTGTTTGTCTTTACTTTCAGTATATTATGCCATTTATACTCATGTGCCTTGTTGCTTCTTAATCACAGGTACCAGTCTTTAAACCTCACCCACGTCCCTGAACACAGCGCAGCCATCTATGAGTTCCGGTGACCTTTGTGGACACTGCAGAGTGTCTCATTAGATGGACTAAGACTTGGGGCAAAGCAGAAGTCCGCCAAAGCTGCTGAGGGGAAAAGGAGAACGACTAAGGATGAGAATTTTGGCTCTGAAGAAGTACAAATCTCTAATGTGTTCTCACTCAATGCTTGGTCAGAGGCCGGGACAGATGAATGTATTTAACAACTGAGACTGGAGAAAAGAAGGGAATGTTGATGTTGTGCTCCTCAGCTGGAGCTTGTAAAGAAAGAACCGGCAGCAAAGACTGCGGGTGTGGTTCATTTAGTTCTACCCTTTCTTTTAGAAAAAAAAAAAAAACGCTTGGCAAATTATCTTGAGATACTTTATAAGCTGGGATTCCACTGCTTCTTTCAAAACCTTTCATCTTTGAACCAGTTTGGACAAGGATTCGGCTGAGGAATCTGCTCTCAAGATTGTGGTACAAGTGTGGGAAATGAAAGAAATTTTTAGGTGCACGATCCAAGCTCTTCAGGTTTTAGGATTGGAGCTTTAATTAGCCCCTTAGCTAGAATGACAGTATTTTTGTAAAGCTAAGCTGGTTCTCGTTTGCCTGCCAAGAGGACATTTTGTAATTTAACTCAAAATGATGGACGCTGAGTGGCACTTGTAAAGGCTGTGATGTGAGTGACACACAGAAATGAACACATACACAGTTGTGGTTTTATTTTTTAATTGCTTGGGAGATTATTATTAATATCACACCTGATTTGCTGTGGATCTTTTAAGTTACATTTGCACAAAGATGTCTTTAACGTGTTTCAGAAACATGACCAGGATAGGAAGCTTCAAACTGACAGGATTTCTCTAGAAAACCCTGTCGACTGTGTGAAGCCAAAACAATCACATAATTTTTTTTTTGTTTTTTACTCATTTTTTATGTTTTAAATTATGGCCCCCCTTTTTCCATTATGTCCCTTGACTATGCAACCCTTCCAAGACAAACTTTGAGTTTGCAGAGACTAAAGTGTATTCAATCCTTAGAGTATATCAAAATCTATCGTCATTAGAGGAAATATTTTTGTTAAATTGCCTACAAGAACTTCCCGAATCATGTTCCCTTCCCATGTGACTGTGCCATGTTTTTAAAGTTTATCAGAGTTGTATTATAAAGTAAATCTGGAGTGTGATTGTGGTTTGATTGACGGGTGACTGTAAAGAATGGATTATGGAATTAAAGAAATTTTATTTAGAAAATATTTTGTTCTATAATTTTACACTGATGATATAGACTACCTGCCTGACAGTGGTACAACTAATGGCCGCACACTGCCCTCTGTTGGGCTAACATGAGCAATGGCAATGACAGTTGCTCTGTAATAAAAAAAGCAAAGTATTGCTGTCTGTACTGACTTCTACAGTCAACATGTTCCCTGAGGTGGACAGGTGTATGGAAGGCTGTTTGATTATTTATTCTGATATCGCCAATACTAGTAAGCCATTGTTTTTACTAGTGCTCCTAATTGGAACAAATAATTTACTATTAGAACTATCCATCCATCTTCTACCGCCTGGTCGTGGGGGCAGCAGTCTAAGCAGAGACGCCCAAACTTCCCGCTCCCCAGACACTTCCTCCAGCTCTTCCGGGGGGATACCGAGGCGTTCCCAGGCCAGCCGAGAGACATAGTCCCTCCAGCGTGTCCTAGGTATTCCCCGGGGACATGCCCGAAACACCTCCCTAGGGAGGCGTCCAGGAGGCATCAGAAACAGATGTCCGAGCCACCTCAGCTGGCTCCTCTCGATGTGGAGGAGCAGCGGCTCTACTTTGAGCTCCTCCCCTTATCTCTAAGGGAGCACCCTGCCACTCTGCGGAGAAAGCTCATTTCGGCCGCTTGTATCCGGGATCTTGTTTTTTCGGTCATGACCATAGGTAAGAGTAAGAATGTAGATTGATCGGTAAATCGAGAGCTTTGCCTTACAGCTCAGCTCCTTCTTCACCACGACAGACCGGTACATCAACCGCATCACTGCAGAAGCTGCACCGATCCGTCTGTCGATCTCACGTTCCCTCCTTCCCTCACTCTTACTTGAACTCCTCACTTGAGGCAGGATCTCTCCACCAACCTGAAGGGGACAAGCCACCCTTTTCCGACTGAGAACCATGGTCTCAAACCTGGAGATGCTGATCCTCATCCCAGCCACTTCACACTCGGCTGCAAACCGCCCCAGTGAACATTGAAGGTCCTGGCTTGATGGAGCTAACAGGACAACATCATCTGCAAAAGGCAGAGACGAAATCCTGTGGTCCCCAAACCAGACTCCCTCCTGCCCCTGGCTGCACCTAGAAATCCTGTCCAAAAAGATAATGAACATGACCGGTGACAAAGGGCAGCCCTGCCGGAGTCCAACATGCACTAGGAACAGGTCTGACTTACTGCCGGCAATGCGAACCCAGCTCCTGCTTGTACAGGGACCGGACAGCCCTTAGCAAAGGGCCCCGGACCCCATACTCCTAGAGCACCCCACACAGGGCACCGCGAGGGACACAGTCGAATGCCTTCTCCAGATCCACAAAACACATGTGGACTGTTGGGCAAACTCCCATAAACCCTCCAGCACCCTGGAGAGGGTATAGAGCTGGTGCAGTGTTCCACAACCGGGACGAAAACCGCATTGTTCCTCCTGAATCCGAGGTTCAACTATCGGCCGCATTCTCCTCTCCAGTACCCTGGCATAGACTTTCCTGGGGAGGCTAAGGAGTGTGATCCCTCTGTAGTTGGAACACACCCTCCGGTCCCCCTTCTTAAAAAGAGGGACCACCACCCCGGTCTGCCAGTCCAGAGGTACTGTCCCCAACCGCCACGCGATGTTGCAGAGGCGTGTCAGCCAAGACAACCCCACAACATCCAGAGACTTGAGGTACTCAGGGCGTATCTCATCCACCCCCGGTGCCTTGCCACCGAGGAGCTTCCCAACTACCTCAGTGACTTCTGCTTGGGTGATGGACGAGTCCACCTCTGAGCCTCTGCTTCCTCAGTGGAAGACGTGTCAGTGGGGTTGAGGAGATCCTCGAAGTATTCCTTCCACCGTCCAACAATATCCCCAGTTGATGTCAGCAGATTCCCACCTCCACTGTAAACAGTGTTGGCAGGTCACTGCTTCCCCCTCCTGAGGCGCCGGACGATTTGCCAGAATTTCTTTGAGGCCGACCGATAGTCCTTTTCCATGGCCTCACTAAACTCCTCCCAGACCCGAGTTTTAGCCTCCACGACCACCCGGGCTGCAGTCCGCTTGGCCTGCCGGTACTTATCGGCTGCCTCAGGAGTCCCACAAGCCAACCAGCCTCGGTAGGTCTCCTTCTCCAGCTTGACGGCATCCCTTACTTCCGGTGTCCACCACCGGGTTCAGGGGTTGCCGCCACAACAGGCACCGGAGACTTTACGGCCACAGCTTCGAGTGGCCGCATCGACAATGGAGGTGGAGAACATGGTCCACTCGGACTCAATGTCTCCAACCTCCCTCAGGATCTGGTCGAAGCTCTGCCGGAGATGGGAGTTAAAGATCTCTCTGACAGGGTACGTTTGGGTCTGCCGAGTCTGTCCAGCTTTCTCCCCCGCCATCGGATCCAACTCACCACCAGGTGGTGATCAGTTGACAGCTCCGCCCCTCTCTTCATCCGAGTGTCCAAGACATACGGCCGGAGGTCAGATGAAACAACTACAAAGTCGATCATCGACCTCCGGGCCTAGGGTGTCCTGGAGCCACATGCACTGATGGACACCCTTATGCTTGAACATTGTGTTCGTTATGGACAAACTGTGTCTAATAACAGAACACCACTCGGGTTCAGATCCGGGGGGCCGTTCCTCCCAATCACGCCCCTCCAGGTGTCACTGTCACTGCCCACGTGAGCGTTGAAGTCCCCCAGTAGAACGATGGAGTCCTCGGTTGGAGCACTTTCCTAGCACCCCTCCCAGAGACTCCAAGAAGGCCGGGTACTCTGCACTGCCATTTGGCCCGTAAACACAAACAACAGTGAGAGACCTATCCCCGACCCGAAGGCACAGGGAAGCGACCCTCTCATTCACCGGGGTGAACTCCAACACATGGCGGCTGAGCCGGGGGGCTATGAGCAAGCCCACACCAGCCCGCCGCCTCTCACCGCAGGCAACTCCAGAGTAGTGGAGAGTCCAGCCTCTCTCAAGGATTTGGGTTCCAGAGCCCAAGCTGTGCGTGGAGGTGAGCCCGGCTATCTCTAGTCGGTATCTCTCAACCTCCCGCACGAGCTCAGGCTCCTTCCCCGCCATCTTGGTGATATTTCATGTCCCTAGCGCCAGATTCCGTGTCCGGGGATTGGGTCGCCGAGGCCTCCGCTGATGTGGGCCCACGGAAGGTCGGGCCCACGGAAGGTCGGCCCCACATCGCTCCTTCGAGCTCCTTCCGAACTAGTACGGAGCTAAATGTTGACTATTAGTAGTACTAGTAAGACAAATTTTGCTCCAGCTACTAATACTGAGACTCAAAATGGTGCTACTAGTGACACACATACTGTCTACTTGTAGTACAAGTGCAGGGGTCTCCAACCTTTTTTTCTTGGAGAGCTACTTTTACAAAATGAAAATAGCAGAGAGCTACTTGTGTTAGTAAAACATTTCTCGTAGCTTTTTTTAACACAAACAAAATATTTTATTTTTGCCAGAACATTAACCATTTTCAAAAATGTGTGTGTCCACTACAACATTTTGTATATGTATTTCTTTCCTGTGGATCTCACTCTATAAAATAAAAAAAACATAAATGCTGTTAAAACTAAACCAAGCAATTACAAATGCACAGATACTTGTGTATTCAGTAAATGACTAAAGTCAACAAGAGTATTGTGGAGTGTAGCCACTAAGGTTTACTCTTATGGACTCATTTAAGTGTTCATCTGTCAGTTTGCTTCTGAACTTACTTTTTTTGGTCCCTGAATAAAGATTCAGCCATCGCGGTCATAGCCTCTTTTACAAGCTCTCTTTTACCACTTATACTGTTGTAATGCAGCCAGATTTAGTGCTGTTTTAGGGGGTGTAGGGGAGACTGGGGCATGTTGTCTTACTGGGTAAGTTATCACATTGCCTTTTTCTGTTTAAAAGAGATATCATCAACAAACTCTTTTTTAAGGTTGAAAGTAAAAATTTTCATCCTGAATATTTTAGTTAAAATTTAAAAAGACAAATCTAAAACATTTTACAAGCTAGGATGTATGTTTTATGTATCATTAAATCCAATTTGATAACTTTAAAATAAATTTAGATAGATAGTTTTGGGGTAATATGTTGCATCTAAAAAAGAAAAAACACCTTTTAACAGGAGCAGGGGATTATCAATGTTGCTCTTTTTAGTCCCAAATGTTCCAAGCCAGGGCACAAATGAAAAAAGTACTGCTTCTTTTCCTACCGTGACTCACTTTTGTATTGGTGCACTCCTCTCTCCTCCTCCTCCCTCCATCATCCTGTTCAGCACACCTGTGTATGAGCATATTTTCTGCGTTCTTCTCTTTTAGTTTTGTTTTAATTGATTCATTTAATCTGTTCACTGCAGCGGACAGGACACAAGAGTTTCAGAAAAATACCTTTTCTTTGTTCTACGCAAAGTCTGGTTGAACACACTTAACATTTCTGTGTAAATCTCATAATGAATTTGAAGCTATGTTTGCACCATTTTCATTTGGCCCTCAGGCACTCCTTTTTCTGTGCCCTGATTGATTTCTTCATTGCGCCATTTTTAATCATTTTAATCTTAACAGGAGCAATGGCATCCAGAACATCCAGAACACTGGAAGTGTGTGAGTTTAACAGATCATCAACAGTAGAACATGAGGCCCTTTTAAACGTTATCTTTTTAAACAGTGCATCTGTGCTGTCATTATGTATCTCCTTCAGAAAACAGCCCCACAGGTCAAAGAAGACAGGGCAAATGATCAGACAGGGCCACATCGAGCACGCTGACATTTGAAATATTAGCCCCCTGTGTAATGAGCAGGTCCAGAGTGTGCCCTCGGCTGTGGGTGGGCTCACACCTGCAGAGTCTCAAGTGTTCTTTTAGTATTTCTGTTACCACATGTACATTCAGATCATCGTAATGATGATCCAGTCAAACTCTGCGCTCTAGTAAGCATTTTGTTGGTCTTCCATAGTTGAGGTAAAGTGACATGACAGTGCCCTCTGTTGGCTTGAAATTTTAACTAAGCTGAACTTTTTATTTATTTAACATTAGATTGAAACTTCAACAAAAATAATGCTGCAGACACAAGTTCTGTCTTTAAATGTATTTCAATAAGGCTAACAAGTCCCCCACCCAAAGAAAAGAAAAGTGTGAGTTTTCTGGGTTATATTTTATTCTCAGACGTTCTAAACTGCCCAACACTTCAGCAATTTGTAATTACTAATACGTTATCAGAGTGTAAATGTTATAATCTAATTTTGGTTAAGTATCAAGTTGTTAAACACAGGAATGCTTGCTAAAAAGATGAATGAAACACATGACAGTATATTCCCCAAATCTTTTATGACCCAAAACCTGCATTTTTCATTTTATTTAATTTCTTTATTTTATTTAATTCATGCCACTCTGGCAACAAAACATAATAAACAACCACAATATAAAAAATAAGAGCAAACAAGCATAGCTGCCAGTATGAAAAAGATTAGTCTTATATGACCTGCCCATTATTTGACAATTCATCTAAATCAATCAAAAATAATCAAATATCAAATAATAATAATCAAATATTCAAAATAATCTGTGCTACTCTGTTCAATTACTTTTGCCCTGAATCTTAGTTTTGTAAAGATTTCTGTCACTTTAAGATCGTACCAACTTTCTCTTTTAACAAACCTCTTTTGGATTCTTTTGGAAAATGTTATGAAATAAAAAAAAACCTTTAAATGACTTAAAACTTAAAAATTGCATATGATATTTTGTATAAATTTTACAACTAACCATAAGAGAGCTGACGTACTAAACAACAAACACATTATAAAAGGTAGAATTTCCAGCTGACGTGTAATTTTCTCATGCCAAAAACTACTGAATGATTACGCTTAACACAACATGTCATGCATCATTGTTGGCAACGTGGATATGGAATGTGGCTGGTCCTGTAACCGAAAAGGCCACATAGCTTTATTTGAATTAGCAAAACAAAATATTTTGGCTATGCAAGTGGTGCTGCTTGTTCTTTGTGTGCTTTGTGCTTATTGTGAGTGTTGGGCCTAAGGGTGGCAGCACAGAGGCTTTGATGAAAGGGCCCTTGGCTGCAGACCAGTAATGTTATGACATTATAAGCTCTGCATTGCTTGGCTTGGAGTTAATCAGTGGAAAGGTCAGGTTTAACAAGTGCACTGCAGACTGAAGAAGTTGCATTGGCCAGGGTTTGAGTAGCAATGTGCTTTGACTTGCAA
This sequence comes from Neodontobutis hainanensis, assembly GCA_024349245.1. Taxonomy (NCBI): domain Eukaryota; kingdom Metazoa; phylum Chordata; class Actinopteri; order Gobiiformes; family Odontobutidae; genus Neodontobutis; species Neodontobutis hainanensis. Next base: position 492,874 of record JALDNG010000095.1, read on the forward strand.
ATAAACAGAATGCATATTTTTTATTTTTTTACTATTTTTTTTTATTTAAGCCCTGCGACTAACTGACCATTGTCCAGGGTGTATCCCGACTCAGGCCCAAAGCTGCTGGGATAGGCTCCAGTCAACCGTGACCCCTAATGGGACTAAGTGGAAGAAAATGAATGAATTAATACATTTATATATTTATTTATTTGGTAATGTGCATTCATACTCAGATCAAATCTTGATGAGCCTTGGTACATTAAGTCCTTCTGTCTTTACTTCCACACCTCATTTTGTGGTCTTTTTGGAGTGATGCGACTTTATAGCAAAAGACATTCTCAAAAGAGTCCAGAGAAACAAAAGCAACGTATGTTGACATAAACTGAGCCACAGCCTTTCCTAAATACTTTCCTGTTGACATGGCCTTCTTAACCCTCTTTCGATTGTGATGGACATAGTTGTAGCATTTGCACTAAAGTAAGTCAATGTGTCAGCAGCAGCAGAGTGACAGCTGACCCAGCTTCCTTATTGGTTTATGAGGTTGTTTTAATAAACTAGTAGTAGATTATATAAACCTGCATTTGTTTTTCTATGCCCTAGGTTATATTTTTGGTTCCTCTTCTGAAACAATAAGTCCATTCTTCTTTCAACAGTCATTATAGTCATATTCAGCAGATCGGAAATTGTTGTTTGTTGAATGATGTAAAAAAAAAACAAAAAAGAACAACTTTTACTAGCCCAAAATATAATAAATGAATGCTCCCATGAGAAATGTTATACCATCTCAGAAGAGCACGCATAAAAGCAGGGTTTAGACACTGAACACATTCACACTTTTCATTACCAATGGCCTTTTTTATTAACTTATAGCTGTACCCATTAAATATTATATAAAGGCCTGAGCTCAGAAAGACCCTGTCGTGTCTATCTAGTTTATAATCCTGCCAAAAAAAATAATTATTTTGAACACCCAATTTATGAAACAACCAGCGCAAATTCTATTTTAAATATTCAATCCAGACAAGATACTCTTTTAGCACTTCATCTAAAATTTAAGCACAGAAACACTATTAAAGAATATGTATGTTTTTTGCATTGTCCACTACCTTTTATCACACATCGGAAGTCACATATTTTAAGTCTCTATTCTTCTCAAAACAAAACAAAAAGTAGTAGAAGTAGAAGTATGTGATTATATTTTGGGTGACTCACATTATATTGAGTGACATGGGTGCAGCAAATGTAAATACTGTCCACTTTGTTTGAGGTACACTGCTTTTACTGGAACTGGCTCAAGAATTACACTGTTACTGCTTCCTTCTTCATTCGTCTTCTTAACTACAGCTAAACACTGTCATCCAACCAGAAACTTCTAAACCAGAAGACAACCTCATATATGACATGGACGATAGCTGCTATTACAGTGGATTACTGATATAAAAGCGTGATAACAATCAAAGAAAATAAGTTTCAGTGATGAGTTGTTGCATTTTGCCCTCGACCAATAAAGAGCAGGAAGACTTAGTCCTCACTGTATGAGGTCATTTGTGTTTTTCATGTCACAACATCTGCAACTTTTATTTGTGCTTCTCCTCAAGACCATAAACCACTCCTCAAGTCACGTCTCTTGTCAGTGTTGTTCTTTTTGTAACACCTTACAGGAATGGTCATCTGTGACTCATAATGTCATAAAAGTGCATCCTCCTCATACTTCCTTGTGTGGGGGGAAGAAATACACATTCAGCCAATCAAAAGAGCAGCTTGGATGATTTGATTTATTTTAGCTTACGTTTACTGCAATCAATCACATGTGTCATTGTGGGGTGTGTGGTGCAATGTGGGAAAAAATGTTGGTCCTTTTATTTTTGAAGATGTTCACAGTGATTGAGTGTATAAGTAATCACTGAGAAAACCTTGAATGTTGAAACCCTTTGTCCTATCCATTGTCCTTAATTAACGGATGAGTCAAATGACGTACTAACTATAAAGGACTTTCAATTACATCACAAGAACCAAAAGCTAAATGTCTATACACCACCAGTCAAAAGTTTGGACACACCTTCTCATTCATTGTTTTTTACTTCTACTTCTATTGTAGATTTATCCTGAAGAATTCAGAACTAGGAAGGAATTATGTAGTGACTACATCATGAACCTGAAAGAGAACGCCAAAAGTGGGTCAAGCTGTCATCAAAGCAAAAGATGGCTACTTTGAATAATCTAAAATATAAAACATATTCCGGTTTGTTTAACACTTTTTTGTTTACTACATAATTCCATATGTGTTCCTTCATAGTTCTGTGTGTCATCTCTGGCCAGCTGTAAAAACAAGAACAAGCAAGTACTAACGGACTTTACACTTACTAATCCAAAATTTTACATAATTATAAACTACTGCAAAGAGTTTTGAGTGATATATTTTGTTCAGCTGTAAACTATAAATTTGACACAATGCATCAGAGATCTCTTCCTTATTACTGATGTAACAATGTGCATTAAAGGGCTCATAAAACATAATAACCCAGTTTTCAGTATAAAGCATAAATGTGAGTATGTTACACATACTCACATTTACAACATTTACAGTAACAACAACAGTAACATTCACATTTACAGTAACAACAACAACTCAAATAAAGGCAAATGTGTAAGTGGCAAAATCTCTCTTTACATTATATTACAAATCTGTCCAAATCTGTGTTAGTGAGCACTTCTCCTTTGCCGAGACAATCCAGCCACCTCACAGGTATGGCATATCGAGATGCTGATTAGAGAGCATAGTCATCGCACAGGTGTGCCTTCGGCTGGCCACAATAAAAGGCCGCTCTAAAATGTGCAGTTTTATCACACGACACAATGCCAAAGATGCTGCGAGTTTTGACGGCGCGTGCAGTTGGCTGACTGCAGGAATGTCCACCAGAGCTGTTGCCTGTAAATTGAATGTTCATTTCTCGACCATAAGCCGTCTCCAAAGGCGTTTCAGAGAATTCAGCAGTACATCCAACCGGCCTCACTACCACAGACCACGTGTAACAACACCAGCCCAGGACCTCCACATCCAGCACCTCCCCTCCAAGATCCTCTGAGACCAGCCAGCCGGACAGCTGCTGCTACAATTGGTTTGCATAACCAAAGAATTTCTGCACAAACTGTCAGAAACTGTCTCAGGAAAGCTTACCTGCATGATCGTTGTCCTCATTGGGGTTCCAATCTGACTGCAGTTTGTCGTGGAGTGGACCAACATTCCACTGGCCACAATCAACAACCTGAACTCTATGCACGGAAGATGTGTTGCACTGCATGAGGCAAATGGTGGTGACTGTTTTTCGGATCCTCCCAGACCCTCCCAATAAAGTGAAACTGCACACTTTAGAGTGGCCTTTTATTGCAGCCAGTTAAGGCACACCTGTACAATAATCATGCTCTCTAATCATCCTCTTGATACAGCCAAACCTGTGAGTTGGATGGATTGTCTCGGCAAAGGAGACAATCCATCCACTAACACAGATTTTAACAGATTTCGACATAATATTTGTGAAAAATAGACCTTTTTTTGTTCATAGACAAAGTCTTAGATCTTTAAGTTTAGCTCATGAAAAATGGAGCAAAAACAAAAGTGTTGCGTTTAAATTTTTGTTCAATAATTATTATATTTTATGTTAGCTACAACTTTCAGCAAAATGTGTTGTGTCATTCTTAATTTTCAGTACTTTAATTGGCTGTGAAAAACAGGCCTTCAGCTACATGTTTGTAGTACACCAGCAAAACAAGAATCACAGTCACATTCAGTCCTTTTTCTGCAAATACGTGTATTAAGCAGTGCACGTGTCTCTCTGTGTGACTTGTGTCTAGCCATGACAGCTCAAAAATTCCCCAGTCATGGTTCTGTTGTCCAGTTGGGGGGATTTATACCACAAGGTGTTGACATCCCCTGAGGTCATCCACAAGCTGGACAGTCCTGGCCTTTTTCACTGTAAAGCTCTGTGCCGTGTGTGTACGCAGGTATGATAAAGTCCTGGCAGGGCTTCAGACACAGACCGTGGTCCGTGTCCATCTGATGAGTGCTTGGGATAGCCCCCTCTGTCTCGGGCGCTCACATGGCAAACCGCACTTTGAAGAAACACCTGCTCCCCCCAAAACACGTTCACGCCCATACCTGTTTAGTGAGTCCCACCCGCATGGCAAAGTTCTCCACACTGGTTCTTGATAAGGGATATTGCTGCCAGATGACAAGTGTGAAGTGATTGCACGTGCAAAATCTTCTATTACGGCATGTCCTGAATGCAGGGGAGGGACCGACTCTACTGCTGGACCAGGTATCACAACAAAACAGGCTTTCAAAATACATGCTGTGAATATGTTGTTAAACATACACGTGAAGTCAGTCATAAATATATTTCAGTCATAAATATATTTCTATGCACAAATAATCTATCATGACATTCTACTGGTTATTTTGTTGAGGGTCATAAGAGCTGCAATCTGTCCCAGCAGCTGTGAGCATGAGGCAGGGAACAGCTACACACTGGACAATGGCCAGTTAATCGCAGGGCTAACACTTAGAGACATACTGTATATTCACAGACAGCCATGTACTCCCACATTATTTTCACTTCTTATTCTTTTACTTTGGGCAATTTAACTGTAACCAAACATGCATGTCTTTCGTTAATGGGAAGAAACAGAAATTCCCAGAGAGAACCCACAGTAACTCAGGCAGGAACATGTGCAGCGCTGAGACTGAGGTCACTGTGAGCAATACAAAAATGAACAAATTTAGCCAGCATTTGCTGCATAACAGCTAACATTACCTTGACTGTTTTGTGGTTGTATAAGCTATAAAGTATACATTTTTGAAACTTTTTTCTGGAATTCCCATGGTCTTTGTCTGGAACCACGTGCTAGTAGCAAATTTTCTGTAATTCCTAACTGCAAATAAAAAAGGTTATACGGTGAGGTAATAATAATTTTAGTTAGGCTACTGTTCATTTAATAATAGTTGTTGGAATCTGTGTATGAAGGGGAAGTCCCTGTAGCTATTCTTAGCTCAGTGTTTTTCAACATTTATCTATTTGAGTGCTAAGGCAAGGCAATTTGTTTATATAATTTGTTTATATAGCCCAATTTATACACCGGGTCATTCAAAGTGCTTTACAGAAATAAAAGTCAAACTTAAAATAAATTGACAAGATTTAGAATAAAAAATATTTAAAAATGAAAAGACAAAGAGTGCACACAGCTGTCTTTACTGAATGTAGGCAGAGCTAAATAAGAAGGTTTTAAACCTCTCCTCGGACATTGTTAAGGTTTTTGCTGCATGAAACTGTTTAGTTCTAACTCTGGGCTCGAGCAGAAGGCCTGTCCCAGATGTTCTCAGAGTCCGAGGAGTCTAATAAGCAACTAGCATTTCAGAAATATATATTCTGGTGCTAAACCATTTAGAGACATGTAAACCAGCAGTGCTGTTTTAAAGTCTATTCTCTGAGCAACAGGAAGCCAGTGCAGACATTTTAAAACTACAATATGTCCATTTTCAAAGTGCAACTCACTTTGAAACAAAAAGTGTCATGTTTACATTTAGTGAACACTTCAATTAAAAGGCTTAATTTTGGCTAACCCTTCTACTTGTGACGGCCCCGTCTTTCGTATTAGATGCTTTACGATAAATGCATGGAAACAGCGCCTAAATGCCCTTGTGAACTGATAAATGTCAGTTTTGTTACATTTTCATCTCTCAATGACTTTCTGTTAATGCAATTTTATCATTTAACATTCAGTTTTTATCAGAAATATTTTAGATTCACAAACACATTAATCAATTCAGACTATAGTTCAGTTTTGAAACGTTAACTTTGTGACAATTTTACAACAGTGTTTTTGCTACTTCCAACCGTCATACTATGACACAAATTTCAGAAGAATATTGAATAAAGCATTTTAGGACAACCTGATGTAGCATTTCAAAATAAAAGCCCCCTGGAAACTGGTGGCATTAGGCAATTTTAGAGGATTTTATTTTGAAATGTTACATCAGATTGTCTTAAAATTACCTGGAGAGCATCAGTGAGTCCTGTGCTACTCACCGGAAGTAGAATGACTCTTTGGCAAATGGTAGTTGCCACCAGTTTTGATATTTCAGAGGGCTTTTATTTTGTAACGCTAAATCAGATTGTCCTGAAATTAATATTTTGAATATTCTTTGGAAATTTGTGTCAAGGGTTGGAAGTAGATAAAACATTGTTGTTACATTGTAACAAAGTTAACATTTCAAAACTAAAATATAGTTTAAATTGATTAATGAGTTTGTAAATTAGAAATATTTCTGATACAAACTGAATATTAACTGATAGATGCTTTACATTTTAATCTTACATCAAATTGATTTTGTTCATAAATGAGCACAAGTTCTGACTATACTCCAGCACGTAGCTCCTCCCATGATACTCTGAGACGCAGCTTCCTTACCTCTGCGCGGAAAGGAAGCTGCTCCCCCCCGCGAAGACTCCACCCGCATTTTTTCTCAAGTACAACAGGGGACTCCGCCTCCTAGATTTAGTATATATGACTTCTGTGAACGTGCTGACCCGTCACAGCAACACCGAAAAGTCACACCGGTTCATAACAGTTCAGAGGCCAGGCTACAACTGCAGAGGAGCACAGGATGGCGCAGCGGTTTGTGATGAATGCACGCGTAATTGGAGCTGTCCAGAGAGACAGTCCGAGGCTCAAGGTAACAGGCAATGAGCCACCAATATTTTATACATAACGTTCAGTTTGGTCATTTAAAAATGTTGAAAATGCCTCTTACCGTGTTTAACGTTATCCACAGGCGTTCATGCTCTCAGTATTGTGGTCTGATGAGACTGAAGTGATTGTCTACAGGTCTTTCCAGGATTTTAGGAAATTCCATGTAAGTGCAAACGACAATATTTAATTTTAACACAGATGTATATTTTTGTTACATTTGTAGTGGATAATAACATAGTCCTTTCCTCATAAATTTGTTTATTCCAGAATAAAACTGGAATATTGTTTATATTTTTTACTTTTTTTGGTCAGTTGTTGATTAGCTCATATTGAATAATGCCATAACATGTCACTAATTGATCTCTATTGTTTATAACAGAGACAGCTGAAGAAAAGATTCCCTCTGCTGTATCCCTTCCGCAGAAAGGACAGACTGATCCCCATGTTTAATGGTAAGTCAAGCAGCAGGCAACTTTCCCATAAAAAATATCATCTTGAGTTCATTTATGTTCTGACTGATGTTTTTCATTTGTACGAAGGTGAGGCAAGGAAGACCAACCTGCAGCAAAAGGGGTCCAAGCGATCCATCCGCCGCATGAGGTTTTTGGAAAACTACTCTGTCCAGCTTCTCAAATGTGACGAAAGCGTGACCAGGAGTTCAGAGGTCACTCAATTCTTTACACCAAAAGACCACGACCTGCAGCCAGACTTTACCAAAAACAGGTAGGGAGCTATTACAAAGCTCTTTTAGCTATAACAAACAACAACTTTTGTCTGATTCTTATTTTCTCTAATGTCCGGTTTGCAGCGTTCTTGTCTTGCTGTCTGATGACATACCAGATGTGTCGGCGCCTGGAGGGGGGCACACTGCCGGTCTGCAGAATGGAAACGTCAGTCACCCCTTTGTCACCCAGTCTTACTGCTGTGTGGCTGCGTATGAAACAAAAGATACCAAGAACCAACCGTTTAAGGTAGCTGTGGATGAGAAGTTGGATGTCCTCATCAAAGACCCTGCAGGTAGAATTCATATACAAGAGCAGTTAGTAGAGTGTCCCATTTACAGCCCACAGGCCATTTTCTAATCTCTTAGATGTGTTTGCCTTTCTCAATACAGGTTGGTGGCTGGTGGAGAATGAGCATAAACGCCTGGCCTGGTTTCCTGCTCCTTATCTGGAGTTGTTAGACGAGGAGGAAGGAGATGAAAGCGGATTTCACTTGGAAGGTAAGATATAAACCTGCATAACTACACTGACATTTTATCATTGAGAAATATAGTTTACACAAATAGCACAAGGGGGCAATGTTGAACAACTTTAAAAACTGTTTTATTAGATTTATACAAGTTAAGACTTGTGTTTTGCTCATGAATAAAAATCTTGTAATTATAACCGTATACTCTTCTTGTGATCAATAGGCACTTTGTACTGTGCAGTGAGGACTTATACAACCAAAAAGGACGATGAGGTGTCGGTGCCCATTGGCTCTGTGGTGGAGGTGCTGAGGAAGTCAGATAACGGCTGGTGGCTTATCAGGTATTATAATGCTTAATAAGACCGAAAACAACTCGACTACACATCATGGAGTCAAATTATTAGAATAAAACTTTTAAGCTCCATTAGACATTTTAGGAAACTGAACAAGCAGAAAACTAGACTTCTATTACCTTTATCACATGTCTTTTCACTATAACAGTGATTAAGACCAAATACTGTCATGGTTCTATCACAGGTCCTTATTACCAGAAGCAGAAGCACAGTCTTTATAGTCATGCCTTTAAGTTGATTATATTCTACCTAAATAGAGCTGATCTTATTCTTGTTGTTTATTAAATCAATATGTAATTGTCTTTACAGATTTAATGGTAAAGTAGGCTACATCCCATCCATGTACCTGCTGATGTACAACAATCCACGAGCTGGCCTTTACAGCTTTCAAAGGAAGCTCCACAGCTCCACTTTAAACCTGGCCTCGGGCAGAGAGCAGTACCCACTGTCCCCCAACATCAGGGAAGAACCAGCTGAGGGCTCTGACGGTCCTTCCCCCCTGGAGCCCAGTGGACGCCTGCACAAGGCCAGGTCCCTGGACATTCTGTCTGAGACCTGGCCTCAGAGGCCTGTCCCCACTCATGCCTCCACCTCAGATGGACGGCTGCGCAGTATAAGCAACACTAGTTATGAGTCCAGTTTTACCAACATCTCCACTGATAGCGAGTCCAGCACCAAAGATGAGAAGCAGCCCCAGACAGACAGTGCCCCACGTCGTGACTCCAGTGCCAGCTCCAGTGCCAGCTCCAGTGCCAGCTCCAGTACCTTCAGCTCAATCAGCTCCAAAGGCAGCTCTGAGAGTTCTGCCCAGGTGCCCAAAGTCCCGACCAGACCTAAGACCGAGGAGATCCTGAGCCGCTGCACCACCATGACCCGCAAGGCAGCACTGGCCACCAAGACCAGGCTCCAGGTGCAGCCAAGGGCTGAGCACAGCCGTTAAAGGAACTTACCAATGAGATGTAAAATGAACTAACCTGTGAAATAATTATTCTTCTGCATTAGACTTCTCATACTTTTTGAAAAAATATATATATACAAAAAAGGCATCTTTGTTCATAGCTGCTTTATGTGGTCTTTAATGGTTGGTTTTGATTTTGTTTCTTTTATTTGATTGATTTGATCTTTCATTTTTAAAAGATGAAACCGTGGGTTCATATTCACCCTTTAAAAATATGTAGCTTCAGAGAAGCAAAAGAAAATGATACATTATATAACTTTATGGGACAGTAGGTATATGGTATTGTTTATTGTCCTATTGATAGAAATCAATGTCTGACAGCATCATAGAAACACATTTTAAGAGCTTTTCTCATTTCATTGTAATTTAAACTACTTGCTATAATAGAAACTATACTATCATTTCCAATAATCTGTAGTTGAATTATCACAGCTGTAACCAGTATTTAAATCCTGCCAGTGAATGTCAGTAAGAAGATCAAACTCACTGGATTGTAAATGTTGCAGTGTTGGCAAAAAAAAGGATTTACCAGTTTCTTTGCCAACACAGCAAATATGTAAATGTGGCTTTTCTACAAATTAACATATTTACCTCCGAGTGTTTACAAGACAAGTGTGTCCAACTATTATGTATAACTTGTAAAGTCAGAGGTCAATAAAATGAATTATCAAACAAAATATCAGATGTATGTGCCCATTATTTTACATTCTTGTTGTTTTATGTTTAATAAATGTTCTGTCGGAAAATGTTTTTGGGAAGTTTTTATAATCAATGTAAATACAATTTCAGTATTTGTTAAGTTAAGGACAAAGGTATAAAACCCAAGCAGTCACATCTGACCTCTTAGGCATCATTCTTTTCTGCACAGCTGATATGACAACCTCATATAACTTACTGTAGACTGGTAATTAATGCTCAGAAGACACACACACACACACACACACACATTCCTGTTGAGTCAGTCAGTTGCTGCAGATGTACATGCAACCACTGTTTAATATGAGGAATAATATACTCTCATTACTTAGCACAATATATATTTTTTTATTTTCTACTGCATTGACAGTCACCTGACCCTTTCTTAAAGGCAAAGCATGAGTTCAGTTATTGGTTTAGGGCTTTCTTTTACTTTGTGACAATAAACAAGATGATCTCTAGTTCTATGTGCCAGTAAAGCTGGCATAGCAAGAGAAAATGATGAAAGATTATTAACGCTATAACCTTTAATGAGGACTAAAATGCTACTGTTATAGAAGTTTGATAATAAAGACCATTCGAAAATTGTAATTTCATCACAGTATGTCTAAGGCTTGGTCTCAGTGTCGGGCCATGAGCCAATTTAGTTTTGGAATGCGTTTCATTAACACATGGAAAATTTCTAAGGTTTTTCCACCATTACTTGAGCTTACAGAAGTGCAGTTTTCAGTAGTATCAATAACAGACATTTGGCTTTTTCATTACAGTAGCAATAGGATCCAAACATCACCACTGTCATTGTGTTCTTGTAGAGCGTGTCAGGTATTATAATGCTTAATAAGACCGAAAACAACTCGACTACACATCATGGAGTCAAATTATTAGAATAAAACTTTTAAGCTCCATTAGACATTTTAGGAAACTGAACAAGCAGAAAACTAGACTTCTATTACCTTTATCACATGTCTTTTCACTATAACAGTGATTAAGACCAAATACTGTCATGGTTCTATCACAGGTCCTTATTTACCAGAAGCAGAAGCACAGTCTTTATAGTCATGCCTTTAAGTTGATTATATTCTACCTAAATAGAGCTGATCTTATTCTTGTTGTTTATTAAATCAATATGTAATTGTCTTTACAGATTTAATGGTAAAGTAGGCTACATCCCGTCCATGTACCTGCAGCTGTACAACAATCCACGGGCTGGCCTTTACAGCTTTCAAAGGAAGCTCCACAGCTCCACTTTAAACCTGGCCTCGGGCAGAGAGCAGTATCCACTGTCCCCCAACATCAGGGAAGAACCAGCTGAGGGCTCTGACGGTCCTTCCCCCCTGGAGCCCAGTGGACGCCTGCACAAGGCCAGGTCCCTGGACATTCTGTCTGAGACCTGGCCTCAGAGGCCTGTCCCCACTCATGCCTCCACCTCAGATGGACGGCTGCGCAGTATAAGCAACACTAGTTATGAGTCCAGTTTTACCAACATCTCCACTGATAGCGAGTCCAGCACCAAAGATGAGAAGCAGCCCCAGACAGACAGTGCCCCACGTCGTGACTCCAGTGCCAGCTCCAGTGCCAGCTCCAGTACCTTCAGCTCAATCAGCTCCAAAGGCAGCTCTGAGAGTTCTGCCCAGGTGCCCAAAGTCAAGACAAGACAAGACAAGACATTTATTTTTGTATAGCCCAATATCACAACAACAGCCGCCTCAAAGGGCTTAACAGACTGTACTAGACAACATCCCCTGTCCTTAGACCCTCCATCAGGGTGAGGAAAAACTCCAAAAAAACCCAGTCGGGAAAAAAGAGAAACCTCAGGGAGAACCACAGAAGGAGGGTTCCACTCCCAGGACGGACAGGCCGTGCAAGAATGTGTCCAGGACAGTAGAAAAAAAAATACATAAAAACAAAACATATTCACAAAAAACACAAAAAAAAAAAACAAAAAAAAAACATATTCACAAAAAACATTTATGTATGTCCCGACCAGACCTAAGACCGAGGAGATCCTGAGCCGCTGCACCACCATGACCCGCAAGGCAGCACTGGCCACCAAGACCAGGCTCCAGGTGCAGCCAAGGGCTGAGCACAGCCGTTAAAGGAACTTACCAATGAGATGTAAAATGAACTAACCTGTGAAATAATTATTGGTTTAGGGCTTTCTTTTAATTTGTGACAATAAACAAGATGATCTCTAGTTCTA